>CAHIKZ030001558.1:2200000-2477500 GCA_903632075.3 Acanthosepion pharaonis
TCTCCAATATGGCCGTGAATGCTGAGCTATCGCCTTATGCCTTTCAGAAAGTAGGCAAAATATTCAGAGATAAGATAATGTCGCTAGAAACAAAAAAAAAAGATTGCTGAACTACTATGTAATATCTAATCTCCAATATGGCATTGAATGTTAAACAATCTCCTCATGCCTTTCAGAAAGTAAGCAAAGTATTAAGAGATAGAAAAATGTGGTTAGAAGAGAAGAAAATATGACTGAACTGCTATGTAATATCTAATCTCCTATCTGGCAGTGAATTCAAGAACATCTGGGGTCTCTAGGTGTGGAATGTAACTTTCAGCACAGCGTACCACTGTTTAGACAGAAGTGTGGAGGTTCTAACACGATATGTCTCTGTTAAAATATTTTCAAAGGTCCTACCAAGATTAATTATCAATGGATACAGTCATAACAACATAAGATATATAGATGAAGCAGGGTTGATAGCAGACACAGGAAGTAGTAATTCTGTTAGGAATGGTGAAATAAGGAAAAGGCCTGGGCGTATTATCCAAATATTAATCTTTTTTTTTTACTACTCTCCCAAACAGACGTACACAACTGTATCAAGAAATCAAAAGAAAATGGCTGAATCCGTCAACACAACAATAAAAACAATATTTCCACAGGTGACAGTACTTGACGTAATTTTCAGTTAACAATATGAATATAATAGCGTTCTCTAAATTCTTCCAGTTGCTAAGGACATTTTGTTTTGATATTATTAGTTATTTTGTTTTAATAAATTCATTTCATTTTTGTCTTGAAAAAGTTCACATTGGACGAAACGCGTCGGCTAATATTACAGTTTTCCTATTGTCTTTTACATTTATAAATATAGATATATATCGGGATGAAAATGTTTTATTAATTAATTTCCGAACATGGTCAGCACGTTGTGGCCATGTTCATAGTTGATATTTTTGAAAGTTGACTCCTTATTATTACATTTGTTTTTGATTTGAATGAGGTTCTTATGATCGTATTATCTATAAGTATGTTACGGACAGAGGTAGGTCTCGTCGTATATATATATATATATATATATATATATATATATATATATATATATAATTTTTTTAATTCAACATGCAAAATCTGTCTATTTAACTTTTTATATTTTTACAATTTCCACATGAGATGTTTTATATTAGGATTGAAAATATAAATAAGCTGTCCAAAATTGAATTTTTTTTTTCTGTTTTGTTGAAGTATTTTCTAAATTCTCAGTCATTTTTCAGAACTGGGTGATGTCAGTATGGCAAACAATTTTTTTTTATTTTGAGATCACTGGAATTGGAATAATTTCAAAGGGACGACATATGAAACAGTTAAAAGAAAAAGAATATATCGAATATTTAATGGTTGTTATTTTTTGTATGCGAATAAAATATTTTATACTCACTTCAATATACCAGATGATGTTCCTCTCAGACCCCACCCCTCTCTCTCTCTCTCTGCATATATATATATATATATATATATATATATATATATATATATATATATATATATGCGATCATCATACGAAGTTCCTCGTCTGTCTAGCCCTCATATATATATGATAAAAAATATACATACTTGCACGTACATATAATTCTTTCTCGGGTGTTATAAATACAGTGCTTATGTTATATAACAGCTCTATTAAGTATATATTCGTGAATATTCATAATATCCAACGTCGATAGCACGACGGAGTTTCATTGCAGATTTGCATTGAACTCCGAGTCGTGCTATTGACGTTTGATATGTATATTCACTAATATATATTAGTAAATATACATATATATATATTATATGCGAACAAATATCCTTTTGTCTGTCTATTTTTTCTCTTTCTCTCTCCATATATATATATATATATATATATATATGTGTGTGTGTGTGTGTGTGTGTGTGTGTGTGTGTGTGTGATGTGCAGACAGTCGCCACAGCTCCTAGACAACCGAATTCCTCAAGATCGAAACCCAACCAATTTGGTGTCAGTCAAAGCTGAGCCATCTTCACTCGACAGAATGAGTCAGCCAAATCTAACCTATTGTTTTTACAAACGTAAACAAACGCCAAGCAGCCATAGTGCTCCATTCATTTTACTAAAGAGCTTCGCATTTACGCAGGTGGCCATTGTTTTTAGAATTAGCTTCTCATTCAACAGTGCTCAATTATTTTCCATAGCTAAATAGAGAGAGAGGGAGAGAAAGAGAGAGAGGGAGAGACACACATGTATATTATACATATATATAGAGAGAAACGTATATATATATATATATATATATATATATATATAGAGAGAGAGAGAGAGAGCAGGAAAGAGAGGAGAAGAGAGAGAAACAGATAAAAAACACAGAGAATGGAATTGGTCTGAAGATCACGCTGACACGTGAAAGTGACAGTCATCATGCAGTGTTGATTTTTATGTTTCTACTAACAACCATATATGCTCTTGCATAAACTTACTTCATGTATAGTGCGACCCATGAATCATTTTGTAAAACGCATGATATCTTTCATATAACTCGTATATAATATGACCCCAGCTTTTGGGCAATACTCTTAGGCTTACCGTAGTCAAATATTGCAGTACTGGGCAACATCCCGGACATACAAATACATGCAGAGAAATGGTCTCGTTTGTATCACAAATAATTTATTCGTGTTAATAAATGTTCAGTAATAGAAGTTTTCTTTGTCGTATCATAAATAATTTATTCCTATATAGTTAACTAGCAGGATTCGCCCGCTCGCTATCGCTTCGCAAAATAAAATATATTCACTACTTGAAATCTTTGAAACACTAATTTTAAATGAACATTTCATTCATAAATTGGTTTGTTATAGTTAAAGAATGTTTTACAAATAGATGCCAACTTGTTGAAGGCCAAGTAAAATACAAATTACAAACACTTTTCTATACTTTTATATAAGACAATATTCCTAAAGAAAACCATTTTTGATATGAAAATCAAAACAATCACCAAATAAAAGAACAGTAATGAAGGATAGTTGATTAATAAAATAAACTTTTTTAAAATCAATATGCAAATTAGTTAAACCTGAAGATTGATATTGCCTAGAAGTAAATAATATATAATACAGATATTGGGCCTTAAAGCCGTAAATTACTATAAAGTCGAGCTGGGCTTTTTAATCTCAGAATTCGTGGGAGAAATGTGCTCCATTTTTTTATATAGATTCCATAATATAGGTTTTACTTAATTAACTCTTCTCTAACTCTTCAAATGTTGAATGTAGAACTAATTCTATTTTCCTATCTTTACACTATATTAATTTTATCTTATAAATTGTCCGATTCTGTCACCCATGAAATAAAAATAATTGTTTGCACGGAAAATAAGGACCTACGTACATCAAACTGTTTTTAAATTAAGTGGCAGCAAAAGAATTATCATTGAACTTTTAAAAGGTAAGCTCAAACATTAATTCAATACTTAAATGCAGCGATAAATTTTGATTTCTTCTGTAGCTTATTGATGCCTATCGCATCTACTCCTCCCTAGCTATTGTGATGATAGCCAAGCCAAGAGTCCTCCACAGGAGATAGCTTAAATGCTGTCCGGTAGGACAGCTTTTAAGCTAGCTTAAAATTTTAAGGTACTTGCAACTTTGGATGCAAAAGGAAAATAAGAGTTACTCCCCTGAACCATGAAAGGAACGATAATGTCTAGTATAATATATTAATATATATATATTTAACCTGGCACAATCTGGTAACCCTGAATCTGGGCTCATTGAAAATTGTTACCTGCGCATATCTTTTCTAGAGCTTTTGAATGAACTATGAATCATTGAAATCGGACCAGTGGGAGGGAAGGAGTTGCTTGGACACACACATGCACAAACACACATACATACACTGTACTTTATATATAGGATAAAAGTTCAATAAAAAAAATATTTTCTTTGGTGCATCGTTAATAATCTCTTCCTGTAGCATGTACCATATATAATTTGTGTATAATTTATATATGAACAGCGGGATATGTTTCTATAATACTCGTCAATTTGGTTGGTTCCTATTGATAATATTACTGTAGTGTATACGGTAAATAAAGATACTAGAATTAAACTCATTTGGTATTTCAACCTGTGCAGTCTTCCTTTACCGTATATTGTGGTCCACCGTGTCAAAATATTTTAAGAAAATGTAACGGAGAATTATCAGATAAAAATAATACCAGTAAATATAAGCAATATAATAATTGAAAATAAATATAAATAAACAAAGAAGACAAAATAAGGGATACAGCTGAAACATATATATATATATATATATATATATATATATATATATATATATATATATATATATCACAAAAAAGGGGTGCAGTTGGAAAAGCAATACCTCAGCGATATAAACAAGTGCGAACAAAGATGAATGCAAATTAGAGAAAGGAAAAAAACATTGTTAATTTTTCATTTATATAAGGTATTTGTAGATTTTAAGCGGTACACAAAGTCAATGACGGTCTGCTCTTCATGTAACAACAGAATCTAGGCTACGAGATGCAGACTTAAAGGAGCTTACCTTTATTGTTAATGTTAGCCACAGTTACCATGAGAATGCAGGCCTACCAGGTATGTTACGGTCACCGAAAAAGCATGAATTTTAACCCTTCCAGAAAAAATTACCTGTGCAGCCAGTCTACGAAAATGCGCGATTTTTAACTTCTTCAAAAAAATTACGTGTAGAGTGCGACACCCATTTTTTTTTTGCGTAAAAAACTGATCATAAAAACTCGCACACACTATACTCGAGTATATACGATTATCTATCTATCTATCTATCTATCTATCTATCTATCTATCTAACGCGTATCTAGGCAATGAAATATCCTAACACAACAAACAATTAATTTGCGTCTCTTTGCTTTGAATCATTTTTATTATTTCTATCTTGATCTCTGACGAAGTTTTAATAAAGTGAAACATGATAGATTAAGATCTGTTCCCTACTTGTTCGTTTTACTATGTATGTATGTATCTATCTATCTATCTATCTATCTATCTATCTCCGTGTGTGTGTGTGTGTGTGTGTGTGTGTGTGTGTGTGTGTGTGTGTGTGTGTGTGTGTGTGTGTGTGTGTGTGTGAAAGGTATGATATGAAAAAATATATCCGCTAAATCTACTGAATTAATTAACATTGTCGGAAAGTAGGTCATTGATCTTTTCATCGATCTATTCAATATATATATATATATATATATATATATATATATATATATATATATATATATATTTAATATATATATTCAGTATATATATATATATATATTCAATATATATATATATTATATATATATATATTCAATATATATATATATATATATATAGATAATATTATTGGAAAATATACATACATATGCAAAATATATAAATACCCATACATGTATATTTTTATAAAAACATTCCAAGAGGAAGAATCCAGGTAGAACTCAATGTCTAGGATAGAGTAAGGATATAATAAAAAGCCTTAAACACAAATATTCCATGGTCATAATTTATTCCATTGGAATCGTAAATACGATCCAATTCATCAGACCTACAAATTCAAAAAGAAAACAGAAAAAAAAACAACTCCGGAAATAAAAACAGAATTTAGAGAGAGTGTAAGTATGAGGAGGAGGGAGATCAAACCTTAACAGAGAGAATTTTAGGAGAGATGGGTGGAAGGGGTTTAATTAAGAGAAAAAATGAATGTTGACGGATGTCAAATGCATACAGATACATTTCGTGGTGACATACACACACCATAGACAATCTAATGTTAGAATGAGAGGGAGGGAAAGACGAGGTGGGGGAGAGAGATGGGACGAAGGAAAGTAAAATTGAGTTTACTTAAAGGGCCGCTTTGTAATTGAGAGAATTTGACAAATTTAATATCGACTACAGGTTACAAATCAAATATAAATATAACGATTATCTAATCCAGCAAGGACCTATATTTCTATGTTCAAAAACACATGCGAATATACACAATAACATATAAATGTATATACATACACATATATACATATACATATATATATATTGAATATATATATATATATGTATATATATATTGAATATATATATATATGTATATGTATATATATATTCAATATATGTATATATATATATGTATATATATATTCAATATATATATATATATATTCAAAAAATATATATATATATATATATATTCAATAGGAATTAATGCCATCAAGCGTTTTTTCTTTGACCTGGCAATCTTGGCATTGAGCATTTTACTGAGTAGGTAGGTGTTTGCTTTTAGGTGTTTTTCTTGCAGTCCTTGTTCGAGATTTTAACTTGTTTATGGATATCTAGGCCTTTTGGCAAGTTGTCTGTTGGTTACACCAACGTTTTTTCTTATTTCATTAATATATATATATATATATATATATATATATATATATATATATATATATTGTTTATCCGTTATTTTTATTATTTTTTATAGATAATTTAATTAAATGTTCTGTTGTATCTATAAAAATAACGGATAAACAGAAAATATATTAAATAATTGTCGGACTTAATCTATTTAACATATATATATATATATATATATGTGTGTGTGTGTGTGTGTGTGTGTGTGTGTGTGTGTGTGTGTGTGTGTGTGTGTGATGTGTGTGTGTGTGTGTGTGTTTTATTCATAAAAAAAGACCATATTTTACATAAAAAGAGGATACAAAATATCACGATGATTAAAAATTGTATTTTAATTCTCTCTGCCTACACAGGACGGGATGTTGTATCTTAATAACAAAAACCCCAAGATGTCAAGGGATATATATATATATATATATATATATATATATATATACATATAGTGTTGGTATTAATAAAAGAGATCACGTTGAATAAAACAGAGCTATTAAGTATATATTAATAAATATAAATATTATTCCTCACTAATATATATAAAGGGAAGAGTTTATAGTAGTTCCACCGAGAGAGAAATGTGCATATTAAAAAGAACAGAGAAACCGCAAACGTTTTTGGTTGTGGATTTTTTTTAAATATATTGTTTTATTTTATATATATATATATATATATATATATATATATATATATATATATATATATATATATATATATATATATATATATATATATATATATATATATATATATATATATATATATATATATATATATATAAATCAGTGGCCTGACGATTACATATAGCATGAAACAGACTGTTGCCTCTAAGTGTAGACTTCTATGTTCACTTTTTATTTACACACGCTCTATCTCTGATATTAAGCACTTTATCCCATAAATATAGCACATCGTAAGACTATATTTCTATATATATATATATATATATATATATATATATATATATATATATATATATATATATATATATATTACTTCAAACATTACTTTTAATTGGTGGCATATATTTGTGTAGACGACCCGTTTATTTTAAACAGTATTAATTTCCTCAACTGGACTGCGTACTCGAGTAAACTTAATAAAGATGATGTGCCCTCTGGCATTTATTTTGAAGCTTTTCCTAGCCGAGCGTTAAAAGTATGCCGGATCGTATGGTGGTTCCTCCTGCAATATCTTCTGTATCAAGTTTTCACAAGTACGCAGACCAGTAGACCAAATAAATACTGTTCAAAATAAACGGAGTCTATACCCAAATATGGGCATCCAGTAAAAATAACGTTTGATGCAATAAAAATAATCCAGATTAAAAAGATTAAATTCATTAATTTTTTAATAACTTTGTTGCTCTATCTTCCTGTGTCGTAAATCGATTAAATATCGTTCAAAAGTATTGAAAAGGGGATTAATTTGTTTTACTTCTTAAAAAAGGTCACCCCAAACCGTAAACTTGATTTCACTACATGTGCAATAAGGGTAAAAATTCAAAATGTTTCAGTAGCTTCATTTTTCAATTTGCTAATGATTTAAATATTTATTATTGTGAAACAAAAAGTGAAGAGTGGGATTAGGATGGTCATCATTAACTATCCTATACCTAGCTAATCCGATTCACGACCCATTCATTCAATACAATATACCAAAAGAAGACATCCTTCACTTTTACACCTACATATGCCACAATACCCCATACACAAAGGGAACCTGCAAAATAAATCCCATGATTTAAAAATTTCCTATGTACAAATGTTCGTAAGATATATATGTATATAAATCTGAAGATGATATTAAATGAGGGAAAGGGGTATGAATCCCAATTGCAAACAAAATAGATGTTAGTAGAACCCGTCCACAAAAATAAGTGTTGCCGCTGTTTTCTGTCATCAGAAAGAATCAAGAAACCAATTCTCAAACGGAATGGAAAGGATAAAATAAATGCGGGCGTGAATAAATCAAAGACTAAACCAGTTGAAAGGAAAAAGGGAGACCAAAAACAAACTGGGGAGGTTGCGAATCTCAACTTGGATCATAACCAAAAGAAGTAACCGAAGACAGGCTAGGTACGACACACACTCACAATAACTATATACACAAAAGAAAGTCTAACTTAACCAGGGGAGGGTTTAGAGGAAACCGCCCGTTGTGACGAAGAGGATTTAAAAAAGGAACTCAAGGATAGCCTCATTCACACGAACGAAGCTCGCTACTTTCACTCACCTTTCGTTGAAATCTGTAGACACCAAACGCTTTCTATCAGTTGTGATCTTCACTTTCAACTGAAGGCTGAACGAATCCGACCAGAGCCTGATGAGAATAATGTTCGCAAGATTCCCTACTTTCGTGTCATCCAGATTACCGTTCTTGCCACGGTTAGCAACGTTAGAAATACCATTCGTTTCACTCCAAAATACGGAGGCGACACATTGTCGCACACGTATACGAGATCGATGAGCACAAGTTGGTCAGAAGCAATACGAGCCTTCAACTGGCTAACATAGTCCCAGAAAGGGCGTATCAGAGCACAATGGTAGAAGGTGTGCGAAACCGTTTCTTCTAAACCAAGACCACACCGGTAACAGTCGGGCAAATCCAGCCCTATCTAAAGGCCATGTCATTGAGAGATAGCACGTTTCAAATCAATCGCCAGGTAAGCGAAAACACAGGGTTACTGAGGTAATTCGCCGCTGGCGCCCAAGACCAGAAACAGCACAACTCGGCCGAGTCGCTCAAGAGATGATCCTTCGCGATCCCTTCCACTAATTCACGATACAGGACCTTTCGAGGCCGTGAAAGGTCACTGGACCGAGGAAAAGCCCTAAAGGGCGCTTGACACTCGTTGAAGAAAGTCGATAATTTCCCGGATCTACGACGGCGCTTAGCCCAGGAAGTCGGAGTGATAGTAAGGCTAGGTAAGGCGTCCCTAACATTCCCCACCAAAATCAAACCTTATGTCAGAACGCGGCGTAGGGAAGCCAACTTCGAAGCGTGTCGATGACTCACCAAGTGTGGCAATACCAGACATCTTTACCGACCTTCTGCTTGCAAGAGGGTGGACAACAAGCGCTCGATCGCCTTCCTATTGTCCTTGCAAAGAAGAAGTGCAGCCAACCGGTATAGGATGAGAGGAAAGACGTAAGTGACACACGTCTCAAGTCCGGACCGACGCTCCGACCTTTTGCTGTACTTCTAACCAACTTTACTCCAGCTGGAGGTCGGATCCAAACCAAACTACAAACGACCGTCCAACCAAAGTGCCCCGGAAGAGATACCCACTTCCAGGCACCTAACCTCAAGGGGGGAGAATGTTACGGTTAATCTTGGCGGCACGACACGAAAATAAATACGCCATTGGCGTACGTGGAAACCTTGGCTCGAGCTCTACCAGTGACAGTAATTCCACGTAGGGTCGAACTTCTCGCCCCGTCCATCAGCCAGCGAAGGAGAGGCTCCAACGCCAAAGCATAAAGTAGGTGCAACAGTGGGAAAACCATGACGAACCCATCGAGACAGCGCAAAAGCGCACGACCCCTTTCCGTTCACCTGTACCACAGCACTGGGGGGGCGATACATGAGGTTAATCCACTTGCAGAAGTCGGGTTTGAATCTGGTGACCTGCAGGAGAGCAGCCTGTACCGATGGTCAACCCTATCAAATGCCTTAGACTGATCCAAATTGATCAGCGCGGCTTGCTCGTCGTCTTTTACATCCTGCTGCTGCTTCTGCTGGTCCTCCTGCTCAAGTTCGGTCCTCTCATTCTGCTGTTGAAGTGAAGTGATGGTCACTTTAGATCCCTTCTTTACTACTTCTGTCTACTCACCTGTTTTCTTTACAGCTTTTGTTGTCTGTGCTGATGTATGTGCTGTTGTCGGTTTTTCATCACTTTTCTTTTTTGGTTGTGGTTCTGGATTTTGTCCTGGGCAAGCCTTCGACAAATGCCCCGCGGCCTCACAGGCCGAACAGAGTGGTCAACGCCCCTCTACAATGACATAAATCAGTCTCCCTTCACGCATTAATGTGTTAGGTATTTCCATAAACTGCTTTTTATTTAAAGTAATAGCTATTTCAAAATCGCCTATGGCTTATCCCGCCTTGCTTTTAATTTGACGAGACCTCCGAGACGTCCCCAAACTGCGAAAAGAAAAATTTGTCCTTGAGTTTTTATAATACTCTGGCCCTTTTTTAGGTAGGGGTTATCCTTTTCCCATGCTGAAGGGGTCACTTCAGTGGGTGAGATATTGGGAGATTCAAACAATGTAAACCAAACGCGGAATTTAGACGAAAAAACAACAATAGATACAAAAAACGGTGGCAAACAAAAATGGCACTTACTTCACAGAATGTCTAACGAAACCTTTAATAAACGGACGTGAAAAATCTGTCCTTTTCCAATTTGCTAATGATGCAATTGGATAGTACTTATGTATTTTTTAACGCATTTAATAATTTATAGCTATAGCGTAACATACAAACTTACAAACAAAAACAAGTTCTACAAGATTCCAATAAAATTCTAGAAGACTCCAGGAAATTCTATAAGGTTCTACAAACTTCTAAAAGGCTCCAAAAAAGTCATAATACTACTATACTTATATATGATTTTAAAGATTTCGTGTTAGGGGTGACATTTTTTAAAATAAACTGAATTAAACTTATCATTTGAACAAAAGTTCATCGAATTATGATACAGAAAATCAATTATTTTTCAAAAATCAAAAAGTTATAAACCTAATACATATATATATATATATATATATATATATATATATATATATATATGTGTGTGTGTGTGTGTGTGTGTGTGTGTGTGTGTGTGTGTGTGTGTGTGTGCAGCATGTTTCATTGAGGCAAGTTTTGTTGATTGAATAGTTTAGACAGGATCCGTTCATATTCTCGGATGAACTTTCTGGTGTCGGTATTAAAGAAGAGAGGAAATTACCGTGTTGATACATATTGTTTTATTGCGAGTACTTTCGACATTAACACAATGTCATCCTCAACATGTATCAACACGCTAATTTCCTTTATTTTAATACTGACACCATCATAAGCTCATCCGAGAATATGAACGGACCATATTCAACGGAACTTGCCTCAATATATATATATATATATATATATATATATATATATATATATATAACGAAATATATAAGCAACAAAAATGTTGACCATTCCAAAGTTGAATAATAAATAAAATCTCTTCCTTCTTCGTTAAAAAAAATTACCAAATCAAGATACAAGGCTATTTCGCCGCTATCAACTCTTACACTAGTAAGATTCATTTTGTTACATGTTGTATGGTTACATGTATGTTTGTGTGGATTCCTTTGCGTGCGTACGACACTGCGCCGATGCAGAGAATACATGTCATTAAGCGTGTGCACTGGAGTGTGTGCATTTGCCTTGTATGTCTATTGTGTTTGCCGGCTGCGTGTTTTGGTGCATTTGCAGTCGGAACAGCACCTGGCTTCTGTTCACAAGACACATCACAAGAGAAAAGCCATGTTGAATGTAAGAGAGCTCGGACGCCAACGGAAAAAAATTCCAACAAGCTTTTCGTTTCTTTAACCAGTAAGGCCATGTGGTTTTTGTGTCTTGATTTGTTTTCTTTTTTTTTTTTTTTTTTCTTTGTCTTGTACAAATTCTGTCTTTTCGAGCTGATTACACGCCATTTGATCGACATACAACAAATAACGGCCTTCAACTAACCGAGCCGTAGTTGCTTCCTTTCATTTTCGACAGTTTTGCTTATCTTACTTTATTTCTCTTTTCATTTATTCATTCCATTTTTCCTCTTCTTTTTTAGTTCTATTTTCTTTCTTCCCTTTTCTTTCTTTTTTTCCTTTCTTCGTTTCTGTTTTCATTCATCCATGCATTCGTTTCGTTTCGTTTATTTATTTATATGCTTCATTCCGTTGTTTGCCCTTCTGTCTCCCTCTCTCTTAGTTGTCTTTCTCTCTTGCCCTTCTCTCTTCTCTCTCTCCGTCTGTCTGCCTGTCTGTCTGTCTGTCTCTCTCTCTCTCTATCTCTCTCTCTCTCTCTATCTCTCTCTCTTCCTCAGTCCCTTTATTCCTCTACATTTTCGCTTTAATGTTTCTTTTCTTTTATAATTCGATTCTCTACGTTTGTTGATTTCCTCCTTTTAAAATTATTTTTTACATTATTTTAGTTTTTTTTTTTTTCTGTCTTTCTTTCCTTCTTTCTTCTTTCTTTCTCTCTTTCTTCCTTTCACACATTTGTTTTCTTTCTTTCTTTCTTTCTTTAGTTTATCAACATTATTCCATTATCCCCTTCTTTGTTTCTCTCTCCCTTTAATATTTACTCTCTCATTTTCTCTTTCTCTCTCTCTCTTTCCCACTCTTTCCTTTCGTCAATGACTTTTCTATTTTTGCTAGCTTCTTTTTCGTTGATTCTTTGTCATATGATTATTCCATACATTTTCATCTTCTTTCTTATTTATTTAATATAAAATTCCTTCCCGCTGTTTTCTTTCTTTCTTATCTGCTTATTTTAATATTTTCTTTCTTTTTTTATTTTTTATTGATTTGTCTATTTTAGATTAGTCTTTCTTTGTTCCTTATTTATTTTAAAATTTTCTTTCTTTTTTCTTTCCTTCTTTATCTATTTTAAAATGTTCCTACTTTCTTTTTTTTTCATTCTTATGAATAATCATCTATGTTAATATTTTCTTTTCTTTTTTGTCTTTCTTTCTTTCACGTCATTTCTTTCTTTTGCATCCTTTCTTTCTTTTATATCCTATCTTTCTTTCGCTTTCATTTTCTCTTTCCTTTCATCTTTCTTCCTCGTCCTTCATTCTTTTTTCTTTCTTTCTTTCTTTCTTTCTTTCTTTCTTTCACATTCATTCTCTCTTTCACATCCTTTCTCTCTTTCTTTATTTCTTTCACATTGTTTCTTTCACGTCCTTACTTTCTTTCAAATACTTTCTTCTTTTCACATCCTTCCTTTCTCTCTTTCACGTCTTTTCTTTCTTTCACAGCCTTTCTCTCTTTCGCAACCTTTCTTGTTTCTTTCATTCTTTCTTTCTTACTCATCCTTTCTTTCTTTACTTCTTTCTCTCTTTCACATTCTTTTTCTATTTCTTTCTTTTACCCCCTTTCTTTCTTTCACATCCTTTCTTTTCACTCTTTGGGGGCATCTGCTTGATTGACAATCGAGATACTTTAACCAATGTTCTCCATCTTTGCATTTCGTTTCCTTGCCTCGGTTTATCTTTTACATCTTCTAAATATTTATTGCCTTTTGCGAAAAAGAAAACAATTAAAAGATGTCATATTTGTTATATTTTTATTCATATACAGATTATTATTAAATAGCTTTTATTATAATGTCACTCCATGAAAAAGAACTACAAATAAGTAAATAAAAAATTTCATAAGGAATTTAAAGTCAACACACTTCATTAATGCATTGTAAATGATCGCCTAAAAGTCCGTCATTCGGTGAAATAGAATTTAATCTTGACAGCTATGGCGCACACACACACAAACGATACAAAGATAAACTCTATTTGTTTCCGATTCTTAACGTTTTTAATCATTTCACCCCAAGCAAGGCAATAAAGCTACTAAGACGCAAGTGGTTACTGGATGCGAGAGAATATAGCAAAAAGAAAAACACTATTAAAAAGAGAGAACAATAAAAGAACGTTAACTAAGAAAACAAAAGAAAACGATTGCCATTTTTTAAATTTTTAAAGATCAACGTTAACTCGAAAGCAAAGAAGCCGGAAGAGACTTCCACAAGCGTGAGAGAAGAAACTATTAGCATAAAACTTACGGTTACATCTAGCCGTTGAAACTGTAAAATGATGAGACCTAGCTTACAATCTAGTACTGCGCTTAAATTCATAAAGTCTAGCTACCATATATGAAAGCTCATCAGAACAATTACCATGAAAATATTAATAGAAAAAGCACTGTAGAAGACAAGTTCTTCAGCGTTAAGACTGCTATCTCGCCATTTCTTCTTCTTCTTCTTCTTCTTCTACATCATCATCATTATCATTATCATCTTTATCTGCCGTGTCCCCTCCGGACGTAAGCAATTATGGTTCTCCACAATTTCCTGTCATTTGTAGCTCTTAATAAATGTTGTTTTTTCGTTATTTCTTCTAAACCTTGTTCCGCGTTTTTATTTTCTTTTTGTTTGTTTTTTTTCAGTCCCTTTTGTCCTCAATCTGTCCTTTGAGTATCAGATTTTCCAAGCCCTATTTCCTCATTATGTGCCCCAGAAATTTCAACCGTCTCTTCATTTCACTGTTCCTAAACAAGTCGGGGGTAGAAATAATTGTTTCATCATGGCTTGTTTTCTGTTCCCGTTGTTGAACCTGGATTTTTTCCCTTAATGCATATTTATGGTTCATCCAAATAATTAAATAGTGGAACCTTTAAAGAAAGACTTATGTTTTTTGTTTATAATTGTTTTACCTTTGTTTTTTTGTTTTTTAGGTCGTAAAAAACAATCATTACCGGAATGAGAGAAGTTTTACGCGCAGCAGTTTTTGTGTTGTTGTTTATGGTCCATGTAACCGGGACCAAGTCATCGGTAAGTTAGTTCTTTCTTTTTCTCTCTCTTTCTTTCTTTTCTTTCTTTATTTCATTGTTGTTTTTTTTCTGTTGTTATTTTCCTTTTTATTTTTATTTTATTTCCGATTTCTTTCTTTCTTTCTTTTTTTCTTCCTTTCTTTCATTGGTTATTTCGTTACTTTTCCTTTCCTATTTATTTCATTTTTTCTTTCCTTTCACCTTTCCCTTACTTTCTTTCTTTCTTTCTTTCTTATTTTTCTTTCTTTCCATCTCTCTTTCTTTTTTCTTTACTCTTTTTCTCTTTTAATTTTCATTGTTTATTTATTTATTCCTTTTCTTTCCCTTTCTTTCTTTCTTTCTTTTTCTTTCTTATCATTTGTCTGTTTTCTGCTTTACTCTTTTTTTCCTTTTATTTTTCTTTGTTTATTTATTTTTTTCTTTATTTTTCCTTCTTTCTTTATATTTTTTTCATTTTGCTTCTTTCTACCTTTCTTTATTTTTCATTACTCTTGCTTTTTTGTTTTTTACTTTTTGTTTCTTTCCCTTTTTTCTTTTTCTTTCTTTCTTTTTATCATTTCATTCTTTCTTTCTTAATTTCTTTTTCTTTACTTTCTTCCCTGTCATTCTTTCTTTCCTTCAGCTACATAATTCGGGGCTGTTGCTATGGTAACGGAACTAAAGTTACTGTTAGAAAGGCGGGGGTGATCTTCAATGGACTGTTTGAATGTTAAATATTCGGTTGAGTCCAAAGTAATTTCCGTTTTTGGAAAGCTACTAATAATACGTGTTAGTAAAGAATAAATTTGGAGTATATTAACATACCTTTTATTTTGCACAACAGTGTCGGCGTACACAGCGAATTAAATGAAAATTATTATTCTTTTCCTTGACAACGCAAAGCTTCATGCAGTAAGAATACCACAGGAAAAAGATTTGGAACACGGTTGGTCTGTTCTGCCACAACCGCTGTATTCGCCTGACTTTGCTCTAACCAATTATTACATTTTCCGAACGCTACAAACAAAAATCTTTCTCTGATAAAAACCAAATTCAAAAGTTCATCGAAAACTTTTTCACGTCAAAATCTGTAGAATTTTATTCAAAAGATAATGAAGAGCTGGTAACATAGATGGTAACAGGTCGTTGAAAATGATGGTAAATCTATAATTGGATAAAATGCAACTGTATAAGGTAAAGCAGAAGTACGTCTACATGTACCTCCCAGAAATACCTCCCAGAAATACCTCCCACATAATGGTAAGACATTAGTGACAACGGTGCCCTTATCTAGCTAATGTATTACCATTATGTGTGAGGTATTTATGGGAGGTATTTGTGCCGTACCCTGTACTTTCTCTTTTGAAAAATGAATTTGATAAACAAAAAAGGAAATTATTTATTACTCAGCCTAATAGAATTATCGGTTTCCAATCCCTAAATTAATTTAAAAGTAGAAAAGGAATGTATAAATATAGCTTCTAAGGCTGAATAATTCATAATCACGGGATATTTTGCTAAGTAGCAGACGACAGTTAAAATAGAAAGACTTAAAGTTTATTGAAGAAAGTCTGCACAAATTTTTAAAAAAGGAAGAAAAAGGAAGGAATGAACGATAAAAGTTTATATTTCTTCAGTCAAAAACTTGCAAAAGCAATTTTAAATTAGATTGATACATTCATTTTTTTTCTTATTTCTTGTTTCAAATGTGTCTGAGAGATACTGAAAAATTATATCGATCTTTGTTGATAGGAATTTAATTAATTCCACCCGTGAATTATCTTGTAATATTCCTACTGTCGTCTGCCCAGAGATAAATGATAAATGGTTTCTGAAATCTTATTTTATGACGCGGCAGACATTGAAACACAATCAAGATGGCGGGTTTTGTGCGAATAAACGGTCATCACAGCAAAATTAAACAGGAAAATGTCGTTAGAAACAAAGAAAAAAGTGCTGAACTGCTGTCATATCTAATCTCCTATATAGTTGTGAATGTTAGACGATCTCGTCATCCCTTTCAGAAAGTAAGCAAAGTATTTAGAGAAAGGAAACTGCCATTAGAAATGAAGAAAATAGTACAGAGCTGCTCGGTAATATATAATCTCTTATATGGCAGTGAATGCTGGACAATTTCCACATGCCTTTCAGAAAGTAAGCAACATATTAAGAGATATTCAAATATCATCAGAAACAAAGAAAAGAGTATCATGAACTACTATGAAATATCTAATTTCCTATATGGCAGTGAATGCTGAACAATCTCTTCATGCTTGTCAAAAACTAAACAAAGTATTAAGAGATACGGAAATATCGTTAGAAACAAAGAAAATATTAATGAAATACTATGTATTATCTAATCTCATATGGTGAAATGAATGTTGAACTATCTCATCATACCTTTCAGAAACTAAGTAACGTATTAAGAGATAGAAAAATGCCGTTAGAAACAAAGAAAAGTGTTTATTTGCTACCTAATACCTAATTACCTGTATGGCAGTAAATGTTGGACAACTCCGTCAGGAAAAAAATCTCTTAACAACAGACACGTGGTCACACCGACCAATGTTGAGAATGCAATGAACAAAACTTGAGAAAGTCATGAAACGAAACGAAAAATAGAAATGACAAAAAATCTCTTGCTAACAATATGAAACTGGAACATAATTAGAAAAGAAACATTAAAGAATTTAATACTCACAGGCCATATCGAAAGCCAAATTCCCGCATGAAAAAACTGCAAGAAACAACCTATAAAGTTTGCTGAAAATTTATTGGCGCGACTCCCTTCATAAAATATTCCAATGACTATGCATCAGACTACTGATTTTAGTGAGATGCTCTGAGAATTTTCCAGCACCTTCTTTGGAGAGCTATTATCGTCTACCTCTTGACATAAGATACGCACACACACACCACACACAGAGGTTTATATATATATATATATATATATATATATATATATATATATATATATATATATATATATATATATTATATTTAGTTGATAGATGTGAGTTTGTGACCATATATATATTTATTTATATTTATATTTTCACATATATATATATATATATATATATATATATATATATATATATATATATATATATATATATATATATATCGTTAAATATGACGGGTAAGGAAAATCTTAATAATTTTTATTTGTTTTTTCCAGCGATTTTACATTTTTCCACCTACTCGAATTCCAGCCATGCCCAACACACGGCAGCTTGGAATTAAGGCTCCTAATAGAATTTGCAAATAATACGCCTGACAATCACACCTCACATGAAAAAAGCTAACAACATAAAAAAAAAAACTTGAAAATGGCTAAAGAATTGTCTGAAAGCGCTTGGGTCAATGGGCGATATTTTCAGTTTTTGTATTCTTTCACTCCCACCAAACGGAAAAAAATGTTATAACACTGGAAAAAGTAAATAAAAAATTAATAAAATTTTCCTTGTCCGTCATAATAGTTACAGTTTCTGGCGGGTGCAAAGTTTTGAAAATAGCGTGTACACTCAAACCTACAGTTGCTAGCATTGATCTTTCACTCACAAGGCTAATACAAACCACGATATGATTTTGTCAGTCACTTTCCAACGATGGGATGGCCCTTTCTAGGCCGATAACATCAAAAAGTAACCTTCCCGACAAATCGACCAGATACGACGCTGTTATTCTTTATTTGTTCCTATAATACTAAATATATACATAGAATTTGACATATTCAGTGAAAATTAAAAATAAAAAAAAAATATCCTTGATAATGGCTAAAAGAATAGCCGAAGCGGCTCGGACATAGAAAACATTCGGATAATTTTTGCGCACTTTGTTGCCCAGAAAAAAAAAAACTTGTACGAACAGAAGAAAAATTCAAATAAAATGCTTAAAAATACCTTGTCAGTCGTCTTTAATGCACACACACAAATATATATATATATATATATATATATATATATATATATATATATATATATATATGGCCTGATGATGGTGTTTAGGCATTAAACAGACTGACGCTACTGGGTGTTGACTACAATGCCAACTTTTATATTTATATGTGCTCTATCCCTGATATTGAACACTTTATCCCATAAATATAACTGTTGTATCCTTAAAGAAGGTTACAAACAGGTACTCAAGTGAAAGGAACAGCAACACGGGCGTAGATGAAAGAAAGAGAGGTTTATTGTAAAAGGGAATACGCTACTGTAAGACAGGGAATCGGTTAGCAAGATATTAATTCCCGAAGCAAGTCCGTCCAGGTATATCCTGTGCTTACTATCTATATCTACTGATTTCGTCAGTCCACAGAGGCGATAGGGAGCGTGGGACATTCCATTACAACAATAACATACCTTAAAACTATATGTTTATTATATATTTAAAATGAAGGTTACCGTCCAAGTCTATAGAACCCGGTCTGTCCTGCTATTATTTACCCATAGCTGGGTAGGAAAAAGAAGATTCATACTTTTCCTAAGGGTATTACCACGTAAGTGAATGTGATGGATTTAAGAAAAGTATGGCAAAATAGTGGTCTGTTTATTGATTGTAGAATAAAAATGGTACTATTTAACATCCGCTTGTTTCTTAAACAAATATTGACAAAAATAGGACTGTCATTAGGCTCTACGAGAAGAAATTGGGTGACATTTGAAAAACCAGTGTTATTCTCATCAGCAATCCAAATTCTTTTTAAATACCATATACTTTCAGGCACGGTGGAGTAATGGATAGCAGCTCGGATTCCAGTTGAATCTATTACATTCACTTACGTGCTAATAGCCTTGGGAAAGGTACGAATCCTCTTCTTCTCCCCCCAGCTATGGGTAAATAGCATCACAGACTAGATTCTATAGCCTTGGATGTCAACTGGTCTACTGCAGAAAGAAATAGCAACCCACTACGGGAAAAAAATCTGCCTCTTCAGTCATGTATCTTTCGATACATGATCGCCTAAGCGTGTATAATTAACTGATACTTTCAGGACGTCGGGGATCATGGTGATCCGTATATTCCTAGCTTTTGTTGGACTAACTGTTGCGCTTTTACCACCACTCTTTTTAGTTAAAATTCTTGTTCTGCTATCTCTTTTTTTTTTTTGTTATCAATATACCCTCTGTGTGTGCGTGTAATTTTCCAAGCCTTCTTTTCTCATTATGTTTATCAAAAGATTCGGCTGTCTTTTACCGAGTATAAAAGTAGCGCCCGAAGTGGCAATTATCAAAATTCAAATTTTAGCAACGCTTTCAAAACTACCCCGATTTACAAATTGTGTTAGAATGAAATGGTAATCTTATAAAAATTGCCTCGGATTTCGATATTTTTCGTAACTGATATCTGTTATTTTTTCTTTTAATTTTCAGGTATTGAAAACGCACCTCAGAGGTAAGTAAAATGGTGTGCAATTTTGTTATTTTTCTGCCAGTCTATGGCCCGTTCCCACTTCCCAGCCTTTGTTGTAATCCATTCGTAAAGATATTCTGTTTCCCTGTGAAAGCCAATATATAATTTAAAATTTCGGCGCGATGCTGAATATATTGGCAGAACTAATCGGGATTTGGAGGAAAGGATTGATCAGCAGGTAGCAGTTGAGATCCTTAGAAGATAGTATAAAAATTTGCATACGCTTGTCAATACAGCCGGTTCTGCGATAGGTATCATAAGTATCAAACTGACATGAGCTGGGGAGATTATATTGAATGAATTGCTGCATCTGCTGCTAGTAAAGTTAATTTTTTTCTATCCAGAATATGTTACATATGTGTAAATCTACTATTCACCCATGCTTAGAATTTTACTGACACATGGTCCATGCCCCTACTATTTACCTTGAGCTCCTTGATAAAATCCAAAGATGAATTAGCAATATTATTGGTCCTGATCTGGCGGCTCGGCTTAAGTCACTTTCCCACCGACATAAGGTTGCCTCTCTGTGTCTTTTCTATAAATACTTTCATGGTAATTGTTCGAATGAACTCTTTGATATGGCGCCGAGACTTTTTTGAATTTTAGCGCAGTACTAGACTGGCATCTAGATCTCATTAACTTACAATTGAGCTGGCTAGATGTAACCGTAAATTCTATGCTAACAGTTTCTTTTCTCACACTTCTCACTTGTGGAACTCTCTTCCGGTTCCATGCTTTCCAGACAACTTTAATCTTCAAAACTTTATACTGCTCTGATGCTTCTGCTATGTATTTAGAAAGAATCTGCGATGTTATTGGTCCTGACCTGGCATCTTAGCTTCAGTCACTTTCCCTCTGCTGTAATCTCCAACTCCTCTCTCTCACAGATGAGATGTCGTAAATTTCACGCTGCTCTATCGCTATTTCCATGGTGAGTGTTCAGATGAACTGCATTTCTTCGTTCCACCAGTCCTAACTTCACGGCTAAAACACGACAGCGCCACACACATCAAGGCGAACCACAGTCATTTCCTTCGTATTCCATTGGTGAGATGTAAGTTCCACTCGAGCAGCTTCTCGCGAACCACTACTCTGTGGAACCGACTCCCAAGAAGATGCCTCCTCGCTTATTACAATCTTAACATTTTCATGTGCAGGGTTAACAGTTATCTTCCTCAAACATCCTCATAAGTTATACCTCTTACACTGTGACCCTCTACATTGAGTGGCTCTTGCTCTCAAGTTAAACATAATTGGAATACAAAGGGAATGTGGGTTGTTTGCTACAATGTGAGTGGCGTGGTGGTTCCTGGCCGTAAAAGTTGAAGCTGCTGGAACCAAGGAATGCAGTTCGTCCGAGCACTTTCCTCTTATGGTGAAAACGATGAGAGTACCCATATATATATATATATATATATATATATATATATATATATATATATATCAAGAACTGACAAAGTGGAAAAAAGTTTACGTGGGACGCGTTTCGTCCTTCAGGACGTCATCGGACTAAATTTGTTATATTGGTAGGTCTACACATGCGCACGACAGTGGGGGGGGGTAGAATTTCTTTTTTATCTTACTGAATTCATTTAGAGTTTTTTTTTCTTTCTATCACTTTTGTAAGTAGGTATTTCGTACTATGATATTAGAAGATCTGCCAGGAATGGTGAAATGTTGTAAAAGCCAGGACTCAAATTTACTGTAGATGATCTGCCATTAAGGCACTTTCTAGATATTTACGTCGTAGTGATTTATTTGCTCCTTTGATCAGAGTAGCATTCTTTATGCCTAAGTTGTGGTCAGTCTCGTTACGATGGGCAACCAACGCATTTGATGTATTATTTTGTAAGATGTCCCTTTTGTGTTTATATAATCTTTTAATTTAGATTCCAGGTTCCTCATTTAAAAATTAAGACAATTATAATAAAAAAAAATATAAATTAAGTTACGTCCTTTACATATTCTTAACAGTTTTAAATTGACTATAAAGAAGCGTGTTTCATACGCATTTTTAAAAAAATCGCAAGTATCAATAACATAAATTTTGTCTTTGCAATTTACTCCTGAACATGATCTTGGATGAGATTGAAAGTAATTGGGAAAATAAAAGGAATGAGAAAAACTACGGCGTCTTTCTTAATCAGATTAATAACAACACTAAGAAACTGATCCGTGAATTTGGTGGGATTAAAATAAAAATAAACAGACATAATATATCTGCATTATTCAACCAAACATTCTTGAATCTCTCTCTCTCTCTCTCTCTATATATATATATATATATATATATATATATATATATATACATATAGAGAGAGAAATTAAAAGATTTGAATAATCATAATTAATTCATCGAGTTAATTCAACAGAATTCAGAAAGCACTGGGTGGTCGTTTCGTCCTATTTTTGGAACTCATCAGTAGTGCGTATACCCTACTGAGAATCGAACCCGGACCGCTACGATATGAAGCAAGCGAACCAACCAAAACCAGACTCGCTATATCATTTGTTACTTCTCCGTGATCGAGACGCGTTGGTGCAGTTGGTATGACGGTGCTTCATATCGTAAATTCTCGATAGTGGATAGTTCGATTCTCGGTAGTGGATGTGCACTGCTAATGAGCCCCAAAATAGAGCGAAACGGCCGTCCAGTGCATTCTGTTGGGGATTCTTCTAGACTCGATGAATTAATTTTTTTTTTATGTGTGTGTAATAAATTTGGGTTATCAACATTTGTTAAATAATATCCGATAATGCATTTCGTCTATATGGTTTCATCAGATGGATAACGAAAAGGTGTTGTGCGTATGCATTTGTGTGTGTTTAAAATAATTAAATCTTATATCATTTTCCCTTACCTGGCATTGCTCGAGACTAAAAGAGAAGGAAAATGAGTGCCTTTAAAAAAAGATCGTTTAGCATTTTATATTCTCCGCTTTAAGTGCCCGAGTTTTGAGATGGAAATCCTTCAGAATGGGTAGAAAATAAACGAAAGAATTGTTTTTACCCATGCGTTATCCATATCGTCAGTAAGCCGGAGAATATAAAATGCTAAACGATATTTTTAAAAGTCACTCATTTTTTTTTTGTCTCGAGCAACGCCAGCTGGGGAAAATAATGTAAGATTAAATTATTTTAAACACACAAATGCAATTACACAAAAAAATTTTCGTTTTTCTAAATTATATATATCTTTGTGTGTGTGTGTGTGTGTGTGTGTGTGTGTGTGTGTGTGTGTGTGTGTGTGTGGCAAAGGGTTGAAAGTTTTGTGGTTCACCAGGAACCTCTCCTCGCCGCTGTCAAACAGAGAAAAATGGCGTGGTTTGGGCACATTACAAGGCACGACAGCCTGTGTATGACCATCATTGAAGGCACCGTTGAAGGTGCACGTAAAACCTGGTTGAGCAATGTCAAACCATGGAGAGAGTATGACTGTACCAGAATTGCTGATGTCTGTTGTTGATAGACCGTTGTAGAGCAGATTCAGTGTGAATTCTGCATTTGGATCCCCACTACGATTACAAAAATCAAGAGGATGATATATATATATATATATATATATATATATATATATATATAAAAAACATAAAAATGTCTTTAATAAATAAATTGTCGGACCTTGTCCATTTCTTAACATATATATATATATATATATATATATATATATATTATAAAATATAGTTTTAAGGTATGCTATATTTATGGGTTAAATTGCTCAATATATATCAGGGATAGAGCGCATATAACTATAAATTGCGACAGTCAGTTTCACGCTAAACGCAATCGTCAGGCCTATATATTATTGGCGTTCTGAACTCAAGGAAAGACAATGCGTTTTGTATAAGCTCCAAAAAATTAACGAATTTTAAGTTGAACTGTAAAACGTAAATATGGCTTAAAAGTAATATAAAAATTTAATATAATTTGATATTATTATTTATTTTATTTCATATAGTATATCTATATATTATTATTTTATTTATTTCAAGTTATATATGTACTGTTTGTTATTATTTCTTTCAAATTTTTTTATAGATACCAGATTTTCTCTATCAGCATTTATTTATTTTTCTTTTCATCGATGAGGTAGTATGTTCCCTGCAGATTCGGATCACTGCTCTTCGTTTCTCCTTGGTGCACACTGCTAGCGAAGCGGGCATGTGTACACTGTAACTGCATCAAGGAAACTGTCGCGCTCAAATTCAAACTTCAATCACGTAACCAAAATATTAACAACTATAAGCACGTTTGAGCAAAAAGCACTGTGACAAACTTGAAAATGATTTTTAGTCGTTTATATATATATATATATATATATATATATATATATATATATATATAATGCATGAATTGTTTTAAATAATTTTGTTAATTTCAACCAACATTTTTCAGTTTTGATTGTATTTCCCAAATTTTTTAATAAATTTTTGTACATCGAAACCAAATTTTGTCTTCTGTGAAGAAAGATATTTCATTTAAGAAAGTCGTTTTTATTTTCGTTTATTGATTTTAAAATTTAAGGAAGAAATGAAATAAGCAAAATTTTTGTCATATATATATATATATATATTAATGTGCATCTCAAATACGCGAAAGTTTTATGATGTCACTGGAGAAGTTATTGCGATTGATCGAGCGTGTCAAAAGTACTTTGCGAATATTTCAAGCTAGAAATTTCTCACTAAACGATGCTCCACCGTCAGATAAGCCAGATCAAATTGATAGCGATCAAATCAAGATATTATTTGAAAATTATCGCCGTTATAACAAAGCAGTCAAAATATTCAAAATTAATCAATCATAAAAAGGAGAAAAATAATAATTGCAGAAAGCAACCAATGATCAGAGAGAGATAATAAGAAGTCAGCTGCAGACGAGAGAAATTTGACCAATCGTCAGAAGAGGAAAAATAATAGACGCAGAAAGCAACCAATGATCAGAGAGAGATAATAAGAATAGTTTTAAAAAGCAGTCAATTGTAAATCAGAGAAAATGCGAATAGTCTCCAAAATTGATCAATCGTAAGGAGAAAAGGAATAGATTCAGAAAGTAACCAATGATTAGAGATAGATAATGAGAATAGATTAAAAAGGCATATGTCTTCATTTTTTTTTCATACAGATATTCTATATATATTTTCTTGCATGCATTTTATTTCCTGCGCAGAAATTTTACGTTTCTATTTTCATATTTATATTACAGTTAATACACGATCACTGTTCCCATGGCAACAAATTAAAGATGCTTTTGTACGAAATAGTCGGCAAGAAATTAGAATGATGTCATCTTGTGATGGTCAACAAGCGGGAAGATGCCGACAGAATCCAGAAAATTTACGCAATATTAAAGACAAAGGTATTTCATATAAATTTATCAATATAGCCACTCATCAATATAATAAATGCGAATATCAGTGTGCCACTGTATCACACTTTTTCAACTTTATTCCTTGAGGCCGTAGCCTAACATATCATATCATTCTGGAATAAGGCCGACTGCGTAAGAAATTAAAACTTTCCGGACCGGATCCGGACCTGCAATCCTGAAATTTTGGATCTCCAAGTTTTCATTACTGCGATTGTTTTGGATTCCGCCATCTTGGCCTCTACTGATAAAAATAATTAAAGGGACATAACTCTCTAATTTTCAATAGCTCATGTTCAATTGAAAAAATTACTGTACTCAAATTACAGTGTTTCAAAATAAAATTACTCCTAGAGGCCGTAACATATATCATTTTGGAATCTGGCCGACTCTCTGAGCAAATTAAAAACATCCCGCGCAGGATCCGGACCCGCAATCGTGAAATTTTTGATTCCCAAGTTTTCATTGCAGCGATTTTTTTACCTGATTTTTGCGACGAATTTTTTTGTACGATAACAATTTTTATAATTTGGAAATAAATTTGGGAATAATCGAAATTAATTACGAAATCCAGTGAAAGTCACCCATGTAATATATAGATAGATAGATAGATAGATAGATAGATAGATAGATATATTTAGTAAACTAATTTTTAATTGTATGATAAATATGATAATATGCTTGACATTAATGCATAATACTAGTTCACACCCTCTGTAAACATCTGGGTCTAACACTCTTTCGCTTTACGAATACTGGTGATATAAAGAAGTCGATATGTAATTTATGTTGATCATTTATTAATATTCCTTCTCGATATCTTCTACATAATAGGGGAGCAATTTCAAAATCAAAATGATGGCTTGTCTTGTTTCTACGGGATGCTGAAGAAATTACTGGGATATCAGATGTTTCTTCTGTTCACTAGATACAGCAGCCGTTATATTCATCATGAAAATATCGTCAGCTCACTCTACAAGTGCTATTGGTACTGTTACCATGTAACCTAGTACTGTACGTCGCTTGGTTGAGTCATCGACGTCTAAACTGGTTCTCTCACCAGGTTTTTCTGGCGGGAAGGGCGGCTAAACCCCAGCAGATTAAAGTCAAGACTTTCTTTTAGGATCAAAGGTGTCTGGGCTCTATTTTGATAGATGTAGATAGTGCTATAATGAGACGGCAATGCTAGGTAGGCTTCATAGACTAAAGTCAGTGACCATAGCGAAGGTTTGTCTGATGAAATTATCAGTCATGTATTGGTGACCAAACGTGCCTTCAAGTTGAGTGACATCGGTTGTGATGTAACCTAGAGAGGGATGGGCTCCGCCTGGTCTTCTTACCCAAAGCTACGCTAAGCATGTACGAATGCCTTTCCAGTTTTCAACACAGATATATAGAAGTAACTGGTCAGGTGCTCAGCTGCGCAATGATCCTACGACCACACCTAGTTATGAGACTGCTGCTGAGGATGGATTTCACGATATCTTGTCAGATGTCGATCATGATTTTTATGACTTTTAAACAAGGCAGTGTTTTACTGTAAGTGTCGGTGTCGTTGCAGATTCCCAAGAAGTCAAATCTGCAAAAAGAACACCCGTCAGCAGGCAACAATCAACAAACCCACCAAGAGGATGGTGGATTTATGGTGAGTAAACAGTTGCTTATCAGACTAAATCTATTCTCACATATTATCTGCTCACTAAACTATTAGGTTGTTTCACGATACTAAACTTCCCTTGAAAAGAAAAAACTATCTTGAATAAATTTTGAGTCTTCCGTCTTTCTATTTTAACTGTCGTCTGCTACTTAGCAAAATATCCCAAGATTATGGATTTTGCAGCATTATACAGAGTGCGGCGCAAATACTTTTCACATAATGGTAAGTCATTTGTGGCAATAGTGTCTTCATCTCACTAATGTCTTACCATTGTGTGAGAAGTATTTCTGCTACACCCTGCATAATGTTCAAAATGGCAAGAAATGAAAGAAGCTAGAAAAGCAAAATGCTACTACCCAAGAATTATTCCCATCCTGTATATAAGATATATGTATAGAGGGAAAAGGTTTTGCCAAGAATCCGAATAAGGACAACATTTTCCTGCTTCTCTTAAATTTATTGACCAAAAAATATCTTTGCGTGTAAACTGAAATATAGCCATGCCTTTTTATTTTAATTTCTCAATTGAAATAGAGTGTAGTAGAAATACCTTTCACATAATGGTAAGACATTAGTGGCAATGGTGTCTTCATCTAGTTAATGTCTTACCATTATGTGGGAGGTATTTCTGGGAGAAATATATGGGAGGTATTTCTGCCGTATCCTGTCTTCATTTCCTATAATAGTCAATGAGTATAAAAACGATTTTAATTTAACTTACGATTGGAATCGATGAAGTTCTATTAGATTGAGTCAATCCCGTGTTTTTCTTTATCAACTTTATTCTTCAAAATATGAATTACATTTTATTCAGTATGTTCACCATTATTAACAATGGTTTGTTACCACTCATCAGGATTCGATACCTTTGAGTAAAATTCAGGAGGCTTTTATTTTTCTCTTTTTATTTCTCTTTCTATCAACTTTTTACTAGCCGTTTGCTGTTAATGTGTTCCATCACATAAGTAGTTCTGAAAATGAAAATGTATGCAGAATATCTAAAGCATAATACATCGGCAATTGGTTAGATCTCAGGATTACACAACTTATTACGTAATTAGTATCAAGCTGTTTATATAAGAAATTTTGCATTGGCTATTCACCGCTTTTCATTACTAATTTACTCCATGATACAGTTTTAAAATTGTGAAATTTATTCAATATATCTAGAATTAGAGTATTGGTTTCAGGCTGATACAGCCTAAATTATAAGCAGAATACAGTTGTCGATATGAGCAACTTTGTACTAGCCGTTTGTGGCCCTTCACCGATTATTTGTCCCGTCACAAAGGCAGTTCTTCAATAGTATGATTTACGATATTGTGTGAATGGATAGCAGAGCAGAGACAAAGAGGAGTGATAAAGAGTTAAATGTTACTTAGAGCTACAAAGGAAAAGAAGATGGGGAGAGTCATAATCACGCATGAGATTGTGTAAGTGGATAGCAGAGCAGGGACAAAGAGGAACGATAAAGAGATAGATATTTCTTAGAGCTACAAGGGACATGAAGATGTGGAGAGTCATGATCGCCCATGAGATAGTGTGAATCGATAGCAGAGCAGAGAAAAATTGGATGGTTACGAGTTAAACGTTGCATAGAACTACACGGGACAGGAAGATGTGGAGTGTCATGATCGCCCATAAGAGTATGTGAATCGATAGCAGAGCAGGGACAAAGGGGATGGTAAAGAGTTAAACGTTGCTTAGTACTGCATGGGAGAGGAAGATGTGGAGAGTCATGATCGCCCATGTGATAGTGTGAATGGATAGCAGAGCAGAGACAAAGGGGATGTGTTGTGGTAGGATCCACCTAATTTGCATAGTGGAGTACCGACCATATAAATATGGTTGGTACCGGGAAGAGAGGGAGGAATCAAGAGATTCAACCAGAGACTCTGCCCGACTGCGACTCAGTCAACACATTCTCCAGGAACGGTCTTACCAGGAATATACAAAAGACGATATGTAAATATTGTGTACACTTTCTTGTTTCAATACATTTTGTTCTAAGTACATTTTGTGTTGCATTATTATTCCATGCATTAGTCAAGTTTCAACAGGATGGTAAAGGGTTAAACGTTGCTTAGAGCTATAAGGGTCAGGAAGATGTGGAGAGACATGTTTTCACTCAGCCTGATTGGTTTCTTTTACGGCTTATCAAGCATTTGTGGACTCCTTAGTTCCACCAGTACTAACCTTCTCGGCTAAGACCCGCCATGCCACGCACATTGTTGAGAACCACCCTTATACCCTTCGTATTCCATCGGTGAGATGTAAGTAACACTCAAGCAGCTTCTTCCTACCAACCGCTACTTTGTGGAATGGACGACAAAGAAAATGCTCTCCTGGATCACTACAATCTTAACCTCTTCAAGTCTCGGATTAGCCGTTATCTTCCACATATATCCGCATAAACTGTGACTCTTAATCTGTAACAATCTACCTCGAGTGGATCCTGGGTGAACATCACTATAAAAAAAAAAATTAAGACGAAATATATTTCAGATTGTAAGTACATTTTTTTTTCTTATTTTTGATCAAATGGATATTTTATTAAGATTTCCATTGAGGAATAACAGAGATACAACTATTTAACCCATAGCTGGGGGAGATGGATTCATTCCAGTCCAAGACGTAAAGTAAAACATAACAGTACCTATCGTCTGACTGGGAATCCAATTCACATTTATATGTCGATTATCTAAACGTATCGTGGACGTGACACATGCCGAAAATAGGGGGCACCCAATGAGGTTCGAACTCCCAATTCAATCGCAATTGACCTAGCGATACAAGCATTACGAAGAGACTACAAAGAGAATACTCTCCCGAAGTACCCAAAATTTGCAGTTATATGCGTAATTCTTTTAACCATGCTAAACAATCTACAGGTGTGAGAGACTTTGACCCTCTAGTTTGAGATAGGATAAAGGATTCACGTGCTCGAGAACAAATGCCTCAGAAAGCTCCTCCACATCTTCTACTGGGAGTACAAAACCAATGACTATGTATCGAGCAAGGTCAAAAATCTAATGGGCCAACAGGAATCTCTCCTCGCCACTATTAAATGGCGGAAGAGGTTATGTTTTGGCCACATCACACGGCATACCAGCCTCTGAAAGACCATATTGCAAGACACTGTTGAAGATGGACACGAGCGGGGATGGAAATGCAAAAGCTGGTCAGACATCATCAAAGAGTATATGGACATGACAATGCCGGATCTCCTGAGAGATACCGCCAACAGATCATCCTGGAGGAGGTTTGTCTGTTTCTTCTGCCCTTAGGTCCCCGTCCCGCTGACGATTGAAACAGTCAAGGTACTGATGATGATGATGAAACCATCTAAGAGACCAAGAAACTTTTTGCGTTTCTTGTTTCAAGAACTATTTAATGCTCTCGAGTGATTTTTTATGTCGAAAGCGTGCGATAAAGCTGCTTTTCCGGTTGAAAGTGAACAAAGACCATAATTTTGAACACTCTCCTTTCTTACTTCCTGTTGCTTATATTTTTCTGCACAATCGATATGGATTTGAAGAAATGGGAGTACCCCGACATGTTGAACTAATCAACGACTTTCACCTCTTTCCGCTAATCTTACATTTAGAGCAGTCTATATTCCGCATCCTGTATTCTTCTGCTAAGTGTTTTGTCTTCGAAAACTGGCTATCTGTCGTCAATGGACAGAGCAAATGTGGAGATAAGACAAAATAGGAGAGGTAATCAACTACGCGTTTGCCCATTTATAGCAGGCGTCGTCAGGCTGCAAAAAGAAAGAAACCCGTGTATAAGTAAAGCGTGTTGAAATATGGGGAAGAAGTAATAAAAAAAATTATCATCAGATGCTCTGACAAGAGAGTTGTTTTTTAATGTCGGCGTAGATAGGTTCGCCTATTGTCCGGTTCACACTCCTCCCTGATCTTTTGAACAGGAGTAGAGATCTATCCCTGGTTTTCTGATCAGGAGTGAGTTTCCGGTTCCTTCTAAAGTCTTCTTATTCTCTTTCAGTCGGCCCAGCGGCCCTTGAATTTTAGTGGCATTATCGCTTTGCTTGGGGTTAAACGATAAAAAAAAACGCTAAATTCTACTGGATTTGAAAGCCGAGTTCCAATTCCTGTTGGGTACGTTATATTCACTTACGCGAAAATACACTTGAGAAAGGTATTAATACACTTTTCCCCCAGCTAGGGGTTGATTAGTAAAACATGTATCACTAAGCCATTATTGTCTAAATGCATTCACGCAAAACGTGTTGATTGTTGAAGACTACTTCTACTTCTTCGTTTTCTTATGTGTGTTGTGTCCCTTCAGGGCGATAGTGATTATGGCTCTCCACAGCTTCCTGTCTCTTGTAGCTTAGTAAATTGTCTTTTTGTTATCTCTCCTATATCCTGTTCTGTCATCCATTTACTCAAGCTCGCTAGGTAGGTTGTGCGTTGCTTTCCTCTGTCCCTCTTGCCTTCAATCTGTCCTGTGAGTATCAAATGTTCCAAGCCCCCTTTCCTCATTATGTGGCCTGAAAGTTTCAACTCTTTCCGATGTTGAGTATAAGTGTTCTTTTTATTTCAATTTAACTATGTCTTGTTCTAACCCCTGTTCTGACATTCATTGACACAAGTTTATATGGAAGGTTATGCATTGTTTTCCTCTGTCACTTGTGCCTTCAATATTTCCTGTGAGTGCCAAATTTTCCAAACCCTCCTTCCTCATTCATGTGCCCTAGAAATTAAAATGAGCTCTTTCTGATATTAAACATAAGTGTCCTCTCAGTTTCCAGAATCCTTCTGTAGAACCATATTTCTCTTGCATTGTTATTTAATTACTCCTTTTTTTTCAGTTAATGGGCACAGACGCGGGAAGAAATTGATGCCAAGCGCCCAAGATCCGGCAATCAGCACCCCCTCCTCGAGAACGACCTCTGCACGCACCATCATCGACGACTTTGTAGAATATCTCACGCTAAAAAGTAAGCTTGTAACTCTATTTTGCGTGCGCTGAAATATAAAACAAAAGATACAATGTAACCCGGATATAAGAGACCCGGATATAAGAGAAACCCGGATATAAGAGAGATTTTCTCTGGTCCCAAATTAGCGCCTGTGTTAATGTATAAAAAACAGACCAAACCCGGATATAAGAGAAACCCGAATATAAGAGACTTCTTCTCCGTCCCGACAACTCTCTTATATCCGAGCCACACTGTAATTTACGTTATATTTTTACGATCCTTCTCAAATTAAAATCGATTTTGCATGATGAAAACGACATGGCATAACGGCTATTTAAGAGAAGAAACAAAAAAAAACAACAAATGATTCCAGTTAAAACTGCTTCTATCCCTTTTCCTTACGGAAAGGCATGGATCCAAACATCCATTGTTTCTCTGTTCTTTCTACGATACTAAATTGTTCATATGTAAAATAACTGTTTTATTCACTTCCGACCTACGTCAAATTAATACTGGCCTTGTATGTAAGTGTATGTGGTTTCAGGTCTTTCTTCAAACGTTCAATCTTCTTGCGAAGATGTGATAGATTACCTCTCTCTCCATTCGTAGGTCAGGCCTTCATATAATTTCCTGTTATCAAGTTGTTTTGCGTGTGTATATAATTAAGTTCAACTTCCTAATTTATGTCGATACACCAACCGGCATCTTTCCTGTTATCTCGGCTTCAGACACATTCTCACCCCCGTAACGGAGCTTCCCTGTTCCTTTTTCTATAAATATTTTCATTGTAATTGCTCTAATGAACCTTGGTACTTCGTCTTCGGAATTTAAGCGTAGTACTAGGTTGACAACTAGATTCTCATCATTTGTCTATTGAAATTGCAAGATGTAACCGTAAGTTCTATTTTAGTATTTTCTCACTTCTGACCTACGAAACTCTCTTCCGGCTTCTTGCTTTCCTGTTATCTACGAGCTTCAAAAACTTAAATCGACATCTTCTATCTTTCTGAATTCTGTCCTTTGACTGTCCTTTCTCCTCTTTAATCTTTTCTCATTTTGTTTCACTCTCGGCAACCGTTTTAGTGGCATTATTTCTTTGTTTGGTGTGAAATGATTAAAAATGGTTTGATCTAGTCTTAGAAGACTTTTAGCCCTTAACCCTCGAAGCACCTAAATCGTTCGACATTCTGAAGTGACACCGAATACAAAATTTACTTTGGTATCTTAGGGTTATATTGGGTTCACCACAGATCAGCTCTTCTTAGATAAAGGTTCCTAAAAGACATTAAATTCGATTCAGATCTTCGGTATTTATTGGCTTGAATTCTATACTACACACGTATTACCAATCATCCCCACTACGATCTTGTTACTGACATACCATAGTGAATAGTAGACATAGAAAATATGCAAAGTCTAACATTCGTATCCACAAAAAATGATGTCAAAAGGACAGTTTTTTCTCTTGACACCTCTTTTTCTGTACACACCCCGATGAATCTTAATTCCTCTATTAATTATATCGAGTTTTAACACTATATCGAGTTTTAATACAGGTTATTATTTAAAGAAGTGAGAGGATACAAATAAACACTTTTGAAATTGTTCTTTTATTTACATTATTTTCATTGTTCGGACTGTTGTCCTCATCTTAATTGTCATATTCACGACGTTTCGGCGTTGTACGCTCCGGCCTTCTTCAGGTGATTGGAATTTCGAACTGAACCCTTTATTTCATTCAACGAGGTAGACTGTCATAGTTCCACATACCATGCCTCTTCAAGGTGTCTCAGTTATCTTCCTTTAACTCAGCACTCCAAGTGTTTTTGTTCACCATTGCAATAGCCAGGTATTGAACTCACAACTCTTTCGGTCAAGTCACCGGATCCAATCAACGCTTTTATCCACTGGACCATGTGTCGTGAATATGACAATAAAGATGAGGACAACAGTCTGAACAATGTAAATAATGTAAATAATTACAATATCTCATTTCAGAAATATAGACAGCTATTTCTTTTTTTTTTTTTTCAGTCTTTCCATTTCATTGAATCAGATCATAAAAATGTAAGAGTGTTATCGCCTCCACTATTTTCCCTTTCTTTCTTTCTTTCTTTCTTTCTTTCTTTCTTTCTTTTCTTTTGTTTTGGTCTTTCTTTCTTTCGCTTAATTTTCTCCTTTCTTTCTTTCTTTCTTTCTTTTCTCTTATTTTTGTCTTTCTTTCTTTCTTTCTTTCTTTCGATTAGTTTTCTCCTTTCTTTCTTTCTTTCTTTCTTTCTTTCTTTCTCACTAAAACCAAACATCTCTAATATGTCTTTTCCGTTTTTCCTTGCAATGAAAAGGGAATTGATCATTCTTTATCAGGCATTGGCATGACGTATCGTACGTGTCAACTAATTAAGGAATAACCAAGATTTTAAGAAAACCAAACCATATGAAACTGGATTTTTTATTAAATCCGACCCACGCAAAGCAGCAAATCCCCTAAATCACAAGGGATTACTGATTAAGAAAGAATTAGAAAACAGAAAACATTATTGAGGAGCGAAATCAATAAAAGAGTAATCCGGAAGACAGTAAATAACGATTGACATTGCATTTCAATTTTTTGAAGATCAAATTTGACTGGAAAGCGTGTAGCCGAAAGAGTATTCCACAGACGAGAAGTGCCAGGAAGAAACTGTTAGCATAGAACTTACGGTTACACCCAACCAATTCAACTGTAAATTGATGACACTTTATGGTTAATCTAGTACTGCGCTTAAGTTTATAAAGTGTAGATACCATAGCGAAGAGCTCATCCGAACAATTACCATGAAAGTATTTATAGAAAAGACATAGAGAAATAACTTTACGGCGGTAGGAAATTGACTGGAGCTGAGCTGCCAGATCAGGACCAATAATATTGCAGATTCTTCTTTGGATCTTATCAAGAAGCTCAATGGGAATATCAGGGGCACCAGACCATATGTAGTAGAAATATTCTAAGCATGGACGAATGGTAGACTTATAGATATGTAAGATAGATTCAGGAGAGAAAAATTGTCTAGTATGACACAGTGAACCAATATTCCTAGCAGCTGACCTAGCAATGGATTCAATATTGTCTTTCCACTTCATGTCAATCAAGAATGTTAGCCCGAGAAGGCGCAACTAGTCACTCTCCTAGAGGTTAGCATCATCCATGCTGATGGAAGGCAGAAAGAGGTCTTTCAGATGATTAATAGAGAGTAGTTTTGTTTTGGACGAGTTAAAATTAACAAGCCATTCTTTGCCCCAGTTAACAATAAACTGTAAATCATGAGTACAATAGGATCTAGATGAGTGGCCGTTCGAGATAACTTTCATTTTTTGATTTGATAAGAAAGACGGAATCAATTCAAAAATTCGTCCGCAATTAAACAATATTTATTTTGTTACATAGTTTACTAACAAGAAAATTTTCGCATTTAAAAATTTATATAAATATATGAACCAACTACAATTTAATATTTATAGTAGCAACAGAAAATTAACCTCCCTCATACGTTCACTAGAATCTTTTTTAATACAAGTTTACTCAATTGATCCGTATATTTTTATTGATCCCTTCCTATTATTTGAAGGTTTTAAACATATTCTAATTACTGTATAAATATACAGTAATTATTAGGGATCCGTTTATCATTTAATAACAATGGAAATCTAAAACCCCGCTTTAAGTTTACTAAAATATTTTAGTATTACAATACACTCGCGTTTGTAATTTTATTTTGCTGTATAGAATTATCTCCCTTGTTCTGACGACGCTAGAAATTTAGTAAAACAAATCTTATCTATACATAAAATTCTGTGATTTCCGTTAGTCCGCCCGTTACACCCTCTAAAATAGCCATACATTGACGGATCGAAACAAAATTTTTGGAAGAAATGCAAACAGGGAAGTGAATACAAAGTACAATTGGTTTTATTAGGGTGCGTAGCTTAATACAATAAATTTTCTTTCATTTTTTCGAAAGATTAAAAGTTTTATTATTTAACATACAAAATGCACCCACTATTTTAAAAACTATTTAATGATTAAAATAACAAATACTTATTTAATAAAAGTGTAATATTTTACTTTTTGCATATCTTTTTTTTAACTTTTTATATTCAATAATCCAGTTTCCAGATCGTCTTGCTTTTGCGAGAACCATAAACAAATCACAAGGCCAAACGCTTCAAAATGTTGGAATTTGGCTCCCGAAAGAAATATTTACGCATCACCAGTTGCATGTCGCATGCTCAAGAGTAAGAAATCTTAAGAATTCATTCTTCGCTGTTAAAAAGGAAAAAAAAAATTTTCTTTAAAAATATTGTTTACTATGAAGTCCTATAAAATTAAATGAAAGAAATTATTAGACCGCGAAGTTGGGTTTTTGCCAAAGTATTTTTCGAAACAAATCAAATAATTCAAATTTAATCGATTGGTTTTCGAAATCGAACGAAACGTAGAGTTTGTAAATCTCTATAAAAAATGTTAGCGATTACTTCAGCAATACAAAATACTGTGAGGATTTTAACATATGTCAGCGTGTTGCAAAAAATTCTAGTGTTAAAAATTGCCATATATTATAGAGCAAAATAGCTTCAAAACTTACAAGCAATATGGCTTGAAAATAAAGAAATTACCGCCACTGAGATTTGAATCTGCAAATTACAGATTTTTTAGGCGGGGGGGGGGAGTCGGAAATAATCATCCGAATAGAAACAGCGAACATACGGCATTCAAATTTAGACATATAATTAAGCTATAATAATTTTTTACACCTTACTTCACCCAATAATACAAGGCACGAGAGCCACTCAGTCGAGGGTTCTGTTAAAACGTTTATGATGAATGAGGTGTGTAATATGAATGAAAGAGAATAGGAAGTGAAGATTATGAGGATAAGAAGGATAGATAACAACTGACACTTCACTTGAAGAGGTTAAGACTGTAGTGTTCAAGGAAGCATCAATGCGGGAATGCCTGTTCCACAACGTAGCAGTTGTTGGGAAAATTTCTTACAATTCAAATACGGCGTAAACGGGGATGATTCGACTCCGTGAAAGTAGCATGTAAAGGTCTAAATCGGTGGAAGTAAAAAATGGAGCTCATTTGAACGTTTGACATGAAAATAGTTATAGGCTTGTAACGTTGCGTCTGTGGGGAAAGAGGCTGCGGAGTGGAAAATAAATATTCACCAGCAAGACCGCCTAAACGATCTTTGAACTCTGTCAAGGCTGGTGAAGACTAGGCTGCACCAACCCAGATACGGCAACAGTACTCCATTTTTTTGGCTTGGCCCGTCACTTGTAAAAAGTAAATAGTAACTTTCAGAAGTTAATTGTTTCAGCTTCGTGGCCAAAGCAGTAAAGGCACGACAAGCTAAATGACGGTTCCGTATAGGATACAGGTTCGAATCCTGTCGGAGTCAGGTTGGAATATTTTCTGTGAAAATTTCTCGGACATTCAGGCCCGTAAATGTTGTTTATTATAAACAGAGCATTTACTTAAATATTTGTATCGATAAAAAGAATGTATAAACATAAAAATGTCGTTATATATATATATATACACACGATCTATTTCTAAAGACGCTGAAAAAACGGTCGATTCTAACACAGGCTTATCATCTCTGTCTTTGGGCAGAGTGCGCTCAGGGGCTTCTCTGTCACAGGACAGAGGGGCAACCGAGAAAATTATACTGAGAGATGCTCAGCCCTGGGGAACAGCTGCCCGAAGCCGCGCATTCTCAATGCACCAGAGGGAGGGATCGGTGCTCGCACCGAGGTCAGCGCAACCGACGGTTGCGGGAGCTCGGGTAATTTTTGTTCCTTGCCCGGGTGTACGCTCTCGGGTGCCTACTTTAAAACGACCTTGTGTCACATCTCGTTCTGGTGGGGGAACGAGTAAACACCGTATATATATATATATATATATATATATATATATATATGTGTGTGTGTGTGTGTGTATATATATATATATATACACGAACTGTTGTTAAAGACGCTGAAAAAAAACGGTCGGTTTTTTATGCTGTTCCAGACAAATTTGGCGCATCCTACTATGCTCTTTCTATACAAGAGCCAGGTGAAACCAAAAATGGTGTATTCCTACACACTCCTCACTTGCCTGGCTTTATAGAATTCAAAAATATCTGTTCGGCCTTGTGGATGATGAAATATCTTTCCATCCTACCACTCCTTTCCCCTAGACGAAAAGTCACGAGCATCTCGCTGCTCTATCGCTACTTCCATAGCAAATACACTGACGAGCTACATTCCTTAGTTCCACCAGTCCTGACCTTTGCAGCTAAGATCCCCATGCCCGCGTACACAAGTATGAATCATCTTCATTCCGTCCGTATTCCATTAGTGAGGAGGAGGTTCTACTTAGATAGTTTCTTCCATAGAACTGCCACTTTGTGGAACAAACTTGGATAATTTCCTGATCACTAAAAACTTAAGCTCTTCAAGTCTAGGGTTAACCATTATCTATCCTACACTTATCATAATCTGCCCTGCTTACTTCCTCCACTTACGTTCATACAACATCTTCATTCAGACTCCCAAGAGGATGCTTTCTGGATCGCTACAGTCTTAAGCTCTTCAAGTCTAGGGTTAACCGTTATCTATCCTACATATAATCATAATCTGTCCTTCTTACCTCCTTCTCTTACGTTCATACAATCTCAGTCAAGATCATGATTCTCTGATCACTATAATTTTAACCTCTTCAAGTCAAGTGTTAACCGTTATCCCTCCTACATAACCTCATAAACTGCACTTCTTACCTCCTCTTTCTTTCGAATCATTTCACTCCAAGCAAGGCAATAAAGCCACTAAGACGCAAGGTGTTACTAATTATGTAAGAATATGTGAAAAAGACAGAAAGAGAAGACAGAAGATAAGTATTGACATTGCATTTCAATTTTTGAAAATGAAAGTTGACTCTGAAGCAAGTGTTTGGAATAGAGTTAAACTTAAACTCATAAAACTCATAAAACATTCCGTAAAACTCTACCTTGATTGACTCTTTGGCTTTTTATGCATACATTTTTTACTCTTAGCTTTATTAAAAATGTTTTGGTATATAGATGAGCGAATTATAGAATAAAAAATGAGGTCGATTTTGTTAGAAAAAACTCAAGTCCCATAAACAGAGAATTTGAAAAAAAAAAGTAAATAAAAAATCACTTTCCTTGATTGACATTCGAAGATGATCAACAGCATTGATCGGAAAGAAAGGAGGGGAAAAATAGCGTCCAACAAGATTTAAACTCGCATTTTGTATCCTTGTGTGTCAGCCTGACATGAATGTCGTTCATTTTCTTCTGACGCGTTTGACGTTTGACGCATAAGGTGGATAAGTTGATTTCATCTTTCTTTTCCCATCCGATCAAGTGTCAAATCAGAAATTACTCACTCTTACAGACTCGATTCGTCATATTCATCTCCGAATGGGAACATCCCAGAGTTGATTTCGAATTCCAGTCGAGATCATTGCATTCACTTAGCCGCAAATAGCCTTTACGAAATGTATGAATCCATCGCTTCTCGCCCAGTTGGGAGTTAAATAGTAAGACTTGTATCTGGAAAAAATCATTGTCATCTTCAAGAAATTGTTATTAGAAAAATCTACTCGCAAAAATTTTTTAATGGCCTTGAAATTCGAACTCGGTTCCTCAATCTAACGTGCCTCTCTCTCTCTCTCTCTCTCTATATATATATATATATATATATATATATATATATGTGTGTGTGTGTGTGTGTGTGTGTGTGTGTGTGTGTGTGTGTGTGAAAATATATAGAAAATAGGAAGGAACTGGTTAGGTAAATAATCCAAAGTCCCTTAGTATTTTAGTTATTATTTTTAAAAAATAGTGCTCGATACAAAAGTAGAGCATAAATATAATTATTTATTTAAAAATATGATTCCAAAATGCTACATAAGAAGTCTCATGTTTCAAAACAAGAACCGAAAACTTCAATATAATTATTTAAATTAAATTGAGTTAAAATAAGCTCTGTTCCATCTTCAAGCGAAATTATTTTTGGAATCAAAATAAGCTCTGTTCCATCCATTTTTGGAATAAAATAAACTCTGTTCCATCTTCAAGCGAAATTATTTTTGGAATCAAAATAATTTCGCCTGAAGATCAGAACAAACTTATTCTAACTCAATTTAATTTAAATAATTATATTGAAGTTTTCGGCTCTTGTTTTTGAAACATGAGACTTCTTATGTAGCATTTTGGAATCATATTTTTAAATAAATAATTATATATATATATATATATATATATATATATATATATATATATATAAACAATTTTATTTTAAAACACCATCACTTCTTTAGAAATTGCTTAGTTTACGTTAGGATACAAAACCGAGCGAATAGGAATGTTTTCAGGGACTGGGAATGATTTGCGTTTATAAGGCATTATTTAACTTTGCTTAATAGACGACGCACTATGTGGTCAAGTCGGTTTATAGCACGTCAATTTTCTCTCTCTCTCTCTCTCTCTCTCTCTCTCTATATATATATATATATATATATATATATATATATATATATGTAGGTATATGATAAAAGTGTCTGTAAATATAAAAATGGACACTGGGGTCAACACCAAGCGGCGACAGTCTGTTTCATGTTTGAATGCAATCTTCAAGGTTTGAAGTTTGAGTTCAAACATAAAACCCTAACACTAACCTTCGCCACTTGGTGCTGGCCTAAATGTCCACTTATAATGTCCACGTATAAATAAATGTGTGTGTGCGTGCGTGTGCGTGTGTGTGTGTATTTGGACAGCAATTCCTCTTTTATATAAGTTTTGTTAAAGGCAACTCATAATGTACTGCGTTTAAGCATTTTATTTAATCTTTCTTGTCTTCGTACAAGTCTTTTCTTTTCTGAACACAAAGTATGTGAAAATTGTCCGAATATTCTCTACGTCCGAACGCTTTCATCTACTCTTTTGTCCATTATCAAGGACGATTTCTATTTTTGTTTTTTTTTTAACTTTTAACTGAATCTGTGTGTTTTTTTTTTTATGTGTGTGTCCTAAGTTAAGTATTTTGATGTGTGTATCTTAAGTTAAGTCTTTGTGTTAGAAGAAAAATATGCGCCTTTCTAACAAGAATTCTCGAATATTCAAGCCGGTACATGTAAATAAATAAATATACTCTTTAATACATAAATATATGTACATATATATAAACAAATGAATTAAAAATATGTCGGAGTTAATATATAATTATAATTACCTAGTTATATATATATATAGATACCTTACTATATATATATATATATATATATATATATATATATACTAAGGTATATATATATATATATATATATATATATATAGTTACCTTATATATATATATATATATATATATATATATATAGTCACCTTACTGTATATATATATATATATATATATAGTAAGGTAATGAAGGGTTTGGTAATCCATGTGGATAATTCAAAAGAGGATGTAATCCAGAGAGCTCAATATAACACCAAAGCAAATATTAATTAAATAATTAAGAAAGAGACAACCTTAAGGCTCCATGACTATAGTGACTAGAGATGTGACCTGATGAACTAAGAAAAATATATTTTCTGGGGAAATAAATTATAGTCATGTAACCTTAAATCTGTCTCTTTCTTAATTATTTAATTAATTAATTTATATATATAAATGTTCAAAACTATGAATGAATGGAAGCCATCCTTAAAAATAATTGAGATAAATTTTCTTTGTTTTCTATTACACATTCTCTATAATAGAAAACAAAAAAAAGCGAATATATTGTTTGTTTGTTTGCCGGTGCTTTCAGTCATGAGTTATTTCCCATGGAAGCATCAAATAAAGAATGCGCGTAAGAAGAAAATGCTTAAAATTAAGAATTGTAGCTCTCTTTATATTTCTGGGCGAAAAGATTGAGAAAAAAAGGAAAAATGAATGCATACTTGTATGCATATTGTTGCTTGTGCTTCGCTTTTAAAATTCCCGATTCTGGGCGCCATCATCATCTGTTTTGACATAACCTATTTGTCAAAGACACAAGCCTCAGCAACTCCAATCACGGTCAGAAGCGTAAAGTAATTATGACAAAGGATCAGTAGCACATGAGAGAAGGTCGAAAAGAAAAGAAATTAAAAAAAAAAATGAAATGCTTCTTCCGGTTTTGGAAAACATTGACAAATAGGTGATGAGTTCTGCCACCATCACAATGGAAAGTTCATTCTCTTTTTCTCTTTTGTTTTGAATTGTTTTATATTGTCTTTCTTTTCTATATTTGCTGGGACATTTCTCAGAAAATAATGGTAATATATTCCGAATCCTTTTGATTGTATTGCTAAAATCAGTCATATCACGATTTTATTTACATCAAAATATGAATGAAACTTGCCTGGTCCCCGAAAAATCTGTTTCCCAAACAGATCATTCGCTTTGTAGTTTCATATCTATCTATCTATGTGTTTCAGTCTGTTAATTATTTATCTATATATTTCAGTCTGTTCATTAGCTATTTATTTCATTCTCTTCATTGTCTGTCTATCGATCGATTTCAGTCTGTCCATTATCTATATATCTATCAACAAGGAAGTTGTAAAGAAAATGGCAACAGAAAGAACACATACACAGAATCAGGAAGCGAAAGCTGAAATACCTTGGACACAATGAAGAAAGAAAACTTAACACTCACAGGGCATATTGAAGGCGAGATAGGGGAAGGCAGCGAGCCGATTACTTGTGTGAATGAATGACGGAATGGTGGGCAGGAGACTTAGCAATGGAGAATAAACAGATATAGCTTTGAGAGAGGAAGTTGTGAAGAGCCATGATCGCCTATGTCCTGAAGGGACACGGAGCATGGAAGAATTAGTTGTATTAATAATAAGAATGTAATTTTGAGATGTGCTCGTGGAGTTACGGTTATCGGCGCAGAAAATGGAAAACGGCGAGTCGACTTTCAATTCCGGCTTTGGGCTTTGTTTGATACGTTCACTTTCGCACTAATGCCCTTCGAAAAGGGTTGAGTCCATCGCTTTCTCCTACTCCCCCTAGCTATAGGTTAAATTACAGAGTATACTGGCTTCCCAGTTTTTAGTAGCGAAAAGTCTAAGAGAATGAAAACACTGAATTCCAAACCGTGGAGTATGCAACGGGAAAACACACGAGAAATTGTGGAGAGCCATGATCGCCTATGTCTTAAAGGGACACAGCACATAGACGAAGAAGAATGTTTAAAATGTCTTCTTTGTTAATTTTATATCAATCCCTTTCAGAATTTAACTTAAAACATTATGTACCGCTCATCTTGAACACGAAAAGAGAAGTAACGCGTTTACTTTTTATGCATGTGTTCAAGCTTGATCATAATGCTTCTCAAACTGTTACCAATATTAACAAATCATGCGGAGAAGTATCTATTTGTGTTCGGGCATAACGGCACTGGTTTATGAAGTTCCGCAGTGGGGATATGTGTCTTGAAGATCAAGGTGGTAGAGGATATCCATCTACAATTGTCAATAAGTTTCTGAAAACACCAGTCGAGTAAAGCCCACGTCAGACTGTCAGAAAAAGCCACATATAATGGATATTAGCGTTTCACGATATCTGACAATCTCAAGAAAAAGTGGCAAAGTAAGGAAACTCGATAAATTTAATCAATAATTTTGGGAATATAACTTTGATATTCCCCGGCTAATAAGGAAAGAAAAATTTATTGTACACAAAAAATATATGTTTTTTATCAATTCACCCCAAGTATAGCGCTAATGCCACTAACACGCAATGGTCTACTGGAAGTGAAAGTGATTTTAAAAAGTTTAGAAGAAACTGGAAATCAAACCCCAAACAGAAAACAAGGCATAAACCCCCTTACTCCTGTTCAAGAAACCGGTGAGGAATGTGAACCGGGCGATAGACAAACCTATCTACTCCTACTGAGAAAAAATAAATAAATAGTAAGTAGAAGTATAGAGTTGAAGCAGAAGGAACCGGAAGTCCAATCCTAAACAGGAAACAAGGAGTAAAATTTTACTCCTGCTCAAAAGACCGGAGAGGATGTGAACCGGACAATAGACGAACCTATTTACTCCTATTGAGAAAAAACAAATAAATAGTAAATAAAATTTCAGAGTTTAAGCGGAGACGTTAGAAGTATAGAGTTGAAGCAAAAGGGACCGGAAACCCAATACTAAACAGGAAATAAGGCATAAACCCCTACTCCTGTTCAAGAAACCGGTGAGGAATGTGAACCGGGCAATAGACGAACCTATTTACTTCTATTGAGAAAAAATAGTAAATAAAATTTCAAAACTTAGATGGACAGGTTAGAAGTATAGAGTTGAAGTAAACTTTAGAAGGATCTTGAAACCCAATCCTAAACAGGAAGCAAGGGGTAAAACTTTACTAAACAGGAAACAAGATGTAGAACTCTACTCCTGTTCAAAAGACGAAGAAGTACACAAACATAATGTCTTTTCGTGTCAATGCACTTAATCTGATTCTTCTCCATTAACCACAAAAATCGAATATTACAGAGTTCAAATTTTGAATCAAAATTCAGCTAATCATTGTAACACACTATATATTTATTGATCTTTAACCAAATATTTTTATAGTGCATTTAATAAGACGATTTCCAAATTACTATAACCTCCATCTATAGCGATGAAAATAGTTGGAAAAGGTTAAGGAAACGGTGAGAAATGCCAAAACTTTGAGATTAGGAAAGAAAATAAATATCTTTGACCTTTTGGGTCTGGCTTTTTGGAATCTATTAGGTTGTTCAGAAAGAAATGTCAAGAATTTAAACCCAGACATTTCCAGGTGCTAATTCAATTTATTTGTGAAGAAGCGAAATTCTTCAAACAGCCCCGCTAGAAAAACAATACATGCGTATTTCTGGTATGCGAGTAAAATCCAAATTAGATTGGCTATCTTCGCCACAACTTCTAGGGGTTATGTCAAAATAATCATCGTTTTCTGGAGAAACAAAAACCTGATATGAAACTAATTCTTTTATGCTCTGTGTCTTTAAGAAAAAAATTTTTTAACGAAAAACGGAACCTTTTCCGTTAGGATCAACCAAAAGTTAACGTTCATAATTTAAAAATACGGAAGTCTAATAAGAAACAAAGTTATTGTTAACATCAGCATTAACATGAGAATTGAGTGAATCTATACTAAACGTACTGTGATATATATATATATATATATATATATATATATATATATATATATATATATATATATATATATATATGTGTGTGTGTGTGTGTGTGTGTGTGTGTGTGTGTTAAGAATTTGAGTAAGTGATCTCGACAGAGCTATACATTAAATGACAATTGAAAAAACGTTCATTAAATTATAATGTTTCGAAAAATATCTGATAATGCATTTCGCCCATTTTAGGCTTCATAAGATCGAAGACGAAATATATATATATATATATATATATATATATATATATATATATATATATAAATCCAGGATTTAAATGAGCAGGTTTGAATAGAGTCTGTCCCTTCTGGCATAAAAAGTGTTCCATACCACAAGAAAATGGCAGAGCTTTTGAATATTAATTCAAATAACCAGGTCGGCAATGACTGGCTACTACAATAACTTTCACACAATCACCAGTGACTTGTAATAAGATGAATACCCTATATACTACCGAGCGAGTTCAATTTGACAAGCAAACCAAACCCACGTGTGTATGTATTTGTGTATGTTTAAAATAATGAAAGTCTTATTAGATTTTTCTCAAGCTGGTGTTGCTCGTGACTAAAAAAAAGAGAAAGAAAATGAGTGACTTAGAAAAAAAAGTCGTTAAAATTTTATGTTCTTTGTTTTAAGTGTCAGAGTCGAGAGATAGAATCCTTCAAAATGGGTAGAAAATAAATGAAAGATTTGTTTATTTATCCATGCGTTCTCCGTGTCGATAGCAAAGTTATAAATTTGGATATATGATCCTGTCAGTCTTATAAATCATTGACATTTGGAAAAACGTTCATCAAAATATAAAGATTCGAAAAAACATCCGACTATGCAATTCGCCGATTAGGATAAACATGGACTCGAACAGCTATTATGTCAGTTCCGAATCGAAAGAAACTTGGAAATATTATAAAACTTGGGAAAGGTATGAATCCAACTCTTCTCTCGCCACTCCCAGTTATAGTACATTAACAGGGTCCTATAACCTTGGATGGCAACCAGTATAGGAGAAGGAAATTCTGATATTCAAACCGGATCACACTATCCTAAAAGTGTGTATACATACGACTGGAGATCGCTTGTAAATCCAAATTGTCATTGAAACTCATACTATGGATTTGCACGTCCGAATAAACACGACCTCTGCTACGTTTGGTCAGCTTACGATCGGATACGGTGAGTTCGTTTGGCGGATCTGACTCAAACGACCGGATGAATGCCGCAACAGGTCATTTCCGGAAGTATTTACCTGCAAATAAAACTGGAAGGGCAAGCCAAAGACAGTGTCTGTATGCATACTTTTTGAGGAGAAAAGATGCGAAAATTGTGACTTGGTGCAAAGAATGCACAACTCCATTGTGCAAGGAACGTCTCAGAGACTGTCATAATCTTTACAAAAATATTAAAATTGGAAACTTCATCTATTTCTGTTTTACTTTATTTTATATAATCTTAAAGAGTTCAACTATAACTTTATAATTCTTAGAAAGAGAAGATTCTTATAGAATTATAGCAACTGTATGTTGCACAAAATGTCTTTTTCCCTTTTTCAAATAATTTTGAATTACACTATGTTACAAATCTGTATTGCATTTTAACATTTGAACTACGAAATAATTTTTATATATTTTTTACGATATATATTTTTTTGTATATCAACAAATAGTATTTTGAAAAATAGTATGAAAAATTGGAAAAAACGTTTTTTTGGTGCGTTTCATCCGTTAAGATTTCATCAACAAAACCCAGTCCGATGAAATGCTTTTCCAAATTTTTACTATTTTTCTAGATATTTTTTTATATAATTAAAGCTAAATTAAGCATAAAACCTACCCTTTAAAAAAAAATTTCTCGTTTATTTATTATCCTTTTGGTCTGTATTTCCGTGCACCTTTATCCCGCCAGTTTAGAGTTTAAGTGAAACTGTTCTTCCAGTTGTGCGCATGCGTGTGATAGACAAAGAAACCATATTTGTTGTTAGCTTCTATTTTTTCTTCTTTTTTTTTTCTTTTCATAATTTTGACTGTCGTTTGTGTTTTTCAGACCGTGGAGCTTTGGACTGGTGCCTTGGAAAGTAAAGTATGGAGGACCAAAATGGAAAGAAAAAAAGAGCGGAGATGCTCGACCAAATTTCGAGCCACTGCTAGCTGAAGATTATTTTTTGTTGTTTTACTTTATTTTCTTTCTTTCTTTTCCTTTTTTTTTTTTCCAGAAAAAAAACACATTTGGTTTGGAATTTCAGTTCTATCAGAAGTGTGTTTGGTTAAAAAAAAAAAAGAAAAAAGTTATCCAGGAATGATTAATGGTTTCAAGGAAAAGATAAAAAGAAAACAAGCCAAAAGAAAAATTAATTTAAATGATAAGAGAAACACGATGAGAACCTGAATCCAGTTTTTATATTTTATTGATTAATAAAAACGATTCAAACAAAATAAACATCACTTTGACAAGCAATGATAAGCGTTGGTGTTGATCTTTTATTCACCTATCCAATATTTTATTTTTAAACTATTAGGTTGAGTCGTAAATAATATCAGTTTTTGTTTACCAAGTTTATTCTTCAAAATCCAAATTATAATTACATTTTTATTTAATTATATATCCACCATTATTTGCAATGACTTGTTTCCAGTGCCGATTTGAACTACCCCCGAACCCTCTGACGGTTGGGACGAGCAGAGCAAGTCTGATTGGGGGCCCCAGGCCGTAAATTGCAACACTCGTTATCTTATCAACATTTTCCTTTTTCTACCTACATTCATATACGTTACAAATTAAACTAAGCACAACTAACTATTAAAGGATGAAAAATTGTGGGCCGATTTTGACGTTATCCTGGGGTCTTTTTTTTTTTTTTTGTCCAAATCCGTGAATTTGTTTTGCTCGTGCTAAGCCTCGAAAAAACACTTGATAAAATTCACTATTTTTTATCCATAATGATGAATGTGTTAAAATTCTTAAACTTTTTAACAAGAAAAATCTCAAGTTGATGTTAAACACTGCCGCAAAACATTGTTGATTTATTTAAGATGGAATGATCTATTATATGTTTCTAATTTGTATTTCGATATGTGTTTTATATGAATACTACCTTATGAAAATTGAGATGTGGTAAATTGGGCGGGGGCTCATCATAGATTCAAAGGGGTATCATAGAATATGGTTAGGGAAAACCCGAAACCCTTGCACCAGCCCTATTTGTTTTCAATTATCACACAGTTCTTTAAAACCTTTTGAGTAAAATTCCGGTTTTGATGTGAATTTTTTTCTATAAACTCTTGAAGCTGGTTTTCATTACAGAAAGTTTTTCCCTGCCCAATCGTTTTTAGCGACCCCAAAAAGTAATAATCAGTTGGTGCAAGGTCAGGTGAATATGGCAGGCGGGGTAGAATAGATGAACCTAGTTCCAATTTTTTCCCCTGTTTTATTTTTGCTGCATACATCGTTGCGTTGTCATGTAGGGGACAACATTTTTATCTATTGATGAGCCCGTGGTACTTTTCGACGAAGCTTTTATAGACACGTTCCAGCTGCTGGACTTATAAATGTACCATTAATGTTTCATTAGCTTTTAAGAACTTTAAATGAATAATACCCCGACGATCCTACTACACGCACAACATTAACTTTCTTCCAAGGGAATCAGCTTTTGGCGCCGGTTGTGGAGAGAGATTTATCCTGGTCAATCCTCTGCCTTTTGCGTTGAGCATTGTTTTATGTAACCCACTTCTCATCCCCTGTTAAGACATAAGAACATAGGATGATACATTCGTCATTATAATTGATTCCCAAAATCGATAATTACTTATGACTCAACCTAATGTATGCCTTAAGAACGTTGGCGTTTTCACAGGGTTCTTTTTCTTTAATATCTTTAGTTCCACTTGTTCAGACCTTTACAGCTAGGATACGCCATGCTACGCTCACGGAATCAAATCATTCTGAGTTGCCCCGTATTCCACAGGTAAGTTTCTACTCAGACAGCTTTTTCCCAAGAATTTCTATTTTGTGGAAGAGACTCCCACGTAGATGCTTCTCTGAACACAGCATACTTAACCACTTCAAGTCAAGAGTCAATCGTTATCTATCCTCCCTGTTCTTATAACCATCACTTCCTATCACCTTATCTTTCTTTCATATCACACACCTCATTCATCAAAACCATTTTAATAGTAACGCTCTACTTTGAACGACTCTCGAGCCTTGTATCGGGTGAATATTAGTATTAAAAAATATCTGTAAATTGTGAATTGCTATGACAAGTTTTGGACGAGTGGACTTGTTTTTCCATCGCTCTGAATATAAGGTTGTCTGCAAATTAGAACGCTACCTTCGCCTAAGCTTCCCACCGACCTGCCAATGATTACCCCACGTTACATTTCGATTCTCGATTTCGTCAATGTACACCGTAAGCTGGGAAAGGGCCCGCTGTATGCTCATAAGACGAAAGGGATGAAAGGCAGATGCCACGTCTAGGAATAAGAACGCGAACGCTATTTCCCATATTATAAAACAGATGTTTTATTCAGGGTTTCACCTGCGGGTCTGAGTCGATAGGTAGGCGATACTTTGGAAAACTTCTGCTATGTTGGTCTAACAGCTCAGATCTTTTTCCCGACTTCCTTCTCATCTCACGGGGAGTGGACAATGCTAATGGACGACACAGGGACCACACGACAGACACACGTCTCCCAACAAGGGCGGACTAAAACTCTCCACCGACCCTAAGCATGACTGTTAATATAGATTAGCACCCAGAAATACACTATTTCCGTTTTTTCTTTTCCACTGTGTGGGTATGAAGGGAATAAGGGTGATTCACTATAATGTGCGTGGCATGTCGGGTCTTGGTCCTGAAGGTTAGGACTGGTGGAACTAAAGTGTAATTCAGCTGAACAATGGCTGTAAAAATAGCAATAGAGCAGCGAGAGTCTTGCGACATCTCGTCTGTGAGAAAGGGGTTGCAAAGTGTAAAATAATTCATCGCCTACAGGGACGTGGAGATATATAGCAGCAGTACTCCATTTTCGGCCTGATCTGGCTCTTGTAGATGATAGCAGGAGGAGTCGGGTACTTACTGGAGCGGTATAAGGAGCGACCATTTTCCCAACATATTTAGCGATAGACCGTATGTACGAGTTCCAATTGAGGCCTTGGTTGAGTTTAAGTCCCAATAGGCACTCAAGGCACGGAGCATCCCAGAGGGAACATCCGTTCATCACGATTGGTAAAAGTTCTGGGTCAGATCGTGGATGATGGAAGGTCACTAGTTTTGTCTTTGAGGCATTGAATGAGACCAGCCAGATTTTCCCCTACTGAGCTGCTAGAGTTAGATCAGAAGTGAGATCAGCTGCCAAGATCTGGTCATCGAAAACGGAAATGTGACCGAAATGTCCAAGGACGGTCCTAAAATACCGGTTAGCTTTATATTATGATGCTACACTTAGCAAAATATCTATCCGAGTGCGGGGTTAAGCAAGTTCATCTTGAGGCCTATTGTACCAAAATGTGTACAATATCTGGATACAGGAAACAGAAAACCTCCCTTTCGGTAACGTCATTTTTTTTTTTTTTTAGTGTATGTGTTCATCCCTTAACGATATTACTTAGAATTTCTCACTGAACGAAAAAAATTCAGATGGTCTTATTATGGCAAACATGGACCTTCGTGCTCGAAAAAAAAAGTGTGTCAAAAGGATGGATTTTCCCTTGACACCACTATTATTTTAACTACCTTCACTTCTGGGCAATGTCTGTTGTTTTTTTTTTTTAAATTAGAATTATAATAAAACCTAAACATATAAAACTGAATTTATACATTTTCTTTGTACATGAGAATTTTTTTTTTATTTAAGCGTTTCACCCCAAGCAAGGCGGGAAGCCACTAGGACGCAAGGGGTTACAGAAGAATTGAAGCAAGAGCAGATAGGAGTGATAAAGGAAAGGATGAGGAGAAGGATAGTGGATAGATCAAGGCAACTGGAGATGTCGATTGACATTACATTTGAATAGCTGGAGATTATAGCTCTCAGGGAAACAGGCGAGAGGTGTGAGATATGAAGCTATTGGAGTAGACGGTGAGAGCGGGATGCCAGCCTCGTAGGGCGCTTGAATTCATGAAGTCTGGGAACCAGCGAATGCAGCTCCTCGGAACAATTACCATGAAATTTACAACAAAAATATTAAACACTATTTATTTCTTGGATTGTTTATTTACACTATTTATTTATTATATTATTTATTGAAATGGTTGGCAAAACATCAGCTCATTGATTCAAACTTCCAGTTGATTCAAACTTTATAAAATGGTAAATAATAAAGATCTGGACAATAATAAGGTTTAGATATTTTAATAAATTAGTAAATGTTTATAAATTTGTGAATAAAAATTGTTTTCATATTTATTTCTTTATAAACTGGTAAACCATAAATATTGCTTTGTTTTAATATAAGTGTATTAGTTTTTAGAGTGTTGCAAATATAAATTATTCTTGTAAATAAACAGTCTAATAAATAGTGATTAATATTTCGTTGCAAATTCTCAAGAACAAAAAATATGTATAAATTCACTTTCATCGTGTGCTTAGGTTTTATTTCAATTCTAATCACCGCTTTTTAAAACTATAAACATTGCCGAGGAGTGAAGATAGTTAAAATAATAAGCGGTGTCAAGGGAAAAACGTCCTTTTGTGTTGTAGAGTAGTTTTCACAGTGGAGGCTTGTATTTCGCTAAGTCGGTCCTAAAAAAGTCCGACGTACAAAACGTTAGGAACTTACAATAAGAGTTAATGACGCAGCAATCTAGTTGTGATGGTTGATACTTCAATGTCCGACACCGACTGACTCACTCAACACCACTGAGCTCCACTGGCGACCGCTACTACTACTACTACTTATTATGTGTGGGAGAGTCTATTAATTATAGAATAGGTACGTTCAAGTATGACATTTTGACAATCCGTTTCTTTTTCGGGCACGAAGTTCCAAGTTTACCGATAGCTTTTTTAATAATTTTTCACTCAATCCAAGAGTCACCCAAGGTAGAGGGTTACTGAATACTATTAGCATAAAAGGAGGAGGTAAGATGTGCAGTTTATGAAGATATGCAAGAACGATACCGCTTAACCCTAAACTTGAAGAGCTTAAGAATGTAGTGGCCGAGAAAGCATCTGTCCTACAAAACAGCGTCTCATATGAAGAAGCTGTCCAAATGGAACTTCCTTCTTACCAATTGAATACGAAGGAAATGAAGATGATTCGACTCTGTATACTGGCATGGCGGGTTTTAGCTGTGAAGGTCTGAACTGGTGGACTTAAAGAATGTATCTCGACAGAACATTTGTTATGTAAATAATGATGTAATAGCGAAAGGCATACAACGTTTCGACTGTGAGAAAACGGATTGTAGGGTGGAAAATAATCATCATCCACAAAAAAGCGGAGACGCTTTTGAACTCTGTTTCTCTTTATTTCTCCCTCTTTTTCTACTTCTGTTTCGTTTTCTTTCTCTTTTCATATTTTTATTATATTGTTTTTTTTTTCTTTCCCTTCACTTCTTTGTTTCTTTCCTTTCCGTTCTCTTTCCCTTTCTTCCTCTTTATTTATCTCTGTTTCTCTTTCTCTCTCTTTTTCTTTGCATTTAGTTCTCTTTCTATAGCTCTTTGTCTTTCTATTGCTCTTTTCCTTTCTTTCTTTGTCTTTCATTCTTTCTTTCTCTTTCTTTTTATCTTTCACTCCCTTTCTCTTAATATCTGTTTTACCCATTTATTTATATTGCTCCTTCCCTCTCCTTATCATTTCTCTGCTATCATTTCTCTTTATTTGTTTTCTGTTATTCTGCTTTTCTTGTATTTTCTTTCATTTTTCCTTCCATTTTCTTTGTTTATTTTTGGCAGTTTTCCTTCTCTCACATACAAACGTAAAATAAAACGTAAGAAAGACGACTGGATGGAACATATACAAAACTACTCAGAAAAATCCAGAACATCAGTTGGAGATCGCATGTAACGCTTAGCACAATTTATGGAGAACTGAGACCAATCTCTCTTAAGCTCAAACAAAAACGACTACAGTTTGCAGACGACAGCCACCGAGCGGACGAGCAAATCGTCTCATCCTTACTCCTATAGCATCCTTCTGGGGGTGTCCTCACACGACAATTGACTTTCCCAGACACCATAGCTCAGGACTCAGGGTTCGATATTGGGGCATCTGGGGACACCAATACAGGAGCGAACAGTGTGGAAAGAGATTGTCAATGGAGTTCCTACCAACCACGGGGAGGTTGAAGGATGATGATGATGAAAAGACAATTCATTTGTTTTGATTTTTCTTTTACTACGTTTCACTCGTTTCTTGTCACCCAATTTCTTTCTTATATTTCTAAAGTAGTAATGGGTTTTTATTTATTAATCCGTCAGATTTTATCACGTAAACATTATTTTTATTGGATACCCATATTTGAGTAAACGCTCCGTTTATTTTTTTAAACAGTATATTTATCTATTTTAGTCTACCGGCCTGAATATTCGAAAAAACTTATCAGATCGAGGGATCTACGACGATTCTCTCTGCTCAAGGGGACGCGGGTTCGAATCCTGTCAGAGAGCGCATATTTTTCTTTAATAAGATTTCTCATATATTCAGGACGATAAACGAAAATAAATATAGTGTTTAATAAATAAACGGAGCGTCTACTTAAATACGAGTATCCACTAAAATAACGTTATAATAATATCATATATATCACTTAACGATTGCGTTGTGCATGAAACTCCGAGTCGTGCTTCCGGTTAGAAATATATATATATATATATATATATATCAAGTATGTGGTGCAGTTCAATTTACATTACATGAATCATTCATACAAAAAACAGATATAGAAGTCAATGATATAAATGGCGAGAATATATCTTTGCAAACAAATTTAATAGAGTACATTAACCACGAACCTGTAGATGAATGTTATGATCCCTGTTTATAAATTCCAGGTGCATAAGGTCTTTTTTTGTTTTTTTTAAATTTTTCATCTGTGCATACACACATCATCAGGTATGGAGATTTGTTTTTTACTTCCCGGTAATAACAGGACAACGAAAGAATAGATGTAATCCGAATTATGTTTTTAGAAATGTGTGTTTGTTAATTGTAAGAAATTTTTGGGGAGCGTGCGGTCGCAACGCTGAGGTTGAATTTTTAAATTTTAAGATTTAAGATTTGTTTGCGAAGATGTATTCTTGCCATTAACTTCTATATCTGTTTTTGCATGAATGATTCATGTAATGTAAATTCAACTGCACCACATACTTGATATTAGAATAACTGATCCGATGTGCAACTTTCGGATAATAACTGTGACATTCCTGTATTTATTGAACAATTTAGTTCATGCCACATTGACTGAAAAACCTACCAGTACTAAAGAATTCTCCTATTATCATATTAGTACAAAAACGCACAATCTTAAAATTTAAAAATTCAACCTCAGCGTTGCGACCGCACGCTCCCAAAAAATGTCTTACAATGAACAATAACACATTTCTAAAAACATATTTCGGATTACATCTATTCTTTCGTTGTCCTATTATTACCGGGAAGTAAAAAACAAATCTATTTCCATACCTGATGATGTCTGTATGCACAGATGAAAGCTTGTAAAAAAAAAAAAAGACCTTAAAAGCAACTGGAATTTATAAACAGGGATCATAACATTCATCTAAAGGTTCGGGGTTAATGTACTTTATTAAATTTGTTTGCGAAGATGTATTCTCGCCATTTATATCATTAACTTCTATATCTGTTTTTTGTATGAATGATTCATGTAATATATATATATATATATGTGTGTGTGTGTGTGTGTGTGTGTGTGTGTGTGTGTGCGTGTGTGTGTGTGTGTGTCCAGGTAAGATGAGAACGAATAGAGTACAATTCCAGCGTTAGTAAAATTGAATTTAAAAGAGGGCTCAATACAAAGTAGAGCAATATTATTTATTTTAGTTTAAATTTAACGTAGGTCATATTCGATTGGTTGATTTGAGTAAAGCCCACAAACCTTATAACCCTACTTTTTCTTTTTTTTTTTTTTTTTTCGTAAAAGAGGTTGTATTTCGCTTTTAAATCTGAATAAATCGTTCACTCGCCAGTAATTTACAATCATCTGATGAGATGCATTTGATACGCATCGAAACACGACTGCAATTGTGTATAAAGATTACTTAACTTTAACTTTAAATATCAATTTTTTGTTGTTTTCCCCGACTTCGAAGTTTCTTGGTAATCCATTCTTCATTTTTTTTAAATATTTCCAATTATTTTCAATTTATTCCGCGTCTTCTTCAATCCGTTTTGTATGCATTCTTGAATTTAACATTCTTTTAGACGGGCACGTTCATGAATTTTTGCTTTCCTTTACGTCTCCGATTGTAAGTGTCGTAATTTTTTCAGTTGTAGATTTTTCTTCGAAATCAAATTTCATTTTTTAATGGTTTATGTTGAAGTTATATCATATTATTAATTAAATTATAATACTTTAATTGATTTAGTATGTTATATCATCATTATTATTAAACTATAATATATATATATGCATGTGTGGGGTTGCCACATTAAGCCAGTCTCTATCTTACCATTTATGGAAAGCACATCGTCTTCACTCAGACTATTTTATTTTTCTCGAGAGTCCATTTCTGCTCAGTTTGGTATCCGAAGCGTAAACAAACATTTCGAATTCAATGTGGCATTTTCCATTGTTAAAATACTTCCCAGATATTTTAAACATGTGTACCTTCTGTCTTGTTACAATTTTCACTTTCCTTTAGTACCTTATTTTGTAGGTCCTGCAGTTTTCTTTGTATGTACGCAGTGTCCTCTTCTTATCTTATATCGTTGCAATTGCGACCACCGATAATAAATCCCGCTAGGGGTCTCTCCAATTATCTGAGGAAAGCCTTGCTGTAGAGGTTGACCAAAAGCTAAATAAATAAATTAAAATGTTCGGGCCTAAATATTGTGATTCTTTTCAAAGGCTTGATGCAGTGTTATAGGTGATAAAATTCAAAGAATTATTATCAGAAGGCTTTAGATAATAAGTTAATAATAGTTGATCAATTAGGGTGAAGAAAAACTCTACAAACTTTTTCATTTGCTTTCCGCCTGGCACGAGGTCATTAACAACATTCGATAAAAATGACAAAAAATCTTCTTTCATATGTGAAAATGAAAATATTGGAATTTATATACAGACATGTACAATTAAGTCGTGCCGAAATAAAATATTCAAAGAAAATATCTTTTGAAAAGCTTTTGTGTTTTTCTTCTTTTCATTGTTTGCTGACAGAAAAAAAAAGTTCACTATTTTTGTTATTAAAAGACATCGTTCAAAATTGTTTTTACGACAGTGAATTATTTCAGGAACTGTCTTCTGGTTTGAAATGATTCAGTCATATAAGTTTGGATGTTTTTGATTTGTTCTTTTTCTTGTAAGTCAGTTTTGAATTGCGAATACTGTTCTTATAGAACAAATCAGTAAATTGTTTGCAATGATATTTTTAATAATTGAACGAAGTTATCTGTCTTTAATTGTGATTGTTCGCAGAGAAGAAATAGAATTAAAAATTAATAAATTCAACAAAGATTGAATTCAACAGTGCTTAATGTTTGTATGTGAACTTATAATATTATAAATTTGTTATTGTAATGGAATATATTTTTCCTTGTGAAACGTCAGTATTTTCTTGGAAAGTTTGTTATTTGAATTTGATTGAGTGTGTGAAAAAAAGGTTATTTCTTACATTACATATTATGTAGGTTTTCACAATAATTAATGCAGCTTCTTTTTGTAGTAGATGTTGAATTTTCTGATTCAGTATTGAAGAAAGCTTTATTCAACTCCATTGTCTTCGGCTACAATTCTCACGAACAGTTCTGGTTTCACCATTAGAAGTTTCTGATCTAACTGGTGCAAGCTTCTGATCTTACTAACTCAACACTCGCGTTCTTTTGTTTAAATACTACTTGGGTCACATGATTGCCCATATAAGGCTAGACCCTTTTCCAAGAAACGTGATCTAAGTTCTAAGTAATGTTTAGGCGTCGTACAGTTTGCCTAATCTCTGATTAGACGAAACTACTTTTGTATACTTTTAAAAGCGTAAAATCTTTACTACTTAAAATTTATATTGATATCATTTAAAAACAGTAGTATTTATTGAAATATATTCACATTTAAAAATTAATTAAAATTAGAACTCTAAAAATGTTAAAGATTCATCCTGCAATCATCAAGTTGTGGAATAATAATTGTAGAATCAGATTCCTACATTTTTTTTAAATCTTAAATTTTGTGCAAGTTAAACATATAGAGGCTCCCAGCCAAATATAACAATTGATGTATTTTGATTGGTTGTAAAATATTAATTAGGCGTCGTCAACTACGTCCGAATGTACCGACCCAAATTTTGACCTCCAGTTGACGCCATAAAATGTAAACATGTTTACGAGCCTCCCCACGTGACCAAGAGAACTAATAAAAACGAAACTTCGACGCGACTTGGTTAGTGGGCACTCAAAATATTGAAACCGATTCACTTGACTTCATTGGAAATCAACACAGCAAAAGAGACGAACTTTATCTTCAATACAACAACAAACTTTGTCAACCATCTCCAGGCTTAACGCTCACTCCCATAAAATATTCCATTCCACAAGAATCTCTGGTTAATGAGCGATAACAATCAGTGAGTCAAGAACAATACTTTTTTTTCTATTTAATACACAAAAAACATCTGTTTAATTTTCCTATAAAACAAATATAGCTAACTAACTAAACCATGTCATTTTCACACATACAGTACAGCAGCTCAAATTCTTTCAGTAACACACACACCAAAGAACTCTATTGTGTTTATCAACTTTTGCACTATATATTATGTATTTGTTGTGTTTATAAAAAAATATTTATTGTTGAACAAATTCACATTTTCTTCTACTTGATTATTTCTCTTGTTGTTGTCTTTGTTACATTTGATATTGTAAAAATTGTAGAGGGTCAGTTTTTATTTCTATTTATAACCAATACAAATTGGCTGACCTACTATATAATAAAAGCCTCCCTGAATGACTTGTTCGTTCCCCGTTTCGTAATACAGACAAAACCGACCGAGATTCTAATCGAGCTTTCAGATTTGACATTGAAATATGCAGTTTTTCTTCTTTTTTTTTAGATCCGCATCAACACAGACATCGTCGGGATGATGTTCGAATCTAAAGATTGTCGGTTTCTGAAATTCACGCAGATGAAATTCCAACGCTAAGCCAGGATTTTTGGTAATAAGCTCAAAATGAGACTTGAATCATTCCGATGGGATTGCAGGAATTTGATACGAGATTTGATTAGAGAAGTGATCCATGAAAAAAATTCCCTGCATTCATCAGCAGTAATCAAGGAAGGCCGAGTCGCTTTCTTGTGTAATGTATTCATGTAATTAATTCATGCGATAGCTAGTATAGTCTTATTGTTTGTATTAGGTTGATTTTTTTTCCCTCTGCGTGTGTGTGTTTGCTTGTATGTGCATGTGCATGTGAATGTATGTGATATATATATATACGTGTGTGTGTCTGTGTGTGTGGATTATAAATCTGACTGTTCTTTCTTTTTATTTTGATATATATATATATATATATATATACAATTACAATATATATATATATATATATATATATATATATATATATATATATATATATATATATCCAAATGCAGTACCATCATTGGTTGCCACCTGAAGAAACGTTGATTTAACGTTGAAACAAAATGTACAATTTTGTAATGGGTATTTACATGTTCTGATGTAACAGTGCATAATATATATATATATATATATATATATATATATATATATATATATATCAAGGATTCTATATATACTAAAAGATGGTGTGACCAACAACTTGCCAGACGACTTAACACCTTAGACAAGAAAAAAATCCCGAACAAGGAAAAAAAAAAGACCAAACGGTAAACCTATATACGCATTAAAGTGCTTAACGAACAGACTACTCAGACAACAAAAACGCTTATATATATATATATATATATATATATATATATATATATATATATATATATATATATCATGTGACAGCATATAAAACGCACTTTAAAAAAAATGGCTTCAAAATCGCACTAGTCTTATGCGCGAAGTTGAGGTCTCCCATTGGCTAATTTTATCCCCACAACTCACTTCCGTAGGCTATAATTTTCTCAGGTGGTCACTCCTGGCGAGCCGTACTCTATAATGATATTATTCATTTCAAAGAAGAATCGGCAATATTGTTGGTCCTGATCTGGCGGCTCGGCTCTAGTCACTTTCACAACGGTGTAAGGTTTCCTCTCTGTGTCTTTCATGGTAATTGTTCGGATAAGCTCTTCGACGTGATACCTGGAGTTTTGAATTTATGCGTCTAGATCTCATCAATTTACAGTTTAGATGGCTAGATGTAACCGTAAGTTCTATGCTAACAGCTTCTTTTCTCGCACTTCAAGCTTGTGGACCTCCCTTACTGCTCCATGCTTTCCAGTCAACTTTAATCTTCAAAAATTTAAATGCAATGTCAATCGCTATCTACTGTCCTCCTGAGTATTCTTTCCTCTTCCCGCACATTCGTAATGTTTCTATTCCTCATTCCTACGCAGCCTGTAACACTTTTTGTCTTTGTGGCTTTATTACCTTGCATGGGGTGATACCGATTTAAAAAATCATTGTTCTAATTCTTCTTATTATTATTAATATGATTCATAATCATTAATTATTAATATGAGTTATAATCACGTGTCAGGATATAACCAATGATCGAGGGCAAACGAAGGATGTGATTTCTTTTGTGATTTCCACTTAATTAAATCATAAACAGCTACTAACAAAAAATTTAAATGGATAAAGCTCTTCTCGAGATATGGGCTGTGCCTGGTAGTATTATTTTTTTGTATTTTCTAGAGCGATGGTGCACCAAGTATTTAGTTGATTTGTTCATCAATTTCTTTCTTTATCAGACCCAAATCTCCGGCCACAACAGAAACAATTGTCTTCTTCTTATCATCATTCTTATTCTTATTATTATTATTATTATTATGTTAATGTTGCACATTGAATTAATCAATAGAAAATCTGTTCTTGAGGAATTGTGTCAAGAAGACTCCTCACAACTCAAGAACATTTCAGAGAATCCTCGCAGACTAAATGGTAGCAGATTTCTGGTTTCAATACCAATTCTATCTAAGCACTTTTTCAATTTTCTGGATGATGTTTCAAGCGCACCCATTTAAATATAACCATCTCTTCTTCTCAAACAGCTTCTTCTCCTGCACTTCCCGTCTATGGAACTCCCTTCCCCTTACTTGCTTCTCCGATGACTATAATCTTCAAATATTCAAGTGTAATGTCAATCGACATCTGATACCCTGAGCTTCCCCGTTCTTCTCTATATCCTTTCCTCAAACACGTTTCTTTACTCTTGTTCTCAATCTTCTGTAACCCCTTGCGTGCTAGTGGCACTCCCGTCTTGCTTGGTGTGAACTGCCTTAAAAAAAATGTTCTATAGCTTCTTCAGTTGCCGAACCAGATCCTGATATTTCTATGTCTTCATTATTATTATTATTATTATTATTATTATTATTATTATAGTTGTCGTTGCTGTTGCCTTTCTATCCCGTTTTATTCCTTACTGGATCATTAATCGAAACCTCAAATTCTCCCTAAGTACTTTTTTAATTTTCTAGGTGTTGTTCCAAGTGCACCTATTACTGCAGGAATTACTTCAAAAAATTATGTTTCATAGCTTCTCAAGCGTTCTAGCCAGATCCTAGTATTTTTCTATCTTTTAACTTTCTTTGGAGTCCACTCTTATATTATGTCGCAAAGTCAATAATTTGACACTTGCTATTCTCCTTCTCTATAACAATGAGGTTGGCTCTTCGAGCTTCAATGACACGATCTGTCTAGACTGGGAAATCCCATAATATCTTGTGACTGTCAATTTCTACAACTGTCTCACTTTCTCCTTTTGAAGTCGATTACTGTTTCGGTAAGTTGTTTTCTGATTCATTCAAATTTCGAAAATCAAGAAATATTGAAATAGATAGATAGATAGATAGATAGATAGATAGATAGATAGATAGATAGATACTTCATAGCTATCTATCTATCTATCACACTAAATCTAATCATATTTATCACACTAAATTCGTTCATAGCTATCTATCTATCTATATATATATATATATATATATATATATATATATATATATATATATATATATATATATATATATCGAGTCATTGAAGCTCGGAGACCCGACCTCATTGTTATAGCTAAGGAGAATAGCAAGTGTCAAATTATTGGCTTTGCGACAGGATATAATAGTGGAGTCCAAAGAAAGTTAAAAGATACAAAAATATCAGGATCTGGCTAGGACGCTTGAGACGCTATGAAACATGATTTTTTAAGTAATTTCCTGTAGAAATCGATGCACTTGGAATAACACCTAAAAAATTAAAAAACGTACTGCGATAGATAGATAGATAGATAGATAGAGAGAGAGAGAGAGAGATATGAACAGGTGTGATGGATGGTGCCTTGCACAGGATGAATTCCAATCTAAAAAAAAAGGAAAATAATACAGACGCGCGCGCGTGTGTGTGCGCGCGTGTGTGTGTGTGTGTGTGTGTGTGTCCACCGTACGAAAATTCGAGAGGAATGGGTTGGATCTATGCAAATGCTTATCTAAATATCTAATCTCGCATAAGCTGCTCCTTTTTCAAATGAAACTTCCTCAACGCTTCGAACGGATGGCGGTGGCGATAAATAATGTATGTAAAGATAAGAAAAAGAGTAAATAGAAAAATTTGTTTTTAAAAACCTGAGTACAACTCGACCGCCACCCACTGTTTAGTGATTTAGCGTTTCATGTCCGAAACTCAAATCAGTGACCTTATCAATGAGAAGAAAAAATATGCTTTCTTTTTGGTTGTCTGTTATTTTCCCGAAAGTCAAAAACTGCGGAAATCGGTCTGTTCACCTGTCAGTTGAAATGGATTGATTGATTTCCCGATTTCGTTTTTCGTTCTTTACATGTCGTAAGTTGTTCAGTAGTCAAATCAACTCCATCAGTTGGCATCAACTGAACAAAAAAAATAAACTTTTTTTTTTTCTTTTAGTGTGTATGAAAAAACATTTTCGTTTTGGTAGATATATTTACTCCAAAGCTTATTTCCCGAACACACGCAAATACTTTCTATAGCACCAATACTTACTGCTACTACTACTACTACTACTACTACTACTATTACTATTATTATTATTATTATTATTATTATTATTGCTTACGGCTGTATCACGTTGAAACGCCGGTTCTCGTACCATCGCCGAAGTTAAGCAAAGTCGAGCCTGGTTAGTACCTAGATGGGTGACTGTTTGGGAAAACCTGACGCTGTAAACTTGGATGTGCGGTACTTTAATGGATAATGGCTCGGAACTGGAAATCGGAAAGCCGAGTTCCAATTCCATTCAAGTTTGTTATATTTAATCTACGCGCAAATGTCCTTACGAATTTACATCTCCCCTCCCCACTAGCTATGGATTAATTAGTAGGACTTGTACCAGTAAATCGTGATTATCTCCCTCAAAAATTCTTACAGTCTAAAATTATTTTCCGACTTTAAATAACCTGCAAAAGGTTGATTAGCCATAAAAAAAAATTAGTCATTCAATCAAACTATTATTATTATTGTTGTTTTTGTTTTAGTGTGTATCAAAATTATTTTCGTTTTTATAGATTTCTACTCGAAAGTATATTCCATTAACACATCTAAAGACGATCTATAAATCCACTAAATTATTACCATATTTTAATTCTGGTTGTTCCTTCGTTAGTTAGCGTGCAGGTTGAGCACTGTAATAACTAGCCTGTCCCCTGTCCACAAATTCTTGTTTTATCGTGTACGTTGAACGCTGTAATAGATTGTCTTGTCCCTTGTCCACAAATTCTTGGATTAGCGTTTATGTTGAGCTCTGTAATTGTTTGCCTGTCCCCTGTCCACAAATTCTTAGTATAGCATCAACAGAGACAGTAAATCACTACCCCTATTTTTAACTTCCGGTAAGCCTTATTCTGGGATGGGTTAAAGCTGAAAGAAAGAAAGAAAGAAAGAAAGAAAGAAAGAAAGAAAGAAAGAAAGAAAGAAAGAAATAGAAGAGGCGATAGAGATCTAATATGTTTAATTACTGCTTCATCGAAATGGAAAACCTTGTTAATTTTTAATCTCGTCATTTGTAGCCTCTTATTTAAATAGTGCTTCTGTATTCATATATATGATTGCAACACTTAAAAGTTCGTAAACTCAAATATTTAACAATGCTACAGGAGGATTTCCAGGAGTATTTTATAGACATGAAACTTTCAAGAAGCTTATTCAATCGTTAACTTAAGAATTATGATTCATTAGAAAATTCAAATAGGAAAACCGTTAAATTTCCACGTGTATTTCTACTTATTATTATTATTATTACTTTAAAAATTTATTTTTGACCTGCATTTTGTTTTATAACAACTTGCCATAACCGATGACTCGAGGGCAAGCGAAGAACGTGATCTTTTTTGCTGTTGTTGTTAATTATTTTTTCCACTTAATTCAAAAATAGAAAGATATGAACAAGAAAAAAACATAAATGGACAAAGCTCTTCACAGGATATTGGCTGTACTTGAAAGAACTATTTTGGTGATTTCCAGGATAGATGGTGCACCAGGGATTTTGTAGAACTGCGGTTGAGTTCCTTTCTTTATCAGTCCCAAAACTCCAACCACAACAGGAACAGTTTTAGTTTTTAAGAGCCACATTTTTTTCTATTTCCATTTCCAGGTTATTGTATTTGCTTAGTTTTTCAAAAACCTCCGCGAAGATGTTTTGTCACTTGTTACGCTCATGTCAATCAGAGTGCAAACTTTTTCTTTTTTGTCTTTGATAATAATGCCTGGCCGATTGGCCTGGTTTGTTCAGCTATTATTATTACATTATTATTAGAGAGCAGCACAACAACAAATTGATGCTGGGGTACAAATATACGAATCTCAATATAACCATGATGAAAACTAGTCCCAAACTATCTTATATAGTTATGACATGCATCCTTGTATATAACCTTATTAGACGGAGTATCTACTTGTTGTTGTTATTATTATTATTATTATTCAGTTCTCAGCCATTTTTTCTTTTTTATTTATCTATCTCAGTCACTTCATAGATAACTAGATATGAACATACTGAGATAGATAGATAGATAGATAGATAGATAGATAGATAGATAGATAGATAGATAGAAAAAGAGAGAGAGAATCTATCTCGTTCAGTCTGCGCATATCTAAGACTGTTCATATCCATGTATCTATCACACTAAGTCTGTTCATATCTATCTATCTAAGACTGTTCATATCCATGTATCTATCACACTAAGTCTGTTCATATCTATCTATATCCTTCTCCTCTTTCTCTCCCACTCTTTCAATATTTCTTGCTTTTCAAAATTTGGACGTATCAGAAAATAGATTACCATAATAGTAATCGACTGCGAAAGGAGAAAGTCAGATCGGATGAACTGTTAATTTCATTTCGTCGCTCAGTGTCAGACGAAAAAGTCATCCGCTGATTGTTACAAATACGACCTACTCAACTGATAGTTAAGTCCGAATAGGAAATGATTGCCTGGCTGCACGCTCGGCTGATGGGACAATGGAAAGGCGATTATAGTGGCCAATGAAACAAGGAGTGAGAGACAATTAAGCAATAATTTGAAAAGAATTTTCAGACTTCAATTTGCGACCCTAAAGGCTCCATCGATTTCTGTTGCGTCCAACAAATTAATCTGGACATTTAACGACTGGATCTTGGAGACCTGAGGTGGTTTGTCATTGATTTGTATAGAATTTATCGGCTGAAAAGATTTGGGGATAATCTTTTGTGTATTAAATTGAGGGAAATGAACTTAACTGAAAGAAATAAAAAAATCACTTTCACAAAATCTCTATGGGGTGGGAGAACATGAATCCTCTTCTCCAGCTATGGGTTAAATAGCAGGCTTGGTTGCGTGCTCTAGCTGTGGATGGTAGCCAGTCTAGGACTACTCTGAATTGAGAACTGAATTTTCTTTTTTATTAAATCATTTCACCCCCCTTCCTCAAACTAGGTGATAAAGCCAATAAGATGCGAGGGGTTACTGAGTGTGATAGGAATTAAGAAAACGGAATGTAACGTTTGACAATGCTTTTAAGTTTTTGAAGATCAAAGTTGACTAGAAAGCAAAACTGTTGGCATTTCACTGGTTTAATTTCGTCCGAAAAGCTAAGTAATTACCGCTGTAAAAAAGGATAATTCAGTGAAGTGATACGGCGTGAGAGAAAAAGAACGAACCAAACCTTTGATATCCAAAGCTTTTATGGGTACAACAAAAGAAAGAGAAGAAAAGAAGAAGGTTTACAATAATAGTGCTGCAAAAAAAATTGTACTTTGCGGGCTTATCTTATCAAAGAAAAGAAACATCCTGTTAACAGTTCTTTGAGGTCTTGTGATTTCTTGTTGTTGTGGTGATGGCACGAAAATGTCTCAGTGTCCGAATTTCCTGAAGAATGAGAAGATACTTCTTCACTTGAAGTAGGATCTACAATCCCGGGTTCCACAGATCTGTTGGTAAGTTTTTGTTGGTTTTTTTTTTGTTTTTTGTTTTTTGTTTGTTTTGTTTTTACGAGAGCAGTGTTTTTGTACGTGCTACTCGTACGTGAGAAAGAGAAAGAAAGATTCAGACATGATGTGCAGATCGGGACGAAGCAGCTTCAGTAAGGGGTTTTCTGATTGGTTCTGGTTCAGCCAATCACAGCGATCGTTGTAATAATTCCCAGAGGCCCGTTCAAAGTGGGGTTACTCCGAAAGACCAGTAATAATTTCAATAAAACACTAGAAGAGTTCCACAAACCTATCTGCTAATGTAAGTACTGTGCTTAAATTTGTAAAGTCGAGGTACCAAAGAGGAAATCTCGTTGGTCGATGACTCTACTATGTTTCCCAAGAAGTCATGGCAATTTATGGATTATAGAGAAAAGGAATCTGGCGAGCCATGGTTGCCTATATTCTGAATATGGCATTTAAAAAGGGGGAAAATTAATCTTTTATTAATTCACATCAGGCTAAATTTTGTGTGTGTTCCCCTACTTGATTTACCAAATACAAAAATGAACTTCACTGAAAGGAATAGAAAAAAAAACTTTTCTTTGTTTTCCTCCGGATAAATCAGAATTTCTGAATCGTTGTTAACGTAACCAAATGAAACTTGAGAACGCTTACTCATTAAAATTTATCACACTATAATCCAGTAAATGTCTTTCTGTCGGCCTGTCTGTCATTAGGTAATGGGACAAAATGCCAACAGACGAAAACCCAGTCTCTTATTGCAAATGTAGACAAAATCCCACTCTTCTATATAAAAAGAAACAAACTTAACATTGGAAAATTTTCATTCAAATTGACGTAAAAATAATAATAATAATATCCAATATATACACTTACATGAATTGGGATCAAATATGGATCAGAATCCAACAGAATGATAACATAAAGAACAAATAGGAAACGTTTATCAATCTAACATGTTTCACTTTTATTAAAGCTTCATCAGAGTATGAGATATGGGGAAAAAGAAGAAATTCTGATATTTTTATTTTTGTGTTGTTTGATTTTCGTTGGTTAATCATGTTTGAAGTGCATTCGAATTCTTAAACAAACGTTAGCATAATTTATGGCGTTCATTTGAAGTTCCAAGAAATCAATGGATTCCAAGTCTGATTGTAAAAACGTAAATATTGCATCTAACAATTACATTGAATCAATAGCTTCATCCACCGCAAGGAAAGTTGGTTCCTTGTGCCGCGACAAAAGGTTTTTCTTGCTCATCCTTCAAATCTATAAATCAATCATTCGCCCTTACATGGAATACTGCTGCCATATATGGCCTGGTGCCTCCGCTTTAAGGTCCTCGACAAGATCCAGTGACGTATATGCAATGTAATTGGCCCTGATCTGGCATCTCGTCTATAGTCGCTCTCTCACAGACGTGCCGTTGCCTCCCTCTGTCTTTTTTACAAATACTTTCACGGTAACTGCTCCGACTTTCGCTAGTTCCCAGACTGCATGAATTTAAGCGTGCTACTAGGCTGGCATCTCGGTCCCACCCTTTCACTGTCGAAACGGTTAAATGTGTCCGTCTCTTCTACTCCAATAGCTTCATGTCACGCACCTCCCGTCCGTGGAATTACCTTCCTCTTACTTGTTTCCCTGATAGCTATAATCTCCCACTATTCAAATGTAATGTCAATCGACATCTCCAGATACCTTGATCTATTCCCTGTCCATATCTTCATCCTTTCCTCTATTACGCCTCTTTACTCTCGCTCCCACTCTGTAACCCCTTGCGTACTAGTGGCATCCAGCCTTGCTTGGTGTGAAATGCTTAAAAAATGTCTAATAATTCCAATTTGTCTATGTGGAATTCAGATGAATTATATTCGTAGGTATGGGTGTGTGTGTGTTGTGTTTTTATGTCTAGTAGACATGTTTGGTGTTTTTTCACGTGTTGATTTGGGAACGTTTTTATGTAAATACCGTTTGTTTTAGATAAACATACGTTAGATTCTTTAAGAATGGATTCAGTAAAGGTTGGTGATGTAATATAATGTTTTTGACGAATGTTTATATTTGGTAATATTGTTATTAGAAGTCCTTCGAAGTACTTTCGGTGTAAAAAATTTATATTCTTTTTTTAATTAAAGTAGCATTTGTAATATCAAAGGGTGCTAATGTGTGCGTGGTGATTTCTGGGGAGGGGGTTTTAATCCTCTTCAAAGGACGTAATCGGGGTGCTACTATAGCATGATATCTAGCGAGGTATTTGCAACCTGACGTAAATGACGATGCACTCATTATTTCTAGAAAGTGTTCAAGAAAAACGATGACTTGTTTAATGTTTTGAATTTTATTAATGACATCAAATCAGTTTAGAAACATTAGAATCACTATCTGAGGATTTTTTTTTTTTTTTTTTTTTTTGTATAAAGAATTGTTAATAATTTTTAATACATAAGCAGTTCACTGCCTTTAAGCTAACCCTAATTCAAACATATTTCATAAGTCCAACAATTAGTAAATATCATGCCATAGTAGAAAATGAATAGTAGATATCATACTATCGGAGAAAATGGACGGTAGATATCATACCAGAGTAGCACTTTTTTGTTTCCATTTTCTCCGCTGAATACTGTATTTTTGTTATCTCTCCTAAACCCTGTTATAACGTCCATTAACATAATTTCGCTAGGTAGGTTATGCGTTGTTTTACTCTGTTCCATTTGCCTTAAATCTGTCCTGTGAGTATCAAATTTTCCAAGCCTTCTTTCCCCAATCTGTCATAAAATTCCCTAACCATTCCAATACCATCTGAAATTTTCTGTCTTTTAGTTCCTTTCTCATTTAACCCTGACATATTTCATACTTCCAACAGTTGGTCAATATCACACTACAGGAGAAAATGGACGGTAGATATCATACGATGTTAGCACCAAATCCTTTACACACAAAACTATTTTTAATAAATCATCTGGTTTTCCTTTAATACACTTTTCCACAAAATAAATGTAGAAGACAAAGACTATTTGACATTCACACTTTTTAATTAATTATTATTTTTAATATAATATATTAAACATATAGGAGAAAATGGACGGTAGATATCATACTATAGTAGTACCAATCAAAGTTATGAGCAGTTATATGTACGCTTATCTGTACAAGAAAGTTATTTCGCGAATAAAAACTTTATTTAAGCCCTTAATTCGGCATGATATATATTCGTATATAATCTCTGTGGTTTGTTTACGTTTTGACGCAAACATAAAAAAAACACACTTCTTAAGAATTTCTTCACATAAAAGTCGGGTCTTATGAAATATTAGGAGTCTGTAACTATGAAATATGTCGTAGGTGTGGCCATAGCATTGTTAGAAAACTTTTTTTGGAGTTTGGATCAATTTACAATTAATTTCTGTTGCAAACAGAGCGAACTCATAAACTCGTGAAGTAACCGAGAGTAATAGATCTTTAAGGTATATATAAGTGTATATTAGATATACTTACGACCAGAAAGAAACAGTTGTCTAGAGTACATAATGGGGAAAGAGAGCTTAGAAAATTTGATAGTCACAGGACAGATTAAGAAAACAACGCATAACCTACCTAGCGAGCTTGTGTAGATAGTCGGCAGAACAGGGCTTATGATATATAACAAAAGAAATTAAGAAATAAGACCTACAAAGGACAGGAAGTTGTAGAGAGACATGATCGACAACGTTCTAAAGAGACACGACACAAAGAAGAAGAACAACAACAACAACGAGCTTGTGTAAATAGTTGGCAGAACAGAGATTAGAAGAGACAGGCAAGGCGACTATTTAATTTCACACAATCACGTGGCGCCGTACACACGCGCAAGCTAAATACATTTTTTCTTTTCCTACCTGTATACACATAAATATAATCTTTTCTTCTACTTTTGTGAACAATGTTGTTCCTTATATGTGTGTGTGTGTGTGTGTGTGTGTGTGTGTGTGTGTGTGCGTGTGTGTAAAAATCATCCACATGTTGAATTCATTTCTTTTGAAAATGTTGAAAACACTTTATTTTTTCCAGTAGGAATAGATAGGTTTCTCTATCGACCGGTTCACACGCCTTTCCCGTCTTTTGAAGAAGAGTAGAGGTTCATCATCCCTTGTTTCCTGTTTAGGATTGGGTTACCGGTTTCTTCTTCTGAATTCTTCTCATTGCATTTCCCTCCCAATAGCCTCTTGCGTCTTAGTGGTATTATCACCTTGCTTGGGGGTGAAATGATAAAAAGACAAAACTTACTAAGAGCTCAAATAGACGGAAAGTTGTGGAGAACTATGAGTGCCCACGTTATGAAGAGACAGAAGAAGAAGGAGTAAGAGTCGCCATGTTTCTCTCTCTCTCTCTCTCTCTCTCTCTCTCTCTCTCTCTCTCTCTCTCTCTCTCTCTCTCTCTCTCTCTAAAGTTTTTATCTAACTTTTGACTTTTGTAATATTCTTTTCTTTCCTTTTTATATCAATAATCAATCATTCATTTTAAGCTTTAGTAATGATGGTTTATGCCTGCTCGCTTACGAAAATGTTTTTACAGTATCGATCAATTCGGAATGAATTATTTTTCTCTCGTTTTCCTTAGATTTCTGTTTATTTTGATTCATCAAACCATTTGTTATTTTTATTTTTTGATTTTCTTTTCAATCAACCTTTTACTCTACTTCTACTACTACCCTATCCCTACTACCATCAATGTTTCTTTATCTTCTTTTTTTTTTCAGATTTATCATTCTTTTCCCTCTTTTTATTACCCATTTTCTCACACTTCGCTCGCTATTTCTTCCTTTTCTCTTCCCTTTCTCTCACTTCTCAGACTCGTCCAGCTGCCATTTTTTTCTATTTGTCAAACTCTCTCTCTCTCTCTCTCTCTTTTAATCCAACTGACACTTTAACCTTTTAGAGTCGTATTTTTAAGGCGTACTAAGAGAGAAATTAGTAATAAAAGTCTATAATATTTATCATCAAAAGTGCCCTGCTTTTATTAAAATCTCAACATTCATTATTATTTTATTTACTTTTCTACATTTGCAATTTGTATTGCCTTTATTTTATGCATCCCGCTTTTTATTTTTATTTTTGGCTCGATTTTGTCCATTTCTTTCTTAGCGAATAAAACTCAAGTTTGCAGACAATTCAGGTCTAACTGACAGGTCGGCTGAAAGTTTTGACAACTTCATTCAATCTCCGAGAACAGCAAGAAAAAAAAACATCGTCTGTTTTCCCATTGCTTCATAATCCACAGTAAAATGGCAAAAAAACAAAAACAAAACGTAAGTGCTTTTTTATTTCTCTTATTTGTGACATTCAAAAAGGTCTCAGAGAGAAAACTATTTTTCTTCAATCTCAAATAACTTGCCCGTTTTAGTCTTTAGAATTCACTAAACCATTTTCTAACGAATAATTTAGTCAACAACATATGATATTACAGCGACGTTGGTAATTAGCAGGGCCGTTGTAAGGGACTCGTGCCCCCCTAATCTATGATACGACCCCCAACTCTACTACATAACAGTTTTCATAAGGTAGTATTCATATAAAATACAAATTTTATTGCAAGCTAATTATGTACAATAATGAATAGCATGCAATATAGGTGAAGAATTCAACTAGAAAATTGAAAATAAATGTAGATAAATACAAATTAGAGAAATGTCATAATAGATCATTCCATCTTAAATAAATCAACAATGTTTTGTGGCAATTTTTAACATCAACTTGTGATTTTTCCTGTTAAAGAGTTGAATAATTTTAAAGCATTATGGATAAAAAATATAGTGAATTTTATATCGTGTATTTCGAGACTTTGCATGAGTAAAACAAATTCACGAATTTGAACGGGAAAAAAAGACACTAGAATGACGTCAAAATCTGCGAAAATCTTTCATCATTTATTTTTAATAGCCAGATATGCTTAGTTTAATTTGTAACGTAGATAATTGTAGGTAGAAAAAAGCAAATGCTGTTAAGCTAGCGAGGGTGAAAAGCGCTGCCCGGATTCCCAATCAGGCTTCTCTCCACCCGGTCGGGGTTAGTGCACACGAGCCCTAGTAATTAATTAATCATAGTTAGAATTAATATAATAAATAAACTTCCAATAACTGTGGTAAAATTTAACCAATATCCTACTTTTTCCATAAATTGTGATCATTTTCTTAATTTAAGATGAAAACTTGGAAATTGCCAAATATATTTCACCTTCCAAAATTATAGTTTAGATATAGGGGGAAAAGGCCTCAATTTAAACTAGCGAAGAAGGAAAACAACGAGCTTGTATAGATGATTGAAGAAATACAAAAAAGATAAAATTTATCAAGAGCTACAAAGGAAGTTGTGGAGATCCATGATCACCAACATCCTTTGTTATCTCACATAAACGCTGCTCTGCCATCCGTTTACTCGAGCTTGCAAGGTGGGTTCTGCGTTTCTTCCGTCCCTCTTGTGTTCAATTTGTCCTGGGTGTATCAAATTTTCCAAGACCCCTTTCCTCATTATGCGCCCTAGATCATTGAACTCTCATTTCTTGATGTTATGTATAAGTATTTTGTTTGCATTTTCTCTAAAACTACGTCAATGTTCACATTTTCAGTCCATGGTATTCTTCGCATCCTTTTGTAGAACCATATTTATGTTGGCTTCAAGTCTCCTCTTCACCTGTGAAGAGATACTCCAGCATTTCCTGCCATATAGGAGGACTGATGTTACATAATAGTCCAGTACTCTTTTCTTTGTTTCAAACTATATGTTTCTGTTTCTTAATAATTTACTTAGCTTTTGGAAGACATATTTTGCTATTCCAATGCGCCTTCGGATTTCAGTGTCACACTTTCCATCCTCTGTTAAAACACTTTCCAGATATTTTACTGTTTCTTAATACTTTGCTTAACTTTTTGAAGACATCTTTCGTTATTCCAATACGCCTTTGGATTTCAGTGTCACACTTTCCGTCCTCTGTTAAATAGATATTTTTCTGTTTCTTAATACTTTGCTTAGTTTTTGCAAGACATCTTTTGCTATATCTTCGGCTTTAAGTGTTGCACTTTCCGTCCTCAGAACACTTCCTAGATATTTAAATTGTACTTGTTTGATTTTAGTATCTCCAATTTGTAATTTGGATGTTGGGTTGTTCCTTTTGCTAACAACCATGCATGTCGTCTTCTTGCAATTGGTGTTCAGTCCTTTCTTCTCGTTTTCCTTCACTACCTTCTGTAAGTGTTCTTTTAGTTTCCTTCCGGTTTGGTTTGGTTTGTTTTACGGCATATCAACCTTAATGTGTTATTTAAATGTATAACTGTTAATTTTTTTCAAAAATCTATTGCTGATAATAATTTTTCTTTAAAAATTTATTGCGGGTAATAATTTTTTTACAAAGTATTTCTGGTATTAAAACCTATTTTTACACTTTCATAATGTTTTGACCCCAGTTTGGGGGTTAACTATTTACCCATAGTTGGGACCCTAACAGGTGCTACCACCCTAGGTCAGGGCGTACCTGGGAGTACCAGCAATGAAGAGGTAGTTCCACGCTCCTCAAAACCTCCTGATCAGAGGCCTTGCTGTCGGACGTAGTTTATCGTCATACCCAGAACGGGTTTCCTTACAGTATCTGCTATCAACACTGTACCATCTGCAGATCTTGTGGCCGCCAATAATGAAACCTGGTAGGACTTCTAATTCGCTCAAAATCGCCTCACTGTATAGGTTGAATAATTCCAGTGAGACGGCACATCCTTGTCTTACACCCATTTCTATTTTTGTATATTTACTGTATTAATTTCCTATCCATATGCAGGTGGCTTGCTTCCAATATAGGTTCTTGATTATTCTAATATCCTTCCCAAATATGTCAAGGGTACCAAGCAGTTCGAATAGTTCTTTGTGACATACTTTATCAACCGCTTTTGCATAATCTGTAAAAAAATAGGTATATATCCTTCTGTACTCTTTCTGATATAATTCTGAACATAAATATCATATTCATTGTTCCAGTGTCTCTAACGAACCAGTCAAATTCTATCGCGCGTCATAAAAGAAGAAAAGGATGAGCTTACATAAATGGATGGTAGAACAGGGATTAAGAGAGATGGCAGACAAAACTTACTAAGAGTACAAAGTACTGGAAATTGTGGAGAGCCATGATCGCCAACGTCCTGAAAAGATATGATGCAAAAAAGAAGAAAAAGAACGAGCATGTGTAAATGGATGGCAGAACAGGGTCTAAGAGATAAGAAATAGAGAAAATTTATTAAGAGCTACAAAGGACAGGAAATGGTGGAGAGTCACGATCGCCAACGTCCTGAAGGGACACGGCACATAGAAAAAGGAAAAGAACGAGATTGTGTAAAATAGGTTGCAGAACAGGAATGAGGCAAGATAACGAAAAGACATAAATTATTAAAATCTACAAAGGACAGGAAATTGTGGAGAGCCATAATCGGCAACGTCCGAAAGTGACACGGCACATAGAAGAAAAAGAATGAGCTCATGTAAAAGTCATGATCGTCAACCATTTTCCAGAAAATATTGCGATCAACGATCTTTCAGCAAGACAGCAGACCTGGACATTACTCGCATGTTTTGTATTTTTGTCATTTTTTTTTTTTTTTTCGAAGGAGTTTTGGATCGAAAATTACCAAATCAACGTCTTCGAATGTAAGGACGACTGATTTAGGCAGAAATGTCTCCTCATATCAAACCTCTATATTTGTCGGGGTGGTGGCTAGGAAACATTAAAATGTAATATACAACAGAAAACTGGAAAAACGCCATATTTTAAACAATTTCTTTAAATAGATGTTCGATAACACATGAATTTATTGATTGATTTATTATCAACCGTTTGCAAGTTATTTAAAGCTATAAAGGATACATGGCACAGTGGTTAAAGGCGTTGGTTAGATCCAGTGACAGGACCCAAAGAGTGTGAGTTCAATACCCGGTTAAGGCAGTGGAGAACTCTCAGGGGGAAATTAACAGGAGATAACTGATAACTGACATCCATTAAACATGACACCTGTGAGCGAAATAAAGGGTTCAGTTCGACATCCCAACCGGAGCGTACAACGACCGAAACGTTGTAATAAATATGGTGACAAAGATGAGGAATTAGTCCGAATAATGTAAATATTTTTAGATTGTAAGAATTGTTTTGGAGATATTAATGATTCACAACATTAATTAACCCATAGCTGGGAAGAAAAGAGGTGGATTCATACCTTCTCCAATAATATTTGCGCGTAATATAACGAATCCAACTGGAATTCCACTCATAGATTTCCAATTCTGAGCCGTTACCCATTACCCATTACACCACGTGGAATTCCAACCGGTCATCTCTAAATACTGACCAACACTTAAATTCAGTGATTAACATGATATGTCCGTAATCCAATAAACCTGGTCATCTTATTTGAAGTTTTTTGAAAATGTCTCTAAATACTGACCAGGATCGACGTTGCTTAAATTCAGTGATTAACATGATATGTCCGTAATCCAATAACACCTGAAATGTGTCAAAATCTTATTTGAAGTTTTTTCATGAAAATTGCATTAACAATACAAACGTTGCAGGAACGTAAGTGTTTAGGAAACTGTTAAAGTTATACAGGGATCTAGGTCGCCTGTTTTGTTGACGGTGGAATTTTGTAAACGTGACCGGTTTGCTGTTGGGGTTTGACCCCTAGCGTTTTTATGACTTAACAGGCTGAGATATAATTAGGAGGGGTTTTATTGGGTCACTTTAATTATTATTTTATTTTTTGACCGGAACACGTGTCGGAAACAAGTTCAGTTATTTTGTAAATCAGCCGAGATGTAGCATTTGATTTCGTAAATTTGTCAAAGGTGTACGAATATGACTTATTTGGTTCAGGATTTTTATATGATGGCTAAAAAGGCCTGCACTTGCTTGGGTATTCTGCTGTCGTGAAATATGAAAAGAAAAAAGAAAGAAATTCTACCGCTCTCATCTTTTCATCTGGACAATGCTTTTATGATTAAGTGATTGATGGATTCAGTAGTTATGAAAAGTCATCAATCCGCCATATGGTTGGCTTTAATGGTGTTTCCAATGCCACTTCTTGAAATACGTTTGATACATTCTCATTGTTCAAAAGTAGGCCCAATAGTATCGGATTTTTTGCAGTAAGATATCTTTTAATCATTTTAAGATACGACTCAAAGCTTAATCTAACAATTGAACTATTTTGCTGTTACACGATTTGTTATTACAGTCAGTATATATTGCGTTCAAACAAGAAACAAATACTTTTATTTACAACAGTAGAAATAGATTTACGTGGATTTCGACGCTAAAGTGGGTTTAACGGTAATTGTGGGGAAAAAAATTCGCAAGACCTCTCAGCACTTCCACGCCAGGCAATAAATCCAGCCCGTTTCAGACTATATATATATAATAATTATTTTCAAAATTATGAACATGTTTCAAAACAGAAGCTAAAACTTCCAATTCAATTTTCCATCTACGGACAGCTGTGTGCGCGCGCGTTTGACCCCTTTCTGTCTCTTTTAGTCTAATACAGTAGTAACTGTTTTTGGTAAAGTTCATAAGATTTTGAAATCTTGCCGCGAAAAATTTTGACGTCAACGACAAATCTCAGGTCGACCTGGGCAGACTCATTTTTATCCATGTCAAAATTTCAGGTTGACTGGCGAAGGTATGCGACGACAAATAATTAATTCCTCGTCCCTTCTGGCTCGTCATTCATAATCATTTTCCCGAGACGATGCAAATACCAAATAATTTTTCGGCCCTTGACGGTGGATGACGTCCTCTCCTGCAGAACATACAAAAATAACAATCCGTCGTCCACTTTGGGTCTCGTCAGAAATCTGTTTTGAACCAGTACAAAAAAAAAAAAAGAAAAAAAAATATGCTAAACCTAAAACCGGTCTTATCTGGTATCTCCTTCTTGGCCTTTACCATCTTGTTGACTGCTGAACTTTTCATTGAACTTACGGGACAATTTATTTGTTTTCCTGCCTTGTTGGAATCCAGTCCCAGTTTTATATCTTGTTAATATATTTTTCATGACGTGTGGATTAACATTTCTTCGTTGGCTCGGTAGTTTAGTGTGGTGTCTGGCACAAGGCCACTCAGTATAATAATTACGGCCAAGGGCTTAAATATAAAGCATAAATTCGATAGCCGGAATTTTATTGGACATGAAGGGAAAAATAGAGCATTTTTAATTATTATTTTATTTTTTGACCGGAACACGTGTACGCGCGGTTAAAAAACATTTGGAAAGAAGAGAGTTAATCCGGGAACTATTTTGTGACTTGGGGCGTTTTGAAAAGCCGACTCCTGTTCTATATTAAAAAAGCTTGTGGCTGGACCGTCCGGCCAATGTCCGAAAACACCTCGATCGATCAATTAGCTCGGATCGTATTTTTCTTTCGCAACGCCGGTGTGATAATCTGCAACGCCGGTACACACTTTGAAGGACTGGAGACCACAGGAAAAAACAGTCGTGCAGCGCCAAGTTAAGGATTTAACATTTGCCGGTTCCCTTCCCGCCGGCGCTTCAGAAGTCGAAATCATTTACTACCACCGAAGATTTGGGTCTAAAGTTTATTACTGCATCAAGCCGTGTACTTATACGAGATGTGACATTTTATTTTATGTAACGTAATAATTTATTTGCTGCCAAAGTGTCTTAGATAAAAGCTCGTCAACAACTTTTTCAGCTCCGTTGGGTGTTCTTACGGTACGAAGTCCCTTACCCTAAAATTATCATTTTCCCAAACGATATTAGGTATTTTGGTCGAATGAAAAAGACAGCGGTCAAGACTGTGTGATTTTTTTACCACCACTGGCATCACCGTGGCAACGTGCCACAATTTACTTAGACTTATTGAATCAGTACCAGGAACTGGATCTAATGATTTTAAACCGTCCTGGTGAGCTTTTTTTCCTTGGTTTATGTTGGGACGTCAAGTTATTCGTCGTACATCACATTTGCTAAACCAGGAAAGGAGGACTGGTCAATTTGTGTGGTATTCCTGCTGTCGTTAAGGCGCAAAATGGCTAAAAATAGACATGACCAGATATGAAGAGAAAAAAAGAAGAAAGTTCGGAACCAGGTATTGAACTCACATCTTTTGGGGTCAGGTCACTGGATCCAACCAACGCTTTTATGATTAAGTGATTGAGTTCACACTGAGTTTCCCGTCCCTGTTTTCAGTAGTAGCTGGATCCCTCTTCCGTTTCCGTCCCTGGTGTAGCCAGAGTATGAAAATGTCATCTACGTATCTCCGCCATATGGTTGGCTTTAATGGTGTGGATTCCAATGCCACTTCTTCGAAATATTCCCTGTATATGTTTGCCATTGCTGCTTGTAATACATTCTCATTGTTCAAAGTAGAGCCCAATAGTATCGGATTTTTGCAGTAAGATATCTTTAATCATTTCTAAGATACGACTCAAAGCTTAATCTAACAATTGAACTATTTTGCTGTTACACGATTTGTTATTACAGTCAGTATATATTGCGTTCAAACAAGAAACAAACTGTCGGCACTCGGTTTTGACCCCAGTGTCCACTTTTATATTTACATGCTCTCTGTCCCTGATATTGAGCACTTTTGCCCATAATTATAGCATACCTTGAGATTATATTTTTTTATCACCCTTAAGGCTTCATATTGGGTATACCCTCACACTATTCTTATATTCATATTTCTTAACGGGTTGACTTATGTCGCCCCTACAGATCAGCACATCCACGTTTCTTCCTCTTTTATTCAGGCTTCCGCCTTTTAAAATGGATGTGACACAATCTCCAAGACCTTATGGTCGACGCGAACACGGATTTCCAACCCTAGCAAAAGAGCTCTGTTAAGTGGGTTTAACGGTAATACCGCTTAAACGCGTGGACAAATATTTCCAATGTCAGAAAAAATTCACACCGACAACGTTTCACTTTCAGTTGAAACCTCGTTTTCAGCACTTCCTCTCCACGGTTATTTGGAGACGCCAGGCAAATAAATCCAGCCCTGAAATTTGAAACATTTTCAGTGTGGGATTCCAGGGGCCCCTAAAGTTTCCTACCCTTCTTCCACGCTTTGTATTCCACCCCTTTCTGTCTATAATACGAAGTAGTAACTGTTTTGGTTTGCTATAAAATTATTTTGATTCCATCGTCAACTACATCAAAAAACGACCTGGGCAGACTCATTTTATCCATGTCAAAATTTCAGGTTTCAAAGCATGAAAAACATGAAATTCTAAAAAACTTCCAATAATCATTTTTAGACGATGCAAATACCAAAGTTACTTTTTCAGCCCTTTGAGACTAGACATTCAAAGTCCTACTAGTCGTGCCAGAACATACTAGCGTCTGGGTGAATTTGGGTTTCATCTGTTTGAACCTCAAAAAAAAAAAAGCGAATTTTGGAATGATTTTTTTTTGGTATCATGCGACTTTTGAAAACCTAATTTGACGGAAATCAATATATAGTTTGGTCAACGGCGTATCCAGGGCCAACAGTATATACGTTAAATTTATATCTCGTGTGGCGACCTGCTTAAAATTAATTTCAATTTTGGAATGAGGTCTTTAAAAAACCTAATTTCACATGGCAAGGAAATATATGCGATATATACCAGTGAGTGATTGTCACATGTGTGTGTGTGTGTGTGTGTGTATATATATATATATATATATATATATATATATGTCAGTGTATCACTGTGTCACACTTTCTCGAATTTACTCCTAAAGGCCATAGTCCAACATGTTATACCATTTTGGAACAAGGCCGACCCCGTGAGCCAATTAAAAACATTCCGGGCCGGATCCGGACACACAATCCTGAAAGTTCAGATTCCCAATTTTTCATTACTGCAATTGTTTTCGGCGATTTTTTTTGTACGATAACAATTTTTATAACTTGGAGATGGATTTGGGAATAATCAAAATTAATTGGGAAAGTGTCACCCATGAAATAAAAATAATTATTTGTATGAAAAGTAAGGACCTACGTACATCAAATTGTCATTAAATTAAGTGGCGACAGAAGAATTATCATTAAACTTTTAAAAGATAAGCCTAAATATTAATGCAATACACAAATGCAGCAAGCAATTTTGAGTTCTTCTGTAATTTATTGTTACCTATCGCATCTACTCTTCCTTACCTGTTGTGACGAAGAACCAATCAAGAGCCCTCCACAAGAGCTTAAATATCACCTAATAGGGCGGGGTTTAAGCTAGTATATATATATATATATATAAACATAAAACATTAGGCAGCATATGATTTACATACAAAGAATAATCACACATAGAATTAATCAGAAGTATTAATGCGATTATTGGCGACATCCATCGCTAGAAAACATAATATATGCATTAAAATCCTGTTCATCCAGAGTGCGAGTTTTGATCCTTGAAGAAAAACTTGATGTCTGTAGTTTTTCAGTTTATTTGATGTTAAAATGCTGGTACTTACGGACGGCCTTCCATCCATCATCATTTTGAAAATTTAGCGTTGCGTCTTTGCGCGTTCCACGATCTTACACACCCGTCAACAATAGCAGATATTCAAAAAACATCTTTCGGTCGACATACAGATATATCGTCTCAAGTTTTTGATTTTATAAAGATAAACAACACATGCCTGATGATGGATGGAAGGCCGTCCGTAAGTACTAGCATTTTAACATCAAATAAACTGAAAAACTACAGACAACAAGTTTTTCTTCAAGGATCAAAACTCGCACTCTGGATGAACAGGATTTTAATGCATATATTATGTTTTCTAGCGATGGATGTCGCCAATAATCGCATTAATACTTCTGATTAATTCTATGTGTGATTATTCTTTATATGTGTGTGTGTGATCCCCAGACAGTTTCGGTGTATCACATCAAAACCCAAGCGATTTGGCATCAGTCAGAGATCCTACTCCTAGGCTATTGTCGCAGAGAAAGGGAAATTTTAACCATTTAGGTTTGCCATAAATAAATAAAAACAAAAAGACAAAAAAAGAATGAAAGAAATAAAAGAGGCCAAAAGGTTACCCTTCCTAAATTTAAATGAAGAAAAAGGGTTTGCCAAACCAATCATTTTTGGGACCAATTAAAATCAGGAACAATTCGGGAATGAATTCTATTGTCTTAAAAAAAATGTGTTGAGACAGTTACGTGCAGGCAAACGGGCCAGATCAGCCGCTGAAAAGAATTTCATCCGCTGTCCCTTACCCTCAAGCTTCGGACACCTAAAAAGTCCACAGAGGGAGTCAAAAGAATTACCATCAAGAAACACTTACATAATCACACACACACACACACACATATCTGTATGTATATATGCTAATGACTGAAAGACTTCCAACTCCTCGAATATTATTGTATATTTTATTTTCATATATAATTTTTTTTATCAGTATATGCAATATATATTTCCGTATTAATTATCTTTGTATGCGTTTTTAAAGGGCCATAAATTGGTATATAATTGTATTAAGGACGTTATCTGTAGATAACCCCTACTTTGGTGACTTCCACATTTCAACACAAATTCTTAAACCCCACAGCACTATACACAGGTAATTTTTTTCTGGGAGGATTAAATTTCATGCAAAATTTCAGGGGTCACACAATACATGAGGTCGGCTTATACACGAGTATATACGGCACAGTTTTTTAAAATCACATTTTTGCCACTCGTGAGTTATAAATAAAACTAGAATTCTTCAGGTTAATCAGTTCTGTGGTTGAAAATTAAACGCCAGCTATTTACGAAAATAATTTTGATGCAATGCAAAACTTGCTACGACACTAGTCTTGGAATACATAAGTGTCGCAGGAACATGTACTGCAACCATAGCAACAGTTGCGTGTCTAAGACAAGATAGCCTGACGGATCCCCATCCCTCTTCAAAGTTTCATAAACTCATCTACATGCTACATACGAAACTATTTTCAAATACTGAATTATCTCCCTTGGATCACTTTATCTGAAACTTTATACTGAACATGGTCAAACTTAGAAAAATCATTATAAAATATAATATATTATTACGGGGATAAAGTACTCTATAACTTAGAATTATTTGCATAAATCTCTAACCACCGTGAAAAAATCCAAGAAGGAATGTAAGGTCAGTTGGTCACTTACTCTGAGTTAATTAGGAATCTTTGTATATCTTTCTGATAATTTTTAGAAAGAACAAAGATAGAGTGTCCATTTTCTTTGTTTATATAGGGGAATCCAACATAACTTATCCTAATTTCAAATTTTATATCGTTTATTACGATTTTTGATTATCCCCAAACTATGACGCAAATTTTTAATTTTAATTTCTATCTCTTAGATTGAATTTTCCATAATTTATTCAAAAGATTTGAATAAATTATGGAAAACTCAATCTATAGTGCATGAAGTGATATTTGAAAATCGTTTAAAAGTAAGGCAGAGGTATCCGGCATACAAGATGAATTCCAAAAACTGCAGTTTTTGGAATTCATACCACGAAGAGCATAATTAGAAAAAAAGGTTGAATTTTGAATCAGAAGGAAATAAGATTCCCCTCCCCCATAGGCATAAAGTATTTGCTATAATGAGCTAATTGTAGTGATGTATGTATCATCTTAACTTCCTTTTTATAGATTGCCAACCACAATCAACAACATCGCGTATGGTTTGAGTTGGTGGATTTTACAACATATCAATCCTTGTATTATTTAATATTGTAATCTATTTTTTAATTATACTTGCATTTTTACGTAAACATTAGTCAATATTATGCTTGAGTTTGTTTCCACCAGAATGATGGCCCCCTTTTCTGAGGAGGGGGTTTTAAACTTCTTCAAAGGACACAATCAAGATGCTACTATAGTATGAAATCTACCGCGGCATTTGTGACCTACTGTAAACGACGATGCACTTATTATTGTTGGAAAATGCTTACGAAAAACAGCGACCTGTTTACTGATTTTTTTTTTTTTTAAATGAGATCAAAACAGTTTATAAGCATTAAAAATCACTTTGATTTTTTTTTATAAAAAATTATTTATTTTTAATACATAACACTTCACTGTCTTTAACCCTAATCCTAACATATTTCATACTTCCAACGGTTGGTAAATACCATATCATAGTAGATATACTATAACAGCTGCACCACAATCGGTATATTCTAAGACACACCAACAGAGCAAAATTTAAAGTATTGGAAATTATAAATCCTTATAAAATGGTAAATAATAAATATTTCCATGTAGTTGGCACACCTGTTTTTATAATGTTGTAAATAAACATTTGGAACACCTTTTAAAACAATAAATCATTGCCAAGAGATTCAAAAGAGTATACAGTAATAGCAATATCAAGAAAGAAAAAAAATAACTTCTTTTGCCACAGAGGACATTTTTTTTTCTTCTTCCGGATACTAAAGTTAAACTTTGTCAATTCATCATTGTTGCCAGGTGCTAATGTTCACAAACATTGCTCAGATGATACTGTTTGAGAATATACAGTTTACGAATATCATTGCTGTAGCTTTTTGAGACAATCCTTAACACATGAGAAACTCATAAATTTATCTACATGGTGATTGAAAAGTAACTCCCCATTTTAAAATACTCGTAATTTATTTATTAACTATAATTTTTACAAGAAATGGATATGAGAGGAAAGCATTTAGTGTGAGGTTTTATTTAAAATTCGATATGGACACTTGATTTCGCTACCAGCTTATCGAGCAACCCAGGAATCACAACTGATTTCACCACAAACTTTTATGGTATGGAAAAAGTCTTGGTTTGATAGACTAGACTTGCTTCTTTAACCAACCCCAAAGAAGAGTCACAGGGTTCTAAGTCAGGAATCTTGGCTGGCCAAATACATAAAATAGGGAGTTACTTTTCAATCACCTTGTATATTACTAATTTTCACCAAATACCAGGCTTAAGAGTCACTCAAGGTGGAAGTGATTGGTAAGGACATAAGAGGTGGGGGGAGTAGGAAGTGAAATTTATGAAGATATGGAGAATAGATAATGATTAACCCTGATTGTAGATTTCAAAGCATCCAGCACAAGTGTTCCACAATAAAGCGATACTTGAAAAGATGCTAAGTATAGCATTTTTAAAAATGGTGATTTGACTATTTGGACGTAGCATGGTGGCTTTTAGCTGTAAAGGTCTGAACTAGTGGAACTAAAGTATGGAGCTCATTTGAACATTTGCCATGGAAATAATAAAAAGCTTGCAACATTGCATCTAAAAGTTGGTTTGGTTTGGTTTTTGCTTAATGATTACTAAGCCATTATAGGGTTACAAGCAAATAAAGGTCTTGAATTGCAGTTGTTTTGGGTATAGCTTGATGTTAATTCAGAGCAGTGATAGTTTTAGGTACAGGTTAATTGGTGAAAGTTTCTTTTTCTTATCGGTTATTAGAGATACCAGTTTCTAATACAAGAACTGTAGTAGGGGAGATAAGTCATCCCCACGTAAACGATTTTGAACTAGTAGGGCTGGAAAGTGAAGATTGGGCAGCTGTAGAACAAGCAGTTCCCCATTTTCTGTCTGATTTGACTCTTGTAAAGATAAAGCATGGCAGAAGTCATGCACAGTACAAAGAACCAGCCTTTTCAGCATGTTTAGCAATGGGCCGTATACAAGTTCCACTCTCGTCCCAAAACAAGAAGCTTCAAGCGTTCAAACATTATGTCTTCATAAATAGTAAGGAGTCACTATTATTCATTTTTACTTAATTACTCCTTGACACATTGTTATACACCAGAGAAATATGGCAAATTAATACATCTATCTTTCAGAACATAGATCATGGCTCTTCACAATCCCCCCTACCGTGTTATTGCTCAGAGTAACCTTTGACCTTTTACCATAGCTGTTTGCCTTTCTGCTATCCATTTACACAAGCTTATGCAGGTTACTGGCTATTTCGTACCACCTCCTCCTCTTGCCAAGTATTCTCTAAGCCCTCTTTCCTCAGAAATTTCAGCTGTCTTCCTTTGTTTTCATTTTCTACCTTATTGTTCACATGCAGTGTCCATAATATTTTTAGTATTCATTGGTAGAACCAACACATCTCTCACAATGAGAAAATTGTCATCACAGTTAATATAAAAAGGTAAAGAAAAATTTCAAGCTTTATAATTATTTACTGGGTATGAATTGAAACCATTATATTAAAATGTAAATTTAATGTGTTTCACCTCACAAACATCTGAATTTTATTATGTGGCTCTTACATTAAGCAAGTTTTCCTACCTAATACATGCAGTGTTTTTTGGGATTTTTTGCTATTGAAATGCAATTTTGCACAATTTTCTTAGTTTCCAAAAGTTAATTACGCACAATAGTTAAAATAATCAAGATTTTGAAAACATATGATTGAAATCTATATATCACACTTTGTGATTACTGAAACCAATACAAATTAAGTTTAAAAACTGCATACATGAAAAAAAAATATTACTGCATACATGCATTACTTAATATTTATATAAAAATTAAGTAACAAGATGTGTATGCAACAAAAACTTGTGTAAATTTTGTTCAGGTCTTGCAGCTCTCAAACATGGCTCTTACATTAAACAAGTTTGACCACCACTGCTATCTAGATGAGATATTCAGCTCAACACTTTTTAACAAAAATTTCCTTATTACTTTGCTTAGTATTGGGAAGGCATTTTTCATTACTCTTATGCACCTTTGTATATTTGGGACATTGGTTTATTGTCCCCTATGTGCAAAAAGGAATCACTGTACCTACTTGATTTTAACATCCCCCAGCATGATGCTCACACAGATAGTCACATTTCATCTGTACCACTTATAAAACAAAAAGAAAGCGTGGCATGATCTAATATGGAAAATAGTTGCAAGGGAAAAGAAAATAAAAAAAAAAACCATCTAAGAATGAAAGTTAAACAAGCTTCTAGCTCCATATCTAAATGCTAGATACTAGCGCTTGCTGGGATTATGGTTCATCCAAAGAGTATAAGTTCATCTCCCTTCTTGATCAATCTGCTTAACACACATTACAAAAATTCAATGGTCATTGTTCAGTCTGCACATAAAACTGTCTCAAAATTCATTCCCAGATTATAGACAAAGTAAATTTAATCAAAAATTTCATTTGTTACCAATTGCAATTGTTGAACCACATTTTTACAATTCTAACAACAAAAAAAAACAAAAAAAAACAAAAAAAAAAGTGAGATAGAATTAAAGCAACTAAAAATAAAAAATAAAATTTCAGTAGTAATTTATTAAGCCATAAAGTATCCTTTACTGTGGTTGAGGAGCACGGCCCCTGCCAAATCCAGCTCTCTGGAAAATAAAAATAAAAAAATTTTTGAATAAAAAGGTATTTTATATTACAGAATATTTCTGCAAAACAGTAAAGAAATTTTATGGAAGCAGAGAGATTTTTTTTTTTTTTACTAGTTACAGACAAAAACTAAAAAAAATACTAAGTAGATGTATTTATAAAACAAATACATGTTAAAGACATCAGCAAAATCCAAACATACACATTTTTACTTTGTACTGTAAAATTATGCACCAACCCCTTATGAACAGGTTTATTATTTAAATCTATTTTTGGTAAAAATCTATTATCAGGGGGATATAATTCACAAGTTAAAATTTATATGTTGTTTTTTTTTTTTTTTATTCTCATTCATGTGGATGTTTGTTGGTTCCTTTTTCCGAGAAAAAGGGTTTTAGACGAAGCCCACTATTCTTCATCGATTCATGTAAATCAGCAAAATTATTTTCATCAAGTTATAACTTTGTGATTGTACTCCCCAGATCATTTAGCCTATTATAAGTAGACCAATCATCACTAATGATCGTAGATCCTTATTCAATACATCTTTGGATGACTGCTTCTTGATTTATTAGAAACAAATTCTACAAAGTAATTAAATTCTCCCAAAGAGCCATTTTAGAGTCTTAGCAAAACAACTTTCATTGTTACACATCCCAATTACAGCCCAATTCTACACTTTTACCCTATATTTATTCAAATTAATCATTAATTTTTTTTTATTTTTAACTTACAAATTGGAAGTCTGTGGAGCTTCCAGCACCAACATCAGCCTTCTTGTCTCCAGACATGTCTATGAAAGAAAAGAAAAAAAATATTTGTCAAATTTACTGCAGGAAAAAAAAAAAAAAAAAAAAATAAAATAAAAATAACGTTACATCAATTTATTAATTTAAAAGATAATTGCATAAATTAATATTTTGTGCAAAAATCAAGATTTGAAAACACTTACTAGCAGGTGCTCTTCTGTATTCACGATCAGTGGGTGGTCCTCCCCGTGTTACTTCTGGTGCTGAAAAAAAAAAAAAAAAAAACGTACAATGTCTTAGTAAAGGAGATCACTCTAGAATTTATTAAGATTATCTAAAACTGCATAACCCAACCATCAATAATTGTAAAAAATGTTTTGGACAATGAGAAAGGATAAATCAATGAGGTAATAAGTACATTCACTTAGGTTACTTACATAATTTATTTTTTATTTTTTTTTTAATGAGATTTTATAAATGAATATAAAATTTTAAAAACACTACAAAATAGTTAGATAGTTTGACAAAAAAAAAAAAAAAAATTTAGATTCATTTCCATAAAAATTGATTCCCTTCAAACTCAATACACTTATTCAAAAATAAATTCTGGCAAAGTTTAATATACGTACCATAAAAAAAAAAAAAAAAAAAAAAAAAAAAAAACTTATGCCAGTATAGCGTAATGTCAGGCAATTGTTTTAAAAACCTATTTTTGAAAAATGGATTTGAGCATCTTTTTTTCTCAAAAATTGACAACAAATGCATTGAACAATATGCCTGCAATTAAACAGCCTAAGTTTAGCAATTTTGTTATTTCTTGAACAAAGAAAAGGATAAATCCAGATGCTCAAACAATTTTAGTGAATCTTTTGCAAGATGAGAAATGCCAGGAAAATGCATTTATAATTAAAACATTTGTTGTTTATTTTAACTGTCGTACTCAGACATTTTTTTTTTATCAATTTGGGTCATTCCAATGTCAATTTACCAGGGCATTACACTCACCGACACCAAATTACTTGGAATTTGGCACAAATGTCCCCCTTCATGAATTAGGAAAGGGTGCCAAATTATTTTGTGCTAGACTTTACCATTCCAATTTTAAGCAGGGGGTGTATAATTTTCCTATTTTGCCTCTAAATTAAGGCTGCGCAACGTTGCCAAATGTTTTTAAAAATTAAAAAAAAAAAAAAAAAAAAAATATACTTCCATTCATTCAATATTTCTAAAAATTTGGTATGTAGGGCAAAAAGTGTAGAAACTAAATATTTAACTATTTCAAGCCAACACTTGATAGAAAAGTTTATTTTACTCACCCAAATACAACTTTTCACCTATGTAGCTTACAGTCAGTCTATCGAAAATACGCTCTCTTCAATTTTCATATTTTTTACCTACACTGCCCGCTCAAGTTCACCAAAACATTTTGTGAGGGTTTTAAGTCTACTTTAGAAGATATGACCCTGCCAAATTTAGAGTGTTTTTTTTTCCTATGTATGGGCAGGATTTTTGAGAAAGATTATAATTAAAGACAATCATCCTAATGCTCCATGACCTCTAAAATGTTGATATTGTGCTGAGTAACTTCTTAAACTATTCAATAAGATTTTTTTTATTGATTTAAAAAAAAAAAAAAAAAAAAAAAAAAAAAAAAAGTATATTTTGCAAATATTACTTTTTGTACAGATAGATCGTGCTTAAAAAGCGGTAAATATTGCCTCATGTATGATATTCAACAGTGCATAGAAAATTTGTAAATGGCACTTAACAAATGAAGTTAAAAGAAATTCTGTTTGTGTTTCTTTTAATTTTATTTTGGTAAATTATTTTCATGAAACAAAAAACATTTGATTTTTTCATTCTCAAAAAGTTGTTAAGATAAATGTGAATTATTAAAACATAATATTTGTAGTTCGCACTTAACATTTATATAGTTGAAGGAAATGCTTTCATTACTTTTTTAAATTCTTATTTTTTAAATAATTTTTTCAAAAGTATTTTCATGAAACAAAATATTTGATTTTGTTTTAATCTAGCACAAAATAATTTGGCACACTTTCCTAACTCATGGGGGAGGGGGGAACATTTGTGCCAAATTTCAAGTAATTCGGTGTCGGTGGGTGCAGATTTCAACTTTTTGCTGGTGTTTTAACATGGAATGACCCATTTATGACTATTTTCATAATTATTTTTTTACAATATACTGATAAATATTGCATTGTAGTTGGTTCACATTTTTATCAATTTGTAAATAAATCTAATAGTCTTCATTCTTTTTGTCACCCTCCAACACCAAAAAAAAAAAAAAAAAGTTTAATTCAGTCTAACATGTTAAAAATTAATGATTCAGTTCCATATCTCAAGTTTTTTTTTCTTTTTGAACTTAAATTGCCTCAGTCCACAGGCCCTAAATTTAGCAGATGTGTGCACAAGCAACAACAAATCCTTATTAACTGAATGCATAAACAATACACACCCTTTGGCCTTGGCCCACGAGTAGCCTCTGTCCGAGTCTGCCTTTTGAGAGTGGCAGGAACAATTTCTGAAGGAAGGTGGAGGAAATCACGCAAGTACTGGATGCCCTCATTGGTGAGATACCAATAATAGTGCCTCCAGGCAAACTGTTCATTCACAAAAGCACGAGATTTCAAACTCTGAAAATACAAACAAAATTTATATCAATGCCAAAAGAAATATTTGAACAAAATAAACAGATTTTACAAGCAAAAAGAAATCATAAAATTGTCATTTAAGTTGCAACTAGCAAAACAAAAACCAGGCATAAAAATGTAATTTAAAAAAAAAAAAATAAATAAATAAATAAATAAATAAATAAAAATAAAAAAAATGTAGAGAGGGGGGCAAATATTACAGTTGAATGCAAATATTTGAATCAATGCCAAAATTCAACTTTGCACGTTTTGTTGTGTTTCTACAAGTCATTGTGAAAATAGATTAAGGAGTTTACCCTTATTAAAGCATCCTTAAAATGACAATTTCATCCAACATATTTAATGCTTTAAAGTAACAAAACTGGAGAAATTTTGATAAAGAAATTCATTTCTGCTTTAGTAAGAAATTCTACAACATACTAAGCAAATATATAAATTAGGTTTTATTTTCTAATCACTGAAAGATAAGACTAAAGATGATTCAAGTAGTTTGTAGCTTGATTAGTCTATAAATTCAAAAGTTACTGGTTTAAGACAAAAAAAAAAAAAAAAAAAAAAAAAATTTCTGAGGCTCAGAATCAGCAGAATCCAAATCTTGGATAGAAGTGGCTGCCACTTGCAATCACTAAAATATCCAAGATCCAACAACCCACATTATTGGTTGCATTCAGGACCCCTGCGCTTTTCATCATTGCAATATTCAGTAACTTCACCAGAAAATAGGCATTAAATTCGACTTTGTAATTACATCCAAAACGAAGTTATTTCTCATTTAAGATTACTGTTTTTAAAGATTTAAAATGTTTGCATCAAAACAAAATGACTATCAATGAAAATAACAGGAGTAGTCAATGCGAAATTGGATTAAAATCCATATAACTGTATATAAACATTTTATCAACAGCTTAAAATCTCTACAACACAAAATCATGACAATATGAGTAATGCTGAAAATATTTTGCAAGATGTCTGAAAACCTTTTCATGAAATTTCAACAAGAGATTACTGAAATTACAAGATACTCGGTACCTCCACTAATTCAGAATAGCCAAGGTTTAAAATGAATTTCCATAAATGAAAAAGCTTTCTTTCAAGTTTGATTTAAACAATTTTTAAATAAAAAAATATTTTAGGATGTTGATTTACGTTAATTGATTTACACATTATGATTTACTTAATTTTTTTTTTTTTTTTGTAAGTTACCCCTTTCACTGAAAATCTGCTCTGAATTGTAAAATAAAAAATGCAATAAAACTAGACATTTAATTAGAATAGCTTTTACTCGCTTTGATAAGATTTATTAAGGACACTATTGCCAATTTATTAATTTTACGTAGGTATCTCTGTTGGATCGCTAAAAAAAGAGCATAGCATGATTAAAAAGACGCCAAAGTTGATGAAAACAAAATTTTCGCGTCTAAATGCTTATGTTACTTTTTAGAGGAAAGATCAAAGTATTTTTTACTTATTTTTTAAATTTTTCCTTCTTTTTTAGAACATTGTAAATTTTGATTAAAAGACCTTGTTTCTCTTTTTTATCAGCTTGGCTGATAAATTAACGTTAAACATTTGGGCGTTTTTTTCCCCGTTTGACACACATTAATTTGGAAAATCTTGCAAAAATGAAAATAATTGTCGGATTTTAATGAAATTTTCAGAAACTATTTACAAATGATGGAACTTATTATAAATCCATTTTTTTTTAGTAAAGTCATCTGGAGAATTTTTTTTTTTTTTTATATGTATTTACCCCTCTAACTAATTGTACGAAAACTATAATTTCAATTCCGAGGAGTTTAGTGATTATATCAGTTAAAAGCACAATGCTTTGAGGAAACAAAATCATGTTTTTGTTTTTTTTTAGTTGGAGCCCTTCTACCTGAAAATCGTCTCTGAAGTGTAACATACAAAAACTCAATAAAACAAAAATATTATTTAATTTCAAAAGCTTTTAATTGCTTTTATTTATTCCAATAAACATGGACAATATTGTCTGAAAGCAAAAAGATATTTCGATGAAAAATGAATTTTTAAAACAATTACCTACAATTATTTTTTATTTCCGCAACCATTGTTTTTATTTTTACATTATGTTGTTAATTCTTCTAAAATTATGGAAAAGCGCGTACAGCTTAACGGATGTTGTTTTTAAGTAGATATATATTTACAGATTATAATTTCCAAAGCTTATTACAAACTAATGAGTCTTCGTATATAAAAAAAATTAATTTGTCAATAATGTGTTTACCAATGAAATCTACGGAAGACCGGAAGTTTGGTGCGTGCAATAAAAATAACGTCACGTGGATTGAGTTTCTGTCTAGTAAGGGTTGTTCTTCGCTGTATACGGCCCCTTAATTTAGCAAACTGTTCCTGCTGAAACACGTGTGCATCATTTTCATTAAGTTAAAATAGGTACTTTCATCTAGTTTTCATCGTAGTCCTGTAATGTTTGGTTGAAATTGGTTGAAAAATGTAGGAAATTCGATCAATAAACGTAACACACACAACCTGGGTTTTATAATAAGTAAGATTCACATTTTGCCTCTAGAAAAAAAAAAACTTTTCAGTCATTTACACTGGCCAATTTTACTTTTAAATGAAACATATTGTTTGCTTTCAGAAAATACCTAGTTTCATGGGATTCAGATAAACATTACCTGGTATTTTTCCAGATAAGTAATTTTTTATTACATAAAAATATAAGAATCCATTTATTTATTTTTTTCGAGAATATAGGCTGTGACAAAATGACTTTTACTATGTTTGATTATTTTTACTGGGGATAGAATTTTTTTATAATAGCAAATCTGAATTGACTTTAGAGGGGTCTATATGGGCCCTCAAACAGCAGTGCAGCACTTGTATTTTAATTTTTTTAATAGTATTTATAATTTCTCCAGAGAGTATCAACAAATCTATGGTACATAGTAGTTAAAAAAAAAAAAAAATTGTAATGGCGAAAGTTTTTTTACTTTAAATATTACAAGTTACTACTTAAGTAGGTCCGCTAAAAAAAAATAATATGTCCATTCTGTGCTTCCGTATGGGAACTCGAATCTCACGTCAGCTGTCAATAATTTATAGATGTCATCACTTGGCACTCTGTCAATCAACGGCAACGTGAAGATCGGCTCTTTTATCTTTAAAAAACATTTTTCTACGAAGAAAGTAAGTAAAAGTTTCTTTCAAAATATTTTAAATAAACTTTAAATTTTCTAAATTTCTTGAATAAATATTGAAATACATTATAATTAATTTTTTAAACGAATTTTAAACGAAGAATTTAACTTATTTTTAAAATTTTTAAAAATATGGCTGATATAGAGCTTTTTTTCGTTTTTTCTGTAAACAAGTTTTTTTAACTAAAATTTCGGACATGCTAAGAATGAGTAAAAATTTCAAAAATTACTCAAAAATACTTTAGTGTTTCTTCTCAATAATGAAATATACTTTTATCATGAAAAAAATTTTTTCGTTAATTTTCAGACCGTTCTTGTCATGCTATATTAGATTTTCGCGAAATAATAGAGGTACCTAATTTTACGCAATGTGTGTCAAATATATTTTTGGAAGATTTTTAAACCCAATAATTTTGTTTTGTTTGCAAATTTCTTAAAATTAAGAAATGGCCACTTTTAAATTTTCAGAAATCGGCAACAAAGTAAAGTTTCTGATCTATTTGAAATACACTAGAATATTTTACTTACTGGAAATAGTAAATTTAATCATTTTGCTTTCTATCAAAACTAAGATGAAATCTTCAAGAATGGTTTTTCATTTTAAACCTAAAATTCAGTGGGCGTACCTAATTAAAAATAATTGAAAACAAAAAAAAACTGGCTCATATTTTACATAATGCCTTATTTGTAGAAAAATATTCACTAATTAATGTTTTAATCCTTGATAAATATTCACTAATTAATGTTTTAATCCTTGATAAATATTCACTAATTAATGTTTTAATCCTTGATAAATATTCACTAATTAATGTTTTAATCCTTGATAAATATTCACTAATTAATGTTTTAATCCTTGATAAATATTCACTAATTAATGTTTTAATCCTTGATAAATATTCACTAATTAATGTTTTAATCCTTGATAAATTACTTTTATCAGGTTATAAAAGAAAAAAAAAAAGTTATGTTTCTCCGGTGCTGAGTTTTCTTGGTATTCAGTTGTCCCTTTTGGTTAGAGATGCTTGACACAGCAGAACCTTTATGTGCTTACAAATAAATAAAACTGAAATCAATTTCAATGGTGACGATATGCACAATGTTTTATCATTATATATATATATATATATATATATATATATATTAGAAATAAGTCCTTACATCTCATGTTTGGTCTTTCGTTGATTGTAAAAATCTTGTGCTATTTATAATCTGTACAGATACAGCACAGCTGTTTGAGGTTTCCTACAGACCCACTGAACTTAAAGTCAATTCAGGTTTCCTATGGTAAAAATTTTCTTTCCTAAGTGAAAATCATCACAAAAATAGCAAAAGTCATTTTGTCACAGCTTATTTTCTCTCAAAATATGGGTTTTGATACTTTTTTAGGGGTAAAATATTGAAAAATAACTGTTTTATCATCACCTAAACTAATATCAAGGAAACTTTTGATCTGAACCCCCATGAAACTAGGTATTTTCTGAAAGCAAAAGATATATTCTTTCATTTAAAAGTAAAATTAGCTGGTGTAAATGACTCAATTTTTTTCAGTGGGTAAAATGTGAAAAAAAATAGTGAAAATTTTGCATTTTTTTCTTGTTCTAAACAAATATTTCCCCCATTAATGGGAAATTAACCATTCTCTCTTTTTTTTTTTTTTTGAAAATCAGAAAGCCTAAATCATAATCGAACTATTTCAGGCATAAAATTGAGAGTTTTGAAGGAAATCAACATTCCTAGGGGTTCAAAATGCGACAAAATCCATTGTTAATTTTCAATTATATGACTGCCAAGGGTAAAAAAAAATTGACACCTGGCCACGGAAATCTTTAGTAAAAGGCAAGAGATTTATCTGCAATTCCTAACCACCAGAAACCAAAAGTTTTTTTTCCCCTAAAAATAGCGATAAGGGAAAATAAACCTAATTGACTTTGACGTCTAGGTCAAAGGCCAGCCAGCCAGCAATAAATGGACGGCAAACCTTAGAACAAGTTGTAATAAAACCCACCACTCCCAGATAAAGACAAAGAGTGAAAAAAAAAAAAAAAAAAAAAAAAAGGGTTCACAATTACTAGGGCTTCATATAACCTATGTTTGAACAATGGCTTGATGAGTTTTGTTTTGTTTTTAACACCCCGTGAACCGGGTGATGACAACAACACTTAGCAGCCGACATTGTTTTTTTTCGCCGCATATCTTTCGTATTTCCCATCGCCGGTCCATTTAGCCTTTCTTTTTATTCAATGATGTTAATGCCAAATGAAAGAGAAGGATATTAATTTTGAAGCGAAAATAAATATTTTTTCATAAAAAAGGGGGGATTTTTCTCAGAAAATTGGGCATAATTTCTTAATGCTAACCGCCGAGTGACATTTTCCACAGCCAAATCGAAGATTAATTACCAGTGAATAATTCCATGTGCAAAAAATAGCCGTCTGGATCCTATAAGGTCGCCCTAAAAGGTCCAGAAGTTTACTAATTGATCGAAAACCTGTTGCGCATAATTGTATTTTTCACGGTCAGTTTCCATTATTTCATCTTGATATTACCATTTTTGGACAGCCAAGTCATCAAGGATTCAGGAAAACAATTTGGCATAGGTTTTCTTTAAGAACTTTACATTCTATGAGGTGTTTAAAATGTTACTGACGAATGAGATTTTTTGCCGAATATTTTGTTTACGCACCATGTTGGATTTTCCTATATGACAAAAACAAGGGTTTTAAACAGCTGTGACAGGTACTTAAAAAAAAAAAAAAAAAAAAAAAAGACATTATATAAAGAATTGAACAGTACCACTAATTTTACAATAATTAACAACTTTTAGTAACTTTATGTAAAAATAAAAATTCATTTTTCATCGAAAAAGTTTTTTGCCTTCAGACAATATTATGCATATTGATAAAAGCAACTGAAAGCATTTAAAATTAAATAGTATCTTTGTTTTATTGGGTTTTGTATGTTCAGAGCTGATTTTAGGTTTATGAGGGCAGACTTTTTAAAGAACATGATTTACTTTCCTCAAAGCCTTGTGTTTTTAACTAATATAATATTGCGTGCTTCGACCATAAATTTTTAGAGTTTTCATTAATTTATTTATTGGGGGGGGATGTATATATAAAAAATATATTTTTATAATGACTTAAAAAACAAAAAAAACATTTATAATAATTTCCATCATTCCTGAATAGTTTCTGAAAGTTTCATTAAAATCTGATAATTATTTTTATTTTTGCAAGATTTTCAAAATTAATGTGTCATAAGAAAAAAATGCACAAAAAATTTGCCATGTTATTTACCAGATTTCCGGTGATGACGAGAAACAAGGTTTTTTTTTTTTTTTTTAATTGAAAGTTAGAATGTTCTAATAAAGACAGACAGAAGTTTAAGCTGTTCAATTTAAAATGTTTTTTCACAAGTGCAAGATGATAAATTAAGTAAGAAGACAGAGAAATTAAAGTTAATTTAAGGAGAAAATTACTTCTCATTTATTTTTATTAGTTTAAAAGTGAAAAAATGTTTTAAATTTTTGCAGAGTTTGTTACAAGAAAAATATTTCAAATTATTACTGACCTGAAGTGCTTTGATTACATGGAGGTTTGGGACATCAATTTCTGGATGCTTTACCCCAGTAAAGTCTTTTTTGGCAACCATGACACCCTCTTTGAAGAGGTGTTCATAAATAGCCACACGATTCTTTTTAGGCATCAACATACTGATAAAGATAAATTGAGAATGTTTCAAGTAATGACACAAATTAATTAACTTTATAAACATTATAAATACAAAAGTTTCAAATATTTAAATGTTAATAAATTTTCCTCTTAAAAGGGAAAAGGTTTTTGTTTTTTGTAACCATTTCTTACAAATAGTTTTAATTTCCATTTATTGTTTTAATTCATTATTCAAACAACAACAACAACAACAACTGTGTGCTCTTCTAAAGCTTCAATTTTTAGATACCCAGGTAGTATGACATGGGAAATGAAATCAGCAGATTTCAAATTTTGATTGTTATGACAGCTAATAATCAGGGATGAGGGTAGGGCTTTTGCAACAATTTTCAGTTACCAAATGTTGCAAATTATCAATTTTGTGAAAATAAAAAATAAAAAATAAAACACCGGTAAATAGGAAAAGTTCGAGAAATAAGGATGAACAACAGAGAAGGATCGGGGGCGGGGGGAATCAACATTCAAAAATAAAAATATGCATGTCAGCAAACAGATTTTTTGGAGCAAAGTTGTTTTTTTGCTGGTAAATATCCACTGTAAAAAGTATGAATTATACAAAGTAAATATTAAATGCTTGGCTAATGTTCGACCAGTTACCTTAAAATGATGTTCACTTTGTTTCTATAGAAATTATTTAATGTCGGATTTTTGAATGGAGTGCCCAGTGAGGAAACCATCAGTAAACATTAACAAAAAAAAAAAAAAAAAGTATGTAATTGAATGGGAGTATAATGGTTTCAAATCCAAGACTAAGTCACTTTCTTGTATGCAGAAATCATATGAAACGCAAAATTAAATATCTAGAATACTTACAAATAATAACTTAATCTGCCAGATACAATATTGCGGCAACAAGCAAAGTTGGAACAGTTTCAAAATAGTTTGCTGTTCTAAAAACCAAGGCGAATGACCACATGGCGTAAATGGGTTATAGGGGGAATTAGACCTAGAAGTTTATAACCAGTCTAAAATAAATATTTATTTACCAGGCCCATAGTTTACTCATTAAAACATGTTTTAATAATTATTTAAAAGTAATCAATGAAAGCGAAAACTAAAAGCAAAGCTTTCGTAGCCCATGTGATGATTTCTCGGGTAATTTTATCAACAATATAAAATTCTATGTACCAATTTACCAACCCCCACCCCCCAAAGTTAGAAAACTTGTTTAGAAGTTGTCTGAATTATCAGCATATTTTTCTTTAGATTAATTCTGATTTTTTTAAGTTTCGGCAGCAGGTACTCCGACCTTCTACGAAGGTTGATGAAGGAAGTGACTAGGAAATTAATCCTAAGAAAACCACATGCAATCATTAGTTGATTTTAAAACGTTTCGAGCGATTTTTTTATAGCAAATATATTTACCTGCTTTATTTTTGTAGGACCGAACTTTTATGCTTTATTTTACAAATTCTGAGATATTCTTCACAGATGTTGAATTTATATATATTTTTATTTTTTTGCTTACAAAAAAAAAAAATGAGTGAAATAATTGAAACGTTAAAACTGATTATATGCAATCAATTTAAGGTTTTACATTTGAATATACCCAATAAACAATATCTAAAATGGAATTACGTTCAGTACAGCAAGAATAATTTTTCAAACAAACCATGAAAATAAGATGGTAACAATTTCAGAGTACTGAGTAGAAGTTTAAAAAAATAGCGGAAGACGTTCAAATTTCAAGAGCGGGCAATTAACTTAACAGTGTCCAATGCAATCATTGTAGATTTGAGATAAATAAACATGAAGAAAATTTAAAATTCTAGTGAGAAAACTGCTTAAACAGAACACGAGGGAAAAAAAAGTTATAATGTTCTAGGATTTCGAAGCACACGTGCAATGTTAAACGTAATGGGTCTTAATTTAATCATTGTAAAAAGGAAGAAAAATCGGAAGCATAAATAATGAATTACTTTACAGGTTTGGAAACGAAGACCATCACAAATAAAACGTATTACGAGTCAGAAAGTTATGAGTAAATATAAAATAAGCATGCTTTCTCGAGTAAGAAAAAAAAGCAGGTGCAATCAATCATAGAAAAACACCGACCTTATGCTCATTTTTTTAAAACAAAAATTAACATAAAATATTGAAACAAACTCTTAACTTACTTTGTAACGTATTATTTGGAACGGATGCAACTTTAAAGTTGACAAATTTCATGGATTTTTAAAAAGAGAATTCACTTACTTGTCTGTTAATTATGGCGTCCAAACCGGAAAGGGCGAGATCTCGTTTCAAGATTGTAATCTCGCGATACAGCTAAACTACAGTAGCATACTTTCATTCTCTTTGCGGGATTCCACGAGAATCTACATTTTAAAAATTTCTTTAAAAATATATAAATATATATTAAATATAATAAAATATTTTGATAACTATATTTCAATAATTTAAAATATTTTAACATAAAAAATTTGTTGTTTATAGTGTAAGATGTTATTATAAATATTAGCAATTATTATATAAATATTGTTAAAATCTTTAAAAAATAATTCTTGAACAATGGTAATAAGATTTAAAAGGTAGAAATAATTCAAATTAAAAAGTAATTTTAGAAAAACGAGAAGAAGTACAAGAAAAGATTTTAAAAAACCGTCTTCAGATTCTTTCTTTCTTTTTCCTTCTCTTTTTTTTTCTGTTAATTTATCAATACAGTAAGTACCTGGGTTACAAAATGACAATTCATGGTTACAAAGCAATCTTCATTAATCGTGTTTCAATTTATGCCATTTGCCTCATACATAAGATGGCATGGGTCAATTCTTGGTTGTACTTCATACTGTACTGTTGTGCATTCAGTCTCTTTCATTTGTTTTGTGTTTGTGGAAACTTATTGCTCTTTATTGTGGCTCTCAAACATAGTGTAACCTCTTCTGATGATGGTGCTTTGAAGAAAAGGAAAGCCATTATCATGGAAGTGAAATTAGATATTGTTGAACTCTCTGAAAAGGAGAAACAGCGACAAGCATTGGCTGGTTGCTTAGCTTAAGTCATTTGAAAAAAGAAAAACAAACATGAGTTTTATTCCAGATTTGCAAGAAAGAAGGTCTTATGCTTCATCATCTCATCTACTGAGAGCCAATGATATCACTGGCAATAAATATGTAAGCAGCTTAAAACAATTTCATTTTATTATATGTATTATTTTCATTTCATTATTTATTATATTTATGTCCTCCATGTGTTTCTCTAGTGATAATGTCATAGAAATGTGTTTTGTCTTTGGTGAGTGACATAAGTTTATTCATGCAAAATTATGGCTTACATGTAAAAATCATGTTACAATGCATCATAGGAATGGAACTCTGTTGCATGTTGAGGATCACATGTAGTATTGTACTGATTATTAGATTACATCACAAATAATTATGAAAATCTATATAAATTAAAATTTGATAAATCAAATTTGATGCTCATAAATTATAATAAATACATTATTTTATAAGTTGGCCAACTTTAAACTAAAGTAGAATTTTGCCAATTTATAACTTGTATAAAATGCTAATATTTACACCAAAAATGCATATATAATTTTTATGTTTCAAACTTTCATCTTTCTAGCATCTACAATAATTAAGTTACTTAAATTTGAACACCTTTCAACTATTTACATTGTCCTCATTTTTTTTGCCATATTCAAAATATTTTGGCCATTATATGCTCCAGCCTTCTTCCTATACAAGAACTCTGAAGAAATCTGTGAGTGTTTTAACCCTTCAAAAATCTACTCGCTTAAAGAACTTTTTAGGTGCTCAGATAAATATTTTGAGTAAGCCTTTTTTTTATGAACATTTTTTTCTTCCTTCAGGTGATTGGCATTTCAACCTGAACCCTCTATTCCATCCACCAGGGAAGATTGTTCTAGTTCTGCATGCCATGCCTCTTCCAAATGTCTCAGTTATCTCACTTTAACTCAAATCTCCAAGCTTTTGTTCACCTCTGCAGTAGCCAAATACACTCAGAAATTAAAATTATATTTAAAAGCAATTACTGAATCATGTTTTTACAACTATGTCTACAAAAAAAATTTATATATGAGATGTGTCAAAGGAAAGAGGATGTGGGGAATTTGTCCCAGCTTTTCCACCTGAAAGGGTTGAGGTTAAAAATGCAACAAAACTAAAAAAACAAAACAAAAAGCAACAATAGCTTGAAAGATTAAAGCGAGCAATTCTCTATTTTGAGCAAAATATGGGAAATTTGTCCTGGCTTTCCACATGAAAGGGTTGAGGTTAAAAATGCAAAAAATTGAGAAAAAAAAGCAACAACAGCTTGAAAGATTAGATAGGACAATTCTCTCTTTTTAAACAGAAGAATAAAGACTCAAACTCCTGCTCAGTGTGTAACAATAAAAGAAGAAAATGTTTATTTACATACACAAAAAAGGGTAAAAGGATATACAATTATGAGAGGAAAAAAAGGGAGAAGAAAATTTCATTAACTTTAAAGGAAGAAAAAATGTCCATAAAAAAAAGGCTTGCTCAAAATATTTCTCTGAGCACCTAAAAAGTTCTTTAAGTGAGTAGATTTTTGAAGAGTTAAAACACTCACAGATTTCTTCAGAGTTCTTGTATAGGAGGAAACTGTCGGAAGATACAAATTTTGTAGTTGAGTGAGTTTGTAGGCTGGTGACAGAAATCTTCTAGCTGCAAGGAGACAGATATCAATTGGTTTTTAGTAGTGGGTCAACGTTCTGTCCTTACAGCCCAGTGGGTAATTCTTTCTTGAAGCTGACTCCAAAGATGACTGATGTTCTATCGCCGACCTGATGTTATCACAGATGGTTTTTGAATTCTCACCACCAAATAGGCAAAGATTTTCCATATATATGGAGATTAGGAGACCTTTCCCTCCAAAATTGCTATACAAATTTCCTAGCCCTTTTATTCATTAGAAAATATATCCTTATCTCTGATAAGGAACAAGACAAGGCTTTAGGAGCCGGCAAGTGTCCAACAAGCTGCAAACACCTCCCTCAGACTTCATGGCACCATGGACAGGATAAATAACTCCTTTTTATATTTTCCAGCTCTCTCATTCATCAGAAAATATATCCTTATCTCTGACAAAGAACAAGGCTTTGGGAACCAGATTTGAAATCAAGGGAAAAATGTTGGGATAAGGATTAGAAAAGGGGCTAGAATGTGAACTTGTAAAAGAATTTTTGGTTATTCACCAAAAAGATAAATAACTTTTATTTCCTTTTTAGAATGTTCAAGTGATGTAATGGATAGCACCTCAGAACAAGGAATCAGAGAGACAAGTTTGCATTCCAGTTGTGTTTCACTACAGTTGTAGCAAAAAAACACAATTTACACATAGTTAGAGATAATAAATTAAAGTTAAATTTATATAGTTATTAGAAAACATATATATCTAACTACACACCAATTTTTGTCTAGCTAAGTTACACACACGCCACACTCTACTCAAAACTAATTTTAAAACAAACACAAATATACCAAAGTGCTGGCCATTATTGACACAACTCTTGCTTGCTAAGAGTTAAAACACTCACAGATTTCTTCAGATATCTTACTTTCATGTGTTTCCCTTATATAGACTATAAGTGAAGCCGGACAGCAGACAGAGAGCAGAGAGAGAGACTTTATGAATGCACACCAACCATAGAGGCTACCCGAATACACAGCTGACTGCCCGTCCAACTATCAGGCTGTAAAAATGGCCTCCTGTGAACACAGAAAGCAAAGAGATTCCACTATTGACATGACAAGCCCAAACTGATAGCCAACAAGCAGTCAAACGGGTTAAGTATATTCCTTTTTCACACTCTCATTTCACACCTAGTACACCATACATTCAAACGCTACCCTATACAACTTACCAGAGACATTTTTATATCTTGTAAATGAAAATAAATCTTTGGTCATTTCTCCAAACTTTTGTCTAATTTGTTTCTTTTCTCCAACCAATTTCCACCTTGGATCACATTCCCTTTCACACAAATGCCTTTGGGAAAGGTCTGAATCCTCTCAGCTATGGCTTAAATAGTAGGGCACCCTGGGCTCTTCAGGTTTGGGTGGCAAATGAGTCTAGGAGAAGGAATTCAAAGCCATCTATAGCCCTGGTGAATTGCAGCAATAAAAAAAAAGAATAAACAAATAATAACAATAAAACCAAAATTTCACCATCTCTAAAATTAGATGTATATTCAGAATCGCCAAGCCTTAAAGCCATATGTTGACAATATATCAGAAACTGTCTCAAACAGGATAAAAAACATCATAGGCTGAATCACTATTTTTCCTGCACCATATTTTCTCATTTGTGGAATAGGGCATTGTTAACATGGCCTTAATCAGTCTTCCCATTAATGTAGATGGGCTTTGTAATCTGACAGCATATGACATAGTTCAATGATTAAGCAATAGTCTTTGTAGAAAACTGTTAATATTATCCCAGTAAGGAGAAATGCTTTCAATCATTATTTTCATGGCCTGTACCATTCACTCTGAAATTACATTTGATTGTGGATAATATGGATTATATATGTAATACAGCAAATTTTTCTGAACCAAGAACACCGTCCTGCAAAATTATGGGGCATCATCTGATACTAATGTTTTTAGGACACCATTTCTGGAGAATATTACTCAATTTTTAACTATCATTTTTTCTCAGCCATATCATGTGACTGAAAATGGAAGACTGGAGTATGCATGCTATTATTCTGATGAATTGGCTCCAACTACTTACATTTAATGCCTTTTGCCAAACTGTTACATGATGCACTTATTGCCCTTTGACATGCTGCATAAATTATAGTAGAGTCAAGAGCTGATAATTACTTTTGTAATGCTACAGATAAATATGAACAAACTGAGATAGATAGATAGATAGATAGATAGATAGATAGATAGATAGATAGATAGATAGATAGATAGATATGGACAGACTGAAATAGATATGAACAGACTAAAACAGATAGATAGATAGATAGATAGATAGATAGATAGATAGATAGATAGATAGATAGATATCAGCAAGCAGAGGGAAACAGTATCATAAAAGAATGCATATTTTACAAGTACAAACATGTACTGACAATTAGTGTGGTACAGTGTTCCTGGAAAATTTTGTTTCAGTTAGGGTGAAACAAACCTATTTTGGATAACAAGATAGATAGATAGATAGATATGATGAACAGATTGAAATAGATAGATAGATAGATAAATAGATAGATGTGAAAAAACTGATATACACTTAATTTTCGATAAACAATTTTTTATAGAAGAAAATCGCATTCCACATTTATTTTAGCTAGTTTCAAAATAATCAGTGATAGAGCAGCCAATTGAAATTTAAACGACAAAAAAAAGTGTAAATAAATTTTGTTATATGTATAAGTGATTTTTTATTTTTCATTTAAAATAGTTTTACACTAAAAAAAATTAGACCACCAAAAAGATTCAATTTTTACACTACAATCAGTTTTAACCTAGGGTTAAGAACTTAAAGCTCTTGTTCATCTCATGCCCTTACTGTGAAATATTGGTACTCATGTAGCACGGGAGAAACTAATTGGCAAAAATGTTCAACACATTTTGCCGTCGGAGGATGACCGAAAGTTGTTCGCAAAAAAGGCGATATGTTTATTACTTTTCAGCTGTCTTTATTTTGTTATTTATCACACCTGGATACAGGTGTCACGTAAGAAAAATTACCGAAGCAGATCTACGCATGTACAGGTAACAATTTTTTTTTTTTTTTTTAATTATATGTCTTTTTTTTTTAAATATTTATTGTGTAAATTTTCAATTTTTAGTTGATAAATGGTTCCGTTTTTTTTATTATTTATTATTATTGTTTCGAAGGAAATAATGAGAAATCAAATCTTTTAAAATAGAATTTCAATATGTTATGAATTTTTAAAAAATTTTAATTGATTATGCAATACAAGAATTATTTAAGATGTAGAATTAATTTTAAAAAATGTAAACATTTCAGGGTTGGGGATTTGTTTTTTTTTTTTGTTTTTTTTCTGAAATTGAGTCCGTTTTTTTTTTTTTTTTCTAATTACTTTTTTAACTTGAATTTTTATGTTAATATTTGTTTTTAAAAATATTTTTTTTATAATAATATATTGTTTTTAAAATAATGCGCTAATTACTATCTAAAACTTTTTAGCAAACTTTTTTCCCCACGTCAGTCTTAGAACGACTTTTTTTGCGTAAAAATAAAATTTAGATCGTATTTATTCTATTACACATTATTTAATTATTTTTATTTTCCCTTGGCCCATGTCAGCATTTACTAAGTTTTAGCTTTAAAAAAGGTACGGGAAGACTATAGCACTCGCCAAGGATCGAACTCTCTTCAGGAGTTCTGCTCTGTGCGACTAAAAACTCGAGTGATTAGAATATGAGTCTAGTTAAAATTTACTTTTAGTTTTCAATATATATAAATTTTTTTTTTTTTTTTTTTTTGTATGACAAAAATATTTCGGACGCTAAAATGGAAGATTTCCTCTACACGAAAAATAAATTAAAAAAATGTTTATTTGTTTCCATAAAAAAATGAAATAATTGTTTTAATTTGGTTATTGATTTAAAAAGAAAAATTACTTATATTTAAAAAAAAAAAAAATTACATCACGAAGACTTGAAATCCCCAAAACGGCATCAATTTCTTTTTTAAAAGATTCTTTTTTTATTGAGTGGTAGGTCGGCATTCAAGCTTATTATTTTTAACATTAATATTTTATTAATATTAAATTAATTAATATTAATATTTTATTAATATTAAATTATTTTATTTCTCAAATTCAAATAAAATCAATGACAGTTTTTATATTTTTATTTTTTTCCTTTATTTTATAAATCTGGAAATATATCACCAAATAAATTTAAAACTGACGTGTAACTTGTTTATTCATCACGGATTCCTTTTTTTTTCTTTCTCTCTCTCCTCAAGAGAAATAAATAAATGAATAAATATTGTTTTAATTTTAAATCGACGATGATTGCAATGAAAAATATTCAGTTTACCAAGAAAAAAAAAGATGCGTGCAGGAAGATCATTTTTTTCTTATTTATAAATAAAAAAAATATTTGTCGTTGATGTTCTTTATTAAATTACAATTAACCACGACAAATAAGTTTTTGACACTTTTTTTTTTAAATTAAATTGAAAATGGAGTTTTTTTGGGTTTTTTTTTTTTTTTTTTTTTCATCTTTATGTAACTTATTTTATTTTTCGTGGAACATGTTCTAGCGCCCGAAACATTTTTTTGACATACAAAAAAAAACTGTAAAACCAACAGCTAACTCTTTAAGCACAAATTCCTCCCACTTCCATGTGAGTGTGTGTGTATGATGTAAAAATCTATTCAATTTTATTGGCCAAAAATTTGTAAAATTGAAAATAAATAATTTAAAAAAGAAATGGTCGGAACTACATTCTTTGAATCTTAAAACAGAAAAGTGAAACAAAAAAAATGTCTTGCATAAAAACAAAAGATTAGCGTTCAGAATGTAATATAAATTTATTTCATTCATATAAATAACAACTATTTTACAGATATCTTCGTTGATTTAAGAATTCTAAAAGTTTCTCTTTCTAAAGAGTGATTTTAAAATATGAAGCGAGGTAAAGCGATCTAAGGGAGATAATTCAGTATTTGGTATACCAAAAACGTAATGAAAGCTAACTTCTTTTTTTTTTTTTTCTTCTATTTTAATGAAAACAAGTCAATAAGATATTGATAATTATTTTCTTTTGTTTAATCTTCTTTCCACCAGTTATGAAATTTACAATTCCTAAGGTAGGATTTTCAGTCGGCTCAGCGTGTTTTTTAGAAAAAAAAAACATGTTTTTACTTGTTTTTGCCTTCACTTCCCTCCCATCACAGTAATTGCCTTTTAAATGAATCATTGACAATTATTAATTTTTCGAATGTAATAATTGCCTCAAGGAATGTAAATAAAAGATGATGTGAACACAAGAGGGATGTTTTACAAAACAACACACTAAATGCTCACCATAATGAGTCTGACCGCCATGATTCTGATTTAAATAATGCTACTTTAATTAAGAGAAAACAAGTTACTAAGCTGGAAGTATAGAAAGTGCTTTAATCGCTAGATCATCTACAGTAAATTTGTGTCCAGGCTGTTACAACATTTCATCTTTCTGGATAGATCTTCTATTATCACAATTTGAGATACTTAAAGTAAGAAAAAGAAACTAAATGAAATTGGCTATACCCAAACAGGTATTTTAAAAAAATAAAAGAATAAATAAAATTTAAAAGATTAAAATTTCAGTATCCACTTCATGCGCTTGTGTAGTTACATCAATGTAAAAATCACTTTAGTCCAGTGTCTCTCAGACTATTTTACTTCAGGGTATACTTGTAGAATAACAAAAACTCTGGGACGCACTTTAAATAAAAGAGGTCTTCTGAAATAAGCATTTATTTTTCAGACATTATATACAGTTTTCATTTAAAGGAATTTATGAAAAACCTGCTTTTTTTTTTTTTTTTTTTTTTTTTTTTAAAGGGAGGCTGATACTGACAGATTTCTAAATCTCTTTAGGAAAGCAAAAGGGAAACTATCCACTCCTAAGGAATTTAGCATCCAGTTTATCAAATGACAAAGGCTTGTCTTAAACATGGAAGCCATATACTTGATGTTTCTAGCTTTTGTAAAAATAAAGATTTTTTTTTGTTAAATATAAAAATAATTCATAAATTACTCTCCTGTTAACTTGGGCCATATCTAGCTACTTTTCAGGGTGAATTAGTGTTCCGGGGGGGGGGGGAAACAAGTTCAGAAATGCTGCTTTAGCCTGATGAAGTCCTAAATGAGGAAACATGTCACGCAAAAAGTTTTTCCCACTTTATCATTGATTTTTCTTAGAGAGAGAGAGAAGCACAATTTGGTCAACTTTTATGTTGACATTTTTGGGCATTGAACAGAATGTTACAAGTAACATAATATTTTGTATGCAAAATGGAAGAGTACAAGTTTAAGGAGAGAAAAAAATGACATTTGATAGGGTCAGTTGGCAGTCACAGATTCTGAAAAAAAAAAAATGTGGTGGTGCCTTTTAATTGGCTCATGAACTGATGAATCAGCAACTAGCAAAAAGGTGAGTTTTTTTTTTTTTTTAACAAAATTTCTCACTCCCCACACTCTCTCTATCACTGACAAGTAGTTGGTAAAACTTCCCTGTTTGGGACAATAAAAGTTGCCAATGAAGACCACGTGCTATTTATTATTACAAGAAAAATTTTTCTCATGGTGAAAAGATGGCTGATTTGACTTTCAGTAAGTGACAGTGCAACTTTGGTATATTGGCCTGAAAACAGCCATGGAGAATAACATAGCAATACAACCAAGACATTCCACTATGGAATGACAACTGTAGTCACTAAAAACCAGTTTGAGCCACCTATGATGTTTTAACAATGTCACAGTAAAATTAGTATATTCATCCCTTCAAATATTGCTTGCCTTTTTTGTTTTAATTTCTTTATATGGAACAATTTGTTTAATATGTATGTGCTATAAAATGTTTTTATGTAGAACTTATTTTGGAAATTCATTCCTTCAAATTATCCTAGTTCTTCCTTTTATCATGTTATGATATTAGTAATAACACAGAATACAAATTCCTATGGTGGACATTGGAGAGTGGAGAAGACTAGCATATTTTTCTCTCTCTTTCCAAGCACTCCATTATTATTAAGTCATATGCCAAACTCATTAAATTCATTAGAAAAGAAGACATATGAAATGAACACAATCAAATGCACCTTTTCTTTTGCAGGAAACGGGTAGTAGATATGTTCAACCATGCATACGAAGGTTATATGAAATATGCCTATCCTCTTGATGAACTACGACCTCTCACCTGTGATGGCCATGACACTTGGGGCAAGTAAGAATTTTTTTTTTTTTTCTTTAATATCATGATGGATGGGCATGTAGCATAATAGATATTGGCACAGAAAGGTAAACCATCAAGCCAAGTTCAAATTCTAGTCTTGTCTGTTGTATGGTGGAAATGCAGCTGGGACAATGGTTAGCAGCTCATAATGAGAAATTGGTGAGACTAGTTCAAATTCCAATCAAGTTTGTTACATTCACTTTTGCACAAATACCCTTTGGACAGTTATGACTCTCTTCTCCCCTGGCTATGGGTTAAACAGTGAAGTAGACTGGGCTCTCTAGCCCTAGTTGTCAAACTATCTTGAGGAGAACAACTCTGCAGTTAAAACCATATATAGCCCTGGCAAAGTATATATTATACAGCAATGGAAAAGATTATGGTGTTTGTAATTAACTGCAGTGCCAGTTATATACTGTTATATCTCAACTGAGATCAGTGAGGTTGCATTCATTGTTTCACTAATGCACTTCATAAAGGCATTACAAGTTAAATAACTGGGCAGACTGGACTCTCTGGCCTTGGTAGCACTGAGTCTAGGAGGAGGATTATTCTTAATTCAAAGTCACTCCAGTTTCTTTCTCAAGAATTTATGGTAATTCACAGATAATAAAGAAAAGGTATCTATGAAAAGTTATGAAGGAAAAAAAGGATGATTATGAATATTTTCTTAATAATTTTAAAAGGTATCTCATAATTAAACTACATTTTTCCAAAACAAAATGTTTAATTCTGAAAGAGTCTTCATAAAATTCTTGATTGATTCTAACAATACCTAAGAAGTGTGCATGTTCTTAGATTCTCCTGATATTTTTGGTGTGAGTTGTGCACAACATGCAAGCTGTGCATTGACATAAACATATGCCTCTTTTGTGAGGTTTAATGACTGGCATCTTGGTGAAGAAGCAGATAGTGGCATGTGCTGTATTTCAAAATGCACATGCTTGTTTTGTTTTTTGTTTTTTGTTTTTTTTTCATTCCTTCTGGGTTTTTTTTTCTTTCTTTCCTTCTGCTTTTTTTTCTTTTTCTCTCCTGTTCTCTCTCTCTCTCTCTCATTTTTTTTATCTGCTAAAAATGGAGTTCGCAGATGGTCAAGAAGTTTACTTGACTAACCATCACAAAGAAGAGTATTGAAAATATCCTCTTGGACTTACTCAGAGAACGTCTGTGTGCTTGACAAAGTTTGAGAGTAATTAAGAGGCAGTTAACCAATAGTCAGAAATCTCCTTCACTCATTTAAAACTTAGGGGAATTTTACGAACACTTCTGCTCTGTAATCATTTACAAAAAATACTGGAAGGAAGTACATTGATTTGATGCTGTTTGCCAAAAGAATGTTTTCTTCTGAGACAAGAATCTTGCCTGTTATACAATGCTGTTTTAATGCTAGAAATTAAGTTTTACCTTTTGTAAATAATATCACTTTTTTTATCATTTTTGGTCCTCCATACATCAGCTGTATCATGAGATGCTTGTACATTTAGGCAGGCTTTCATTATATGAAAGTTGATCAATACAAACTTTACCTTTGAATTGAGTTGACAGTTAACAGATAGTTTCATGTTTGGGTTTTATTAGAATTCTAAAAATAGCTTTTAAAACAATAAAAAAAATGCTGGGGGACTCTGCAGTAACAGTGGTGTCAAAGGAAAAACTATACTTTCTAACACGCCATTTTCATGGGGGGAATATGAATGTTAAACTTTGTCGGTTTTCTTCCAATCACTCTTTCTCGAATGTTTCATTGTCTTCCATTTTTATTTCCTAGATTTTCTTTGACCCTGATTGATTCTTTGGACATGTTGGCTGTCATTGGTAATTATACGGAATTTCGACGTGTGGCCAAATTGATTTTAGACAAAGCCAACTTTGATATTGATATCAATGCTTCTGTGTTCGAGACTAACATTCGAGGTAGGCAATTTTTTTTTTTTTTTTTAAATCACCAAAAATGTCATGTCTTTTATCTTTATTTTTCATTTAGCAGAAATAACTTGGAATTAATGTTTCTGTTTCTTATTACAAAATCTTCCAGTTGTGGCTGGCCTGTTGTCTGCACACCTTTTTTCAAAAAAAGCTGGGATGGATACTGATCCTGGTTGGCCATGTTCAGGCCCCCTTTTGGATTTAGCTGAAAACATGGCACGTAGATTACTTCCTGGTAAGTTTTATTTTTATGTTTTTTTTGTATGAATCTGCAATGTCATTGTTTCTGCCTTGGCATCTTGACTTCAGTCACTTCCCCACCACTGTAACATAGCTTTCCTGAACCTTTTCTATAAATACGTTCATGGTAATTGTTCTGATGAACTTTCCTCTATGGTACCTAGACTCTGTGAATTTAATCACAGTACTAGATCTCGTCATTTTACAGTTAAAATGGTGAGATGTAACTGTAAGTTCTATGCTAACAGTTTCTTTTCTCACACTTCTTGCTTGTGGAACTCTTCCAGTTTCTTGCTTTCCAGTCAAGTTTGATCTACAAAAATTTAAATGCAATGTCAATCATTATCTTCTGTCTTACTAATTTCTGTTCTTTTATCAATCTCACTGCTTAATGTCTTATGTTCATTCACACTCAGTAGCCTCCTGCATCTAAGTGGCTTTGTTGGCTTGCTTGGGGTGAAATGATTAAAAAGAAAGAAAAGTATACTTAGTTTTTGTAGCAAAGGAGTCAAATTCAACAGTGTAAGGGACGCAACTCTTTCCGTCTGAAAATGTCTGACACGATGCAACGAGTGTAATGCCCTTCTGCCAATTTCTCCAAGCTACCTGCTTTTATGGAGCCCAGACACACCTCATTAACATGCGTGTAACGCGACTTTGTGTGACTGCACGAGACCGTGAATATTAAAAAATCATGGACGCCATCGTGGATCCTTTCTTTCTTTTCTCAACCCACAGGCCAGACAGACGCGAGGGCGTTTGGGAGGTAAGCCATTTCTATTTTCCCCACACTCCCCACTGATCTCATGATCACAGAGTTGATAGGGAGGCGGCGATCGCTTTCACCAGGTGCTTCTTCGAAGAGGGATGCTGCGAGCCTCATCGTCGCTTGTGCTTCTGTCCGTGGTCTGAGGGTTGAAAAACACCGCATCTCTTGGAAGGCTACTGATATCTGAGTTACTGCCTGATGGAGCTGGCGTGAACCAGAGTGATGCCTCACTGGTCTCAGATTCCGATTCGCTCTCCTCGTCCAGCGGTGGTTGCAACTGCGTCACCAGCCGCTGGACACACCGTCGACCCATACCGCCTGTGGGCTGATCACCTCATTAACGCGTCCGGTTCCGTATTTCGTCGTGCACTTGCTGCGTGGGTTTTTAATCCAGACAACATTGCCTTTCTTCAGCCTCTCTCCGGTTACTTTCAGTTCCGTCAGCGGGTTGGTCTCTATGCCCTTCACTCTGACGTGGTAACTATGCAATGTGTCGGCTGGCGCCGTAGAGGGTGACATTGTACAAGTAGACCGCCTCAGACACCGCGCAGCCTGTCCTGGCTATGATGGTCTTGTGGTTCCGCTCGATGATTCCATTTCCACTGGCACGTGGGCGCACGGAACCGTAGGTGCACTCCCCGCCATCCAAAACCTCGAAACTGCTCACTGGTGAATGCGGTGCCATTGTCGGTTAATATCTCTGTTGGGGGGCCACGTTCAAGGAAGATACTGTTTAACTGACGGATGATAGTGGCTGCATCTTGCCGACGCAGCAGCCGCCATATCGCAAACTTGGATGGACCGCAATCAATGAGCGTCAGGAAATCCTCGCCGTTGTGGTGAGTAACGTCTATCGCCAGCCGGCTCCAGTGTCTCCTCACGCTCAGCTGCCCTTTCTTCCAGCGAAAGGGTGCTGGGTCTATAGACTGGCCCGCCACGCAGCTTCTGACCACTCTCCTGACGTCTGTCTTTTGTACTCGTGGGTCAACCAACTTGGCGAAATACAGTGTCTGCTTGACTCCAGGGTGCCCGCTTTGTTGGTGGACTTCTTTGATTCGATTAAATCGAACGGGACTCACGGACGCAGCACAGGTAGGTTGCACGGGCTCAATAGCTTTCTTAGCGCCGTCAAGCCACCTTTGGGGCACCCTCGTTAAACAATCTGCCTTGTTGAAGCTAGATTTGACCAGGGACACCTCCATTGTCAGTGCGTACTCTTGCACTAGCTTCACGATTGTGTCGAGCCATCGTCAGATAAGCATCTCGCTGATGGCTTTAGTCTGCACCCTGTCCCTCCCGGTAAGGGTATCCGAGATCCACTTATAAACACAAGCGGAATCAGTGAACAGACGCAGAGTGGTCGACTTCCAGAGGATCGCCAAGTTGATCCCCTTGATGACAGCATCAAGCTCCGCTAGGTTTATGCATCTTCCACCACGGCTCCATCGTGAACTATCGACACCCGGTTGCAAGAGCTTGCGCCAACCCACACACCGAGGTCTTGGCTGTCAACGCACCATCTGCCCCGCGCTGGGTCTTCCTTGCGTATTCTAGCGAGGACCTTCCTCATCATGGTGTTGAGAGTGGCGTCATGAACTTCGTCATCCCATCCAGTGGTGATGTCAGATGCTCTCTGCTTGATGAATGCCACCGCAACACACAGCCAGCCACCTACAGGAAGGTGCCCAACTAACTTGCCGCACAAGGAAAATATGCTTCATCGCGTGACAGCGGGGGGCATGTCTGGGACTTTGTTTCCCCGTTTCCAATACAGAACGTCATCCTCTCCCGAGTCCTGCAAACCAAGCACCTGTGCACCATCCTGTAGCCTCTCCGGTTCCTTGCTGAGGAGGCCAAAGTTGTAGAGATGCTCCTTCACGTGCGCCGCAGATATGACTCCCTCGTTCACGTACACGTCATCAATATATGCAGTTATTGCCCGCTGTATGCGCTCATTCTTCGTCAGAATGGTGTCAACAATCATCTGCATAATCGATGGCACCACATTGAGTCCAAACCCCATGTGGGTCAGGCAATACCTTTGCTCCTTGATAAGCACAGTTTGATAGGGCCACAGTGATTGGTGCACACGCACTTGAAGGTATGCCTTGCGAAGATCCAGCACAGATACATTTGATCCCGCCTGTCGCCATTCCCTTAGCTTCTCGGTACACACGTCCACGTGGACTGTAAAAGGGTCCACGTGCTCATTCAGTTCCCGAAAGTCAAGCACCGGCCTCACCTTTTGTTTGCTGTGCTGGAGAACCACCATTAGCGGGATCAGGCCCTTCGGGGGCCCCAATTCCTTCTCTGGATAAGGAACCAACCATCCATTATTAATCCAGGCTCGCAACTTCTTGTCGTATTCCGCACGAGCTCACAGGGGAATTTTATACTCCGGCACACTGTTGTACAGCTTCTCTGGCGGTTGATTGTCCGACCATTTCCAGGATACCGCCCAATTGTGGAATGAATAGTCCACCAATGACAAATTGCTGTCTTTTCTTGACACCTGTCAGTAGCTTATTGAGTGTCTCTTAAATACCTGCTGAGGATTCAACTCATGCATGTGCACTTTTCACATTGTAAATGGCCACATGCATGTGAAACACTGTTCATTTTGCTTCAGTTTGAGTTGGTAATTTGTTACACCAGAACAACTAAGAAACTTTTATTCTATTTAAGCATTTATTGGTAAGCATCTTGCTCAAAGCAACATGTTTAATGAGCAAAATTATTTCATTTGTTAGTTACCAACTTGGAGTGTCTGTTTTTGTCTTTTATAATAGATTAATTCATCGCCAGTAATGCTAATATACAATTTTTCAAAATCTTTTAGAGATTTTTTTTTTCTCCTTCCCATCCCTTTCAGCATTTGACACCCCAACAGGAATGCCATATGGTACCATAAATCTACGGCATGGAGTGCCTAGTGGGGAGACCACAGTTACATGTACAGCTGGAGTAGGGACATTCATCGTAGAGTTTGGAACCCTGAGTAGATTAACAGGTGATCCGATCTTTGAAAAGGCTGCCATGAGAGCTCTGTCAACACTTTGGAAATGTCGATCAGATATAAATTTGGTAAGTCTATAGAATTTTTATTTCTTTTTCTTTTTACCTATTCTCTTAGTATTCATTTTTTTTTATGGGAATACAAAATTTTGTAACTGATCAAATTTATTTGGAATTCTAGTCAAAGTTTTCATACCACTTTATTTGAGGAAAGTTATTTGTAGTTTTTAAAAAACGATGGATAAATTCAATAGACATAAAATGTCTATCCTTTTTAATGATACTTATTAATTTTACTAAAAATATATAACCTTTAGGATAATGCAATAGACCTTACTACCCATAATGCACTATTGGTCAACATATATAAATAGCCAAAATGCAACACATGGAAAACTGTTGCCAGTTGGTGTTTCCCTTAGTGTCTACTAATATATATATATATATATATATATATATATATATATATATATATATATATATATATATTTGTCATCCACAGACAGTTTCACTGTATCACAGCTCATCAGTGTGACTAGACGTCTAGCTAGGAACGAAACCAGCTGAATTGGCCAGTCAGAGATTCCACCCCTAAGCCACTGGCACACACAAAGGGATGAAGGTGAATTTAAGCATATTTATTTTTAGATAAGCACACAGTGACTGAGAGAACTTGATTCACTTTACCGAAGAGTCTTGCATTATTAGCTGTAATAGTCACTGTTTACAAACTCACACTTCCTCCCCAGAAAGCTCAACTGAAATAAATTTTTCAGGAGTATATTATATTGTCATCTACAGACAGACTGTTTCGCTGTATCACAGCTCATCAGTGTGGTTAGACGTCCAGTTGCCTCTAACTATACAGCTAGTAATTTAGATGGAAAAATTGTTAGCTGTTATAACAAGGGAATCCTGAAGGTATTACTGAGGACCATACTTCTTTGAATCTCCTGGATTTGTGCTACAGAATCACAAAGAACTGTACCAAATAACAGAAATCACATCAATGGAGAACTTACAGCAACAAATAAAATGGATATCACATGTCACTCAACGAGAAAATAATGATATAATCAAGATGTTGACATTCCACACTACCTCAAACAAAAGGTTAGCCAACCCCCTCTCCCCCCATCGATAATGTAAAGAATGATAACAGTGGACTTGAGGGAATCTATTTTCCTTAAAAATTGTTTTAATAGAAAGATTTTATAAATTTCAAATAAGAGAAGCACTGGCTGTTCAGTTAATGAATGTCAAATGTTTCCTTATAAAGAAACAGTTGATATTATCATTACGATTAGAGATGAAAAGAGTTATTACATTTTGCTCCAAGCTCAATGACCAAGGAGAGAAGAAAAGTAACTCAAATAGCACTGGCTGCTCGGGCAATGAATGCTAAATGTTTCCTTATAAGCACTACCATTAGTATTGCCAAAGAATTTCTTTATTGGAACCTAATAGGAACAAATGAAATCTATTTTGGTTTCCATTTTTATATATATATATATATATATACACACACTATTTACATTGTTCAAACTGTTGTCCTCATCTTTGTTGCCATATTCCCAGCATTTCAGCTATTGTTAGCTCCAGTCTTCTTCAGGTGATTGGAATTTCGAACTGAACCCTTTATTTTGTCCACCAGGAGTAGAGTGTTCTAGTTCCAAGTACCACGCATCTACTGAATGTCTCAGTATCGGTTATATCCCTTTAACTCAACTCCAATTTTATTTGTGTGAATCACCTCAGCTGTAACAAGGTATTAAACTCACAATGCTTTGGTTGAATCCATTGACTTGACCCCAAAACACCTATATATAATATACAAAACACGGTTTGTGTTCATATTTCTCAATGTAGCATTTATCTTTCATTGTGCTACCTTGTGAGCATGCATTGCACCCTTTCCCGATGAGATCAACAATGCACCGTAGAGTGATCATTGGCCTGGTGGAAAGCTTTAGCAAAGGGCACATATATTGACAATAACTCCTCATCCCAGAAATTCAGAAGGAAACAAATTTTTTTTTTTTTTTTTTTTTTTTTTTTTTTTTGACAAAAGAAATTATAAAATTACTGATTTCTTTAGTTTTTACATTTCAATTGTTTCATCTTGGGATGAGATGTTATGGGGGATTATTTTATTTTATTGTCATTATAACCAGCTAAGAATCCAAGTCTTGAACTCTTATTCTGAATGGAGGTTCTGGGTATGACAAACTACATCTGGCAACAAGGCCTCTGATTGTGAAATTGGAGATTTTGAGTAATGTGAAACCACCTGTTAATTGCTGTTGTTTCCAGGTCCACACTGAAGGGGGGGGGGTAGAACTTATTAGGATCTCAGCTATGGGCAAATAGTGAACCCCCAAACAGAAATAAAACCCAATAAATGTATAAAAATGGATATTTATAGTAAAATTACCAATAATACAATTTTATCTGTAGTTGTTTGTATACAGTTGTGTTCAAAATATTTAGATTTCATCATTAAATAGCCTGTAGAGGTTGATATGCCACTAAAAAAAATCTACTAACCAACCCTATGTGGACAGGTACTTTGCCTAGTCTGATATAGTTCTGTATATTAAACAATTATACAAAATTAATCTGTGAATTAATGCTATTAGCAATAACAATGCTATTCCTTGTTTTATTTCAGTTTGGAAATCATGTAGATGTCCGAACAGGCAAATGGATAGCCCTGGATATGGGCATTGGAGGCGGCGTTGACTCTTATTTGGAGTATTTAGTCAAAGGGTCCATTATGTTCAATTCTCCAGAATTATTATCAATGTTTAATGGCAAGTTCCTATTTTAATGCAATTGTCTAAATTATCCTTGGTCTTTAATATGTTTTCATTTATTATTGAACTACCACCACAGATGCTCTATGTTGCCTAAGATTATTGAAAAGAAAAAAATGAAACTTTATAACAGAGAAAAAAAATGTTTTTTAACAGATTTTGTAATAAACAACCTAATATCTGAAGAAAAAATGACATTATTTACATATAAAAAAAAAAGTTGCTGTTACTGAAAAAAAAAGAAAAATTCTGGGTGCACAACACTACTGTTTCTACCCCAGGTACCAGGGGATTGGGCCACATGTTGAAACACCAGTTCCTGTAAAATCACTGAAGTTTAAGCAACATCAAGCCTGATCAGTACATAAATGGGTGACTATTTTCGAATACCCAGTGCCATAAGCTTGGAATTAAAGTATAATAGCTTGAAATTGTTAATCAAAGAGCTGAGTTCTAATTCCCATTGGATTCGTTATATTCACTTATGTGCAATTATCCTTGAGAAAAGGTATGGATCCACCTCTTCTCCCCTCAGGTATGGGTTAATTAGTAATACTTTTATCACTAAACCATTATTATCTGCCCCACTAAAATAAATTCTTAAAATCTAAAGATATTTCTGGCTTTAAATAGCCTGAATAGGGTCAATAGGTGCCTAATGCCAATATAAAGAGATTGGTTGAGGATCCACTCCAAGAACAACCAACATAAAACCATGATGATACTGTCAGCTTTCATATCCCTTGTGAACATACAATGGGTCTTTCCAAGTTTTGGTACACATTGACATGAATGAGAATCGAGGCGTACAGTGATTTTTTTTTTTTTTTTTTTTTTTTCCGGTCAGTGAAAGATTGAGAGGGGGGACCCTGTTGTATATTTATAAAGGTAATTCAAATATTAATGAAGAGGAAACTGTGAAGAGCTCTGATTGCCTATATCTTGAAAGACATGCCATTTTAAAAGAACAATACAGACGGAACTCCAAAATAAAGTAAAATCGTAAAGTGTTTTACTTACCTGAAGGTTGCTATGAGACTAAAGACACATGTAACATTGTAAGTCAGCAAAATTTTTGATGGGTGGTAAATTTTACATGTACCCTCCTGAAGACAGACGCCACAAATAGAAACTAGGCTGTAATTGCATAATTTTATTTTTTTTTTTTTTTTTTTAACTTAAACTGCTTGCAGCTAACGGGATTTGCAGCAATGAATATTTTATGAGGCATAAAGGGAGAGAATTCTGTGGCGTGTATTGATTATTAAAATGTCTCTATTTTGAAGACGGAATTATTTTAATATCTAACATTAGCCTGTTATTTTCCGAAAAATAAATAACAATGATATTCTATTTGAACAAATTAAGAAATTATTTGGTGTATGTTAATTTGTTCAAATGTTTGATGGGTTAATTTTTTTTTTTTCTAGAATGTAAAGAATCTGTTGAAAAGTACTTGAAAAGAGATGATTGGTATATGTGGGGAAACATGAAGAAAGGTTCCATTACGTTGCCTGTTTTTACTTCTCTTGATTCCTATTGGCCTGGGATTCAGGTGAGGGTTATCACTGTTTTTCTGCACTTTTTGCCCACTATACGTTTTTTCTCTCTCTCTCTCTATCTATCTATATATATATATATATATATATATACATATTCACCTTGTCTGTATCATCTTTTTATTATTACTATCATTATTTCAATATTCCTATTTTTAAATATCATTATTATTTATATTATTTCTGAATAGTTTTTCTTTACATCTTTATTATTGCAATGTTCATGTCATTTTTAAATTTTGTTCCTGTTAACTTGTCTAGATCAGAAATAAAAACTAATTTCCAATAAAGTTTACAAAGGACAACCTATGTTTTTTTTAAATTTTTTGTTATCATTTGTAAGTCCTAATCTTCAACTGAAGCTCTTTATCCAGCTTAATTTTCATTAGGCACTCAAAAGAATATTTTGAACTAGTCATGATACTCATCTTTTTCTTCTCAATTTAAATCTAACAAATTCTTTCTGTTCAATTTCACACCAACAGTTTTTCTTTTCTTGTGTGCCTAATGACTAATTTTTTATTTATTTATTTTTTTTTTATATTGAAATAAAATTTCAATAGTTGAGCTGTGATATGCAAATATATAAACACACACATTTTGACATGCAAAACCAGGAACTCACTCTTTGACTGACAAATTTTGTCTTTGTTGAAATTTTAAGAGTTTGCTTGGTGAAACTGAGAAGGCAATGAAAACCATCCACAATTTTCACCAAGTCTGGAAGCAGTTTGGATTTGTTCCAGAATTCTACAACATTCCAAAAGCTGACGTGCATACTAACCGAGAGGGTTATCCACTTCGACCTGGTAAGGCTAAAAGATTTCATCTACTTTTTTTTTTTTTTTTTTTTTTATTATTATTATTATTATTATTATGTAAGTAAAGGTGTCTCATTAAGTTCTTCCAAGAAAATTGATTCTTGCTGAACGTTTGTGGAGGCAAAACATTGGATGTGAGCATAGTTGGGCAGTGCGTAAGGCAATCTTAGCACTACTATATGTGATAAGCCATGTTTGGATGAATGAAATATGGACTATGTAGACAACATTTTCCTTACACTGTCATTGCTTTGAGGGGGGGTGAGTACACTTGTCTGTTAGAGCAGCTAGCCAATCCCTGTTGCAGACGCCTGCTCAGGCACAGTTATGTTTATTCAACAACCACAGAGCCCACCTGTGGTTTATACTGCAACTATGCTGAGCAGACTTTAATCATAGTTTCTGGGAGAGAGAGCATCATCTGGCATGATCAACAATTTGAACAAGGCCAGTACTCTCAAACACTCGGTCACAGTGACTTGTGACTTTGTGCAAGAACAACTATTAAACAGTCCAAATAGTTCTGCCTACCCAATTTCACTCACAAGATTTAGGTTAACCTGTGCTATAGTTTTCAGGTACTTTCCAAAGGTGCAGCATGCTGGGATTGCCCTACCACACCGTTACACAGTTACCCTCTTGAGAGTCAACCACGCTGAGATTTAAACCTCATTCCCATGGTTGTAAATCAACCATTTTAATCATTCTACTCCCCCACACACACACACACATTTATATATAAATTTTTTATTTAATTTTTCCAGCATTCTTAAATTTTTTTGCTCACTCAAATTCTAGCCACAATAAATAAATAAACACTCTTACTAGTATTCAAAACAATGCAAGAACACATTTTAAAGCCCTCTATATAAGGAAAAATACAACCAACACTAAATAAGATTAATTATGAATATAGCAACAATGTTTTAAAAAACCTATCAAAGCAATGTTTTGGAATATTCAAATTGTAAACAAATTTAAAAAGAAAATTGCAGGTTGAGTATTTTAAAACATTAATAATAAAAAATTATATAAATTAGGTTACTTCCCTTAACTTTAACAGAGTGCATTCATACGTATTCAGCTAACAGAATGTGTTTCATGCACATTTCCCAAAAAATTCACAACTATCAATTACATTAATTTTTTGTCTTAGCAATTCACCCTTGAAGATGATGTTGGATGAAATTGAAAGTACTTGGGAAAATAAAAGAAATGAAAAAACTACGGCACCTTCCTTAATGAGTTTAATAACAACATTAAGAAATTGGTCTGTGAATTTGAGAGGATTAAAATAAAAAATAAATACACATATGTTCAGATTATTCAACGAAACATGCTTGAATATATATCTCCTTCAGTACATTTTCCTCATGTCAGTTCTTAGCTTTATATCAGTCCCTACACCAGTGCTTTTAAAACTTTAAAAACTCAGACCTTTTTAAAAGTATTTTGGTGAGGCCTTATTTTTAGCATTTAATTTTTAGACTGCAATTAACAATCTCCAATAATAAACATGACATTAGAATTTAAGTCTCTGTAGAATAATTCAGTTTTTCAATCATATACTGGATAATGCTTCTTTGTAATAAGATACACAATGTCAGGTTAATATTTGCCTTCTTTAATTGCAAGTCAAGTTGCACATTTAGTCAACAAAATATGTCACTGAGCTTCAGCCAGAGTGTCTCTGATTCGTGATGCCAACTGAACTCAGTTATCCAAAACTTAAATCATGGGATTAATTTCAATTTTCAACTGTGTGATTCTGACCATTATCCAATGGATTGCCATGGAATTGAATTTCAAAATGATTCTCTTACAGTGTCTGCAATTCAGAACAACTTCCCACAAAGAATTTCCTGGTACACAGCCAAACAGGAAAACCAAGAATTGAAGGAAAAAAAAAAAAAAATTTTTTTTTTTTTTTCTAATCCGAGAATTTTCTAACATAACTTGAGAATAACCTGTTTATTATTATTATATTTTTTTTTTTTTTAGAGGAGATAAATGTTATGTGAAATATGTAAATTTATATATGTATATATAAATTTTAGATATACACTATAACTGTAAAAGGACAATAGGAATGAAGACAAAAGGAAAACTTCTCTTACCCAGTGGGTTTCGTCCTCTGACAGACTTCATCAAGGCACATGTGAGGATTTTATTTTGCAGCAAGTATTTATAAACAATAATAAAAATGTCATTAGTTTGTAAAATTTTAAAATTTAAGTAATGTTCATGAATATTCATGAGGTTAACTGAAAAGTCTCAGTAAGTTATGGAGGATGCTAAGTGATGTAATTTAATGTCTAATAAACAAAAGTCAGTAAATGATGTTAAATTTTTTTATGCAATTAATATGTAAATTATTTTACTATGGGATAAATTAGGTATTATATATTTTTTAAATAACAGGAGGTTATGAATTTAACCGTTTTTCTTTTAATTTTTTTTGCCTTGATAAAGTCTGTCAAGAGATAAAACTGATTGACTAAGATGAGTTTTCCTTTTTATGCTTATTCATAAACAAATACTAAGAGACAGAAACGCATCCAACACATTATGAGATGGGAAAAGGTTCAAAGTTATCAAAATAAATGAACATTTTTTTTTTTTTTCATTTATGTTTAAATGGGTCTTTTTTTTTCTAATAATATATTGAATGTGTTCCTGTCTCTTAGCATCTGTTTTTATTACATTTTCAAAATCTGCACTTTCTTTTTGAATAAAGCAAACAAACTTTTTGAACAAACCCTAAAGTAGTAACTTATTTTATTTATTAATCCAACAGATTTTATCACTTTAAAGATTATTTTAGTGGTTACCCAAATTTGAGTAAACCCTCTGTTTATTTATTAAACACTATATTTATTTTCGTCTACTGCTCTTATATTCAAGAATTCTTCTGAAAGAAAAATATGCATTCTCCAAGAAGATTTGTAGCTGTGCCAAGAGAAACCATCGTTAAATCCAATGTGCTTTAGACTGATTTCTCTATGGAAGGCATTGCTGATCAAGCAAGGCCAAATAGTGCCTTATAAGTGCAAATCCCTCCCAGATACTCAAATGTTCATTTCTACTCAGTTTCTTTTCTGTAACATAAACAAAGCAATTTCTGAAGGGTAATACTTTTATTATGTAAAAAGGTTGAATTAAAAACGAATCCATTAACTCATTTATTTATTTTATATAGCAATTTTCAAATGCTGGAATCTTATATTTATTTTTATTTTATCTTGGGTTGACACTTTTTTTCTGGTTCACGCAAGATATATTATTATTGGGGTAGAATATTATTGGATTTAAAATATTTAGATGAATTGTAGTTTAATTTTGAATTAGAATTTAAGCCCAGATTAACATTTAAGATTGAAAATAAGAAATATAAATTCTAAATTAGAGAGACACTGGTTTTGAAAACATAAAGGGTCATTGGAAAATCAAGGGAGGCAATTCTATTCTTTCCAAAATCAAGAGTGTAATTGATAATAATATTACTAAATTAAAACTAACAATATCAAGAATAAAGTATGCTGTGATAAAATAATATAAAATACTAATAAAGAGCCTCATAGAGGAACATATTAACATGTAAATAAACATGTTAAAGTGTTTAAATGAATTGTAGTTGGTTTTGAATTTGAAGTTCAGCCCAGATCAATATTTAAGATTGAAAATAAGAAATATAAATTCTAATTTAAAGACACTGGTTAATATATATATATATATATATATATATATATATATATATATATATATATATATATAATTTTTTTTTTTTTCTCCCCAAAACATTATTATAGTGGATGCTTCATATTTGTAACAGATGCCTTATTTTTATTTATTAAACTGTGTGTATTAATGGCTATCAGCCTGTGCATTTGAGAAATCTTGGTAAAGAAAAAAATGTCTTTCCCAACAAATGATGAAAGAAAGAAGGAAGCTGAACATATTAAAATCTTTGAAGAGAAGTGTTTAAAAAATTGAAAAGGAATATCAGAAAAGAACAGAGAACATTGCAGAACTTAGAGTCAAGAAAATAATAAAGTTTGACATTTGAAAGAGAGACGTTATATTGTATGAGAAAATTTATCTTCTACTATACATGTTTCTTTGTCCATTCATTTATTTTTCCAGCACCATTATATGCTTCTGTCTGTCTACTATGTGATTTCCCAGCATCATGGAATTCTTCAAGTAATTACCTGGGTATTTTATTCAATGACTAAGCTGGAAATTCTGCATAATATTGAAAAGCATTTTTATTTTTTTGTTTTGAATCTGTTTCAGAGCTGATCGAGAGTTCTATGTATTTGTACCAAGCAACCAAGGATCCATATTTGTTGCAAATTGGTATTGACATGCTTGAATCCATTGAGCAAGTCACCAAAACCAGATGTGGTTATGCTACGGTAATTATATTATACCAGTTCATATAAAATTATGTAAAAAGTAAATTTCAAATTTGTATTATCATCATCAGTGTTATGACCAAGTAGGATCATAGTGTCACTGCACATCTGATCATCTAACCTGACCAACTTCCTCCATATGTCTCTGCTGCATGCCAATGTCTGAGTCTCTGTGAAGGACCTTTCAGTCCACTCAGTGATATTGCTGGTCTATTTCTCCCTCTATCTGCCTCTTATTTTACTTTCTTTCTTTGCAACCACTTTGGCCACCTTTCTACAGCACAATTAGAAATTAAGAGGCTCTTAATAAGACCCAAACTAGCACGCCTTTTATTTGGTAGGCCTATCTGTAGACAACAGGTTCTCGACCATTTGACCTATTAGGGTTAACCTTTGCAAATCTGTGCTTTTTACAATTGACGATTGGATTAGTCGTGACTGGAAAACTATAAAAGAAATATTGGTAAAATTCATAATGTTTGATTTGTTCGTGGATCATTTAATGCCAAAATTTAATTTTCTTGGGTGCTTTGTAGTTGATTGATTGATTTCTTTTAATGGCACATCAACTCCTTATGGGACATTTAATGCCAAAATTTAATTTTCTTTGGAGCTTTGAAGTAATAAAAATATGTTATTCTGCCTTCACAATTGAATACATGGTAGATGATACTCAGCTTTCATGCATAAACATGTTTCTGTGGACATAATTACTAGAGGCGGTAATATGTGTGTTTTATGTTGTAGTTTTGTTGAAGTTATATTTTGCAATACAGTTTGATGTCTTTAAGAAATTGTTGGATATTATATGGATTAATGTCATGAAAGATTTCTTTCATGTTGGGTGGTTGATTTTGTTTAGAGGCATGTCAACCTTTATCACTTATTTAATGCCGAAACTTAAATAATTTGAACACGGTTTTATGACTTCAACTAAATATATTTTGAATGTAATTGCATGCTTTAAGTTACAAGTAAAATGTATTGTTCGTCATTTTGGTGTTATTCTGCTTTCACAGTTGTATTCATGGTAGATGATACTCAGCTTTTGTACATATACATGTTTCTGTTGACATGATAACTAAAGGCGGTGATATGTGTGTTTTATGTTGTAATTTTGTCCAAGTTAAATTTTGGAATACAGTTTGATTTCTTTAAGAAATTGTAGGTTATTCTATGGATTAATGTCATCAAGATTTCTTTCATTTTGATTGGTTGATTTTGTTTAGCAACATATCAAACCCTATGGGTTATTTCACCATTAGAACTCTATAGGTGACTATTTTTGCCAAGCAAAATATTAGTCCTGTCAATGCAAGTTGAATTTGAATTTCTTGGCTGTGTAGTCACATCCTTCTATGGCAACACCTAAAACAAACTTGACAGAAATTGAGAGCCAGGCTACTGCAATTTCAAATATATAGAACTAATATATAAAAGACTATATTTTGATGGGATTCCATATACATAAAGGGATAAGTAATATTTCTAAATGACGCAGAGTGCTAAATGTTGATGCTGAAATCTAAATATTTTAAACAATATGCTTGGGGTGAAATGATTAAAAAGTGTGTTTACAATATCCACTTTTTTTTTTTTTTTTTTTTTTTTTTCAAAAGATGTGACTGATCATCGCCTTGAAAATCGAATGGAATCTTTCTTCTTAGCAGAAACCCTAAAATACATGTACCTTCTCTTCGATACTGATCATTTTATTCACAATAATGGAAGTCACGGAGAAGTAATACAAACAACATATGGCGAATGTGTGATAGACGCTGGTGGTTATATCTTTAATACCGAAGGGCATCCTATTGACCTGGCTGCTGTCCACTGTTGTAGTGCTGTCAGAAAGAAAGATGACGACATACTTTTTGATCTCCATGACAACCTGAACCTGTTGTCCTTGTTTGGGGCCACGGATGATGCTGACCAATACAGAGGACAGAAGTGGGAGAAAAAGAAAAAAGATGAAGAAGACAGCCAGTCCGCCAGTGTCAAATCTAAACGAGACGCCAAATCTGCAAAGGTTAAAGATCTCAAAGAGGAATCCAAGAACTCCTCTTCAGGGGTAGCTAATGCCTCCAGTCAAATAGACGAGAAACCCTCTCCTTCTGAAGAGGAGACAGAAGGAAAAGAAAGCTCAAAATTAAATGGTTCGAAACAAATCAATTTGTCATCTCCAATTTCAACTGAAGAAGGGCAAATGAGTGATGATGCTAACATAGCTGAAAGTGAACCCTCTCTTCCAATTTCAACGATCAATATGACTGTGTTAAAGGGTCCACCTGAGGGTTACTCTAATAAAGAGAGTCCAGCTGAGACGCCTTATGTTTCTGACAATACTCCAAACATTATTGATTTATATAAAAGTTTGAGTGATTTTGAAATTGAATTCAAGGCTCCATATGCCATGATGACTTGCCCTGCACAACCATTCCATATGAAACTGTCTGTAATGGGAGAGATGTTTGAAGAGAGACTAGAATTAATGGATGAAGATTAAATTTTATTTAAAACTTTTCAGTTGCGTTTAACTGCCTTTCGTTTTCCATTTTATGTTACTTCCCTTTCTATCACTTATTAATCAAAATCACAAGCTCCATAGCCCATTAGGGTCATAGAGGTACCACATGTACAGCAGCCATAGCAGCAGTGTTGTATCTTGGGAAAGATAGCCAGATGGAGGCACGGTGAAGTAATGGATAGTGGCTCAGATTGAGAGTCCAAATTCCAGTTGAATCAATTACATTCATTTCCTTGGGAAAGGTATGAATCCTCTTCTCCCCCAAGCTATGGGTAGATAGCAGGACAGCCCGGGTTCTATAGCCTTGGATGGCAACTGGTCTACCACAGAAAGAAATGGCAACCTACTGCAGGGAAAAATCTGCCTCATCAATCATGTATCAAAAGATACAGGATCGTCTACACATGTATCATGCATAGCATATAACTGACTGAGCCAGATGGAGCCCATCCCTCACTAGGCTAGTTTGAATTCAGTTTTCCTTCTCTTAGACTGGTTGTCAACCAAGGCTATAGGACTGAGTCAGTTAATGTTACCCAGTCAATTTCATTATCCAAAATTAAAGTGTCTACTTTTCAGTTTCAAGTAGATGAACAGAGCTGCACAGTCTTCATTTGTGGAACCAACTCCTCAGATGAGGCTTCCCTGATCTTGACAATCAACCTGTTCAAGTCTAGGGTTAACCAGTTATCATCCCCACACATTCACATAAACTGTGCCTCTTACTCTGTAACCCTCTACCTCAAATGGCTCTTGGGCCTGATAAGTTAGTGTCAACTTTTCAGTTTGAAGTGGATGGGCAGGAGCTGCACAGTCTTCACTTTCCACCCTACAACTCCTTTCTCACAGATAAAGCATCACAAGCCTCTTGCTGCTCTTTTGCTATTTCCATGGAAAGTGTTCAAACTTCATTCCTTAGTTCCACCATTTCTAATCTACATGTCTACAACCTGCCATGCCACACACATTATAGGGACCGACTCTTATTCCCTTCATATTCCATTGATGAGATGTCAGTTCCACTCTAACAGCTTCTTCTCACGAACTGCTACTTTGTGGCACCAACTCCCAAGAGGTTGCTTCCCTGATTGCTACAATCTTCACCTGTTCAAGTGTAGGGTTAACTGTTATCTTCTCCACATATCCTCATAGACTGTGCCTCTTAACTCTTATTCTGTAACCATCTACCTCAAGTGGCTCTTGGGCCTCGGACAGGCTGAACATTATTGTAAATAATTTTTAAAAAAATTAAAAAAATGGGCCAAAATTATATTCTTTTTCTTTTGTTTAATTTGAGAAAAATCCCCCACCCACCAGAAATTGTTACTCTAACCGGCTTTTTTATTAAATATTCAAGAAATTTCCTCCTGTTCTTTAATTTAGGCAGGAAGCATCTCAGAGCAAAATTTTTCATTACAGGAAATTATTTTTTAAAAAAATAAATCCAAATTCTCATCCACCTTTTTTATTTCAACTGCTCTATTTGAAACTCAACCATAGTTTTGTTTAAAGCCGTTTCTTAGATCATGCAGCTATATAACAATATTTAAATGAACTCTATATAAGACCCTTTTACAATTCAAATCTTTAACAGTGCAAAACAAAAAAAAACTCACAAATTCTATGGTTTACTGAATACTGAAAATTTTGTTTATTTGACCATATCTGAAAAGACATTTTTGTATATACACATCTACACCAGGGAAGTGGTGGAAAAAAAAGAAGGTATTATGGAAGAAAATTTTCTTTCTTTTACTCCAAAGATGATTTATTAATGTTATTTCCAATTAAACCTAAAATTATTTATACTATTTATATTCAGACTATTGTTCTCATCTTTGTTATCATCACATTTCAGCCTTCCTCAAGTGTGTATTGATGTGTGTCAACAGGAAATTCCAAACTGAACTCTTTATTTAAACTACGGGGTGTAGACTGTTCTCATTTCACTGCTCATGTCTAGGAATATAGTTATTTAGTATTTCTCAGTTATTGCTCGCCCATTTTCATTGAGTACAAATACACACACTGACTGACCCAGGGATTGAACTCACCAAATTGTCCTACAGGACAAATGCATTGGTTTGTGAATTTGGTGACATAGTGGTTCTGTTCAGAATTCCCTGTAGGTTTCTCAGGTACATCCAAGGAAGGCTGGAGGACACAACAGTTGAAATGCTGTGATAAGATGAGGACAATATAAATCTTGTCATTCAGAGGTTAAAGGCATAAATGATAACCTTCCCCCAGTCACAACATTCTTACATGGACTCGGATTCTTCATGAGTTGAAGTGGATATTTTACTAATTCCAGAATTGATAGGATTATTAAAAAAAAAAACTATCAAAACTATTTTGTTCCTCTTCAAAGGACAAAACGTTTACATGATTCATAGAAATCAACTTAAGTAAATTAATACAGTTCATTATATTACTGAAGCGCAATTTATGACATCTACCCCAGCCGCTCCATATTAAAGTTTGATCTCCTCGGCTGATAGTAGAGTTGATTGCTTCAGCCCAAGTTTTGCCCCAAATTGTGTCAAGTGTTCGCAAGACTGGCTTGGTCCAAATGGTCAACTGGAATTGATGACTTGGTTTGATCTAGTCAGAGTAAAGTCATACAAAAAAAGAAAAAAAAAAATAAATTGTATAAAAGGAAGAAATATTTATATGCAATTCCTTGATACAAAGTTGATGGTACGTTTATTGATGGCTTAATCAGGCCTATATTCTCTATGCAATAACTATCGACCCTTCTTGATTGTCCTGACACACTGTTATGATTTTGACAGAGACTTCTGGAACAAGGCTTTAAGTCTGAGGCTTTTTTCTTTAGAGTGGCAAATCACGAGATCAGGCAAAGCAGTGGTTCTCGTCTCTCCATTAGGTCTTGTCTCTGCCATGTCTATCCTCATCTACTTGGCATTGTTTTAAAAAAACCCTATGCAAGGGCTGGGGTGGGACATGATATGCTCTGGAAATGCCAGCATTCACCAAACAACTAATCAGGGCTCTCCTTTGCAATTCTACCTGGACCTTCTTTTGGTCACCTGATCAAACCCATCTCATTTCCTGCTTTGTGTGAATGCCTCTCACCATCACTGCCCAAGGTGTGTGGAAAGTCCTACCTCTTCCCTGAAATTCCACCTGGGTCTTTTCCTCTTTTAGTCACCTGATCACATCTGAGACATATTTTTTTTTTCTCCCCTTATCAACTCTTTGGCTAAAAAGTGACAAAAAGGGGACAATCTCTTGATTTGGGAAGTCTTATCACATTTCAGTAGACAAAAAATTTAATTACCATTCCCTTACTTACTTTCTCTCAGAAACCTGTCTGCTTTTAAAAGTTAATCCTTATCAATCTATTGAATTTTCAACCAGAGGTCTGTCTTCCTCTGTCACTCAATGGTTGTAAAAATATTATCTATTTCTTTCTGGGAGGTCCTTGGACCTCCAAGAATATGCTATCACTTAATCTCAGTCCTAACCAAAACCAGATGGTATCTTCTTTGTTTTACTTCTCTGTCAGACAAGAAATTTAATTACCTTCTATTTCTGTTTCCTTTTGTCTGGTCATTAGTATGTCTTCAGTCTATCGGAAATTAGTGTTTTTCTGTCTTCTAGTTTTTTTTTTTTTTTTTTTTTCAATTTACTAGTGCCTTTCCAATGGTGTCACATCTATCTTAATATGAAAGTTATTATTTTATTTTATTTTTTTTAATAAAGTGCACTTTCAAATTATGAAGAATAGTCATGTTTAAATTTTTAAAAACATCAGTGATTTTCTATCTGCAATAAGGAAAAGAAAAAATCCACAAGGTCGTGCCTCAAAAACAGAATTAGTGACTTTTCAGAAAGCAACACTTTTGAATAAAACTCCAAAAGTTCAATTTCACATTCTTTATTTAAAAAAATAAATACAAGAAACTTTCAGAATACAGAAGTCATTAAGAAAGAAAAATATAAGTAGTTTTATATATATATATATATATATATATATATATGACAAATCTCTGGCTATCAGGCATCTTTATGATCAACTGACAATTCCCTATAAATATAAACAAAAAGAAGAAAAAAACATCAAACTAATAAACAAAAGCTGAACAACATTCAGAATTTACACACCTAGATAATTTCTTTTAAGGAAATTAATGTCAAATGGATGTTCATTAGATTTATTAAATCTGATTGGTCAGTCAATGCTCTCCTTAGGTGGAAAAGATTTTTTTTTTTTTTTTAATTAATAAAGTAACTAATGATGCACTTGGTTTGTTAGTCGCACCTGTCAGATGCTCAGAAAGAATAAACAATACCATTTAAGTTCTTGCCTGTGATACAAGCAAACTTAAATGTAAGAATAAATTCTTTTTTTTTTTTTTTTCTTTTATTGAAAGCAAAATGAAATGTCCAAGAATAATTTTCCTTTCACCGGGCTTTTGGGAAACTTACTTCCATAACAGATTTAGAGAATCTAATTTTTTTATTTATTTATTTATTTTTTTTTTCTAAACTCTTGCATGTTTTGAAAGCTTCCGCATAAAATATAAAAAAAGACCTGTTTATCTTGGTCTACTGGCTTTTGGCACACCCAAAATATAAGGTTTACTTTTGTTTTATTTATATGCAGAAATTAATGTTCCTGCCATTTGATTTTTCTTCCAACAAAAATTATCATTTCAGGGTAAAAAAAAATTCTTGATAGCAGTAAGTTTTAGTCATTTCTCAATTTTGCATAAGTTTGATGATTATATTTCAAACATATGACAATAACATTTGATTTGTAAAGCAATTGAAAAAATTAAAATGGACACTGAAAAATGTGAAGCAAACAAATTATAATAGAAAATAAATTTTGGAAATTTGTACAAATTCAAAATAGAACAAAGTTATATAAATAGATTAAAATTTTAACTTTTAGCCATAGCCATTTTATCAATAAAATCATCGGAAAAAATATATTTGAAAGATTAAACTGCAGCCATAAATAAAGTCTTTGAATATATTTCAAAAACCAAACTGCAATAATGCTTAAGGTAAAAATTGTAGAAAATAAAGAATCAAATAAATTAGTCACAAACAATAACCCAAAATGTATAAATTATATTACCATAATCAAATATTTTAAATCACTCACAGCAAGTAAAAGTAGACTAGAACAGAGATAAAATGCTAGAAAATAAATAATAAAATCACTTGCTAAGAGAAAGACATACCAGATTTATAAAATACCCATACACATACCTTATAATAATGAAAACTTAATGGCTATGCATAAACTATATATTACACCAGTAAAATTAATTTTTGAATCAATCTACTACATTGCATGCAAGCTCCTCTGCCAATAGACCAAGAATTTTTTTTTCATATAATTTTTCTTGTGTTTGAATTGCCTAAATTATGCATATCAATAATGAACTATAAAATTAAGGGGAAAAAATCATTATAATTCTTCATTCCAGTTATTTTCAAGTTTTCTCTCATTTTGTACCAAGTTAATTATATCAGCTGAAAATAGAGCCTCAATTTCAAAGAAACAAATTGTGAAACTCTGAAAATACTGGATGAATGGCTGGAGCAACAAAGATTCAAGTAATTGCAGTTTCATATTCACAGATGAGTAAGGGCTGAAGAAGCACAATGGAGTCCAAAGAAACTGCATTGAATATACTTTAATAAAAAAAATCAATGAACAAAATATTGAAAATTAATAGGGCCTAAATATAATTAAGGTGGCAGAAAACATTAAAAGCTGAAGTTGTTATCATTAATACAAGTAATTTTTATGAGTCTTTTTTTTTTTTTTTTTTTTCTCCCAAAGAAAGCTTAAGTCTTAAAATAAACATATCTTCAAATGAGAAGAATAAGTTATTAATGGAAACAAGTCAGGTAGATCAGTACACAATTGGCATAAAATAAAAACTACAAAAAGATGAAAAAAAAAAATTTCTACGTACTTTAAGCAGTAAATAATATTTTAATTGAAATTATAGCTTTTTTTTTCCTTGGGAAGGACAGATCTTAGGAGAATACATTTTGAGTCCAATAGACAAAAAATGTGCAGTTGAAAAATAAGATTATCATCTTCCGTTAAGATCCAGAAGAAGAGCTAGTCAAAATAGCATGACTATCAAAACAGTTCTTTTCATTATACTCAGAAATATGGCCATTTCTTTTCCTTTTTCTTTAATAAATAAAATTTATATTTGACTTTGTTACTTTCTAAAGCAAAGTTTTATTTCAATACTATTAATATGCACATCTCCATCTTTGACACATTTTGCACTCATATTCTTTTTTTTTTCTTTTTTTTTTTTTTAATAAATACTTTGTTTTTTTGTTTTTTTTGGCATTGTTCAATAACTCAGACTTTAATTTTGTTTTGTTCCTTAGCACATAAATTACACCCTGCCATTACCTCAGATAATAAACCATTCCTGTTTGATTGCAAGGATAAACAGAATAAAAGATATATCAAAGGTGCTAGAGAGAGAGACAGGGAAGATAGCAGAAACAATAACAATTTCATGTGATATAGAAAACCTTGTCAATTTTAAATCTTTTCATTTGTACCCTCTTACTTCTTTAAATAATGACCTGAATTCATATTTATGATAGTTGATATTGTAATATTTTGTTAAAGTTGTTGAGCTGAAATATTTAATGAGGCAATAGGGAAACTTCCACAGGTATTTTATAGCCATAGAACTCATAAGGAGCTTACTCAGTCATTAACTTGATGTGGCATCCCTATCGTTTCTACAGATATTTTTATGGCAACTGCACTGATGAGCTTCCCCCCGCCCATGGTGCCAACTATGTGAATTTAAGCATGCTACTAGATTAACATCAAGATCCCACCCTTTTACTGTTGAAATAGCTAAATGCAACTACCAATTCTACTCCAGCAGTTTCTTTTCTTGCCATTCTCACCTGTGCAACTTCCTTCTGCTTACATGCTTCCCTGATAACTACAATCTTCAAAAATTTAAATGCAGCATCAATCGCCATCTTCTGTCTTCTTGAATCCCATTCATCTTTTATCCTTCCCTCAATCTCCCCTGTACCCAGTCTTTTCTCTCACTCTCTGTAACTCCTTATATACTAGTGGCATTCCCACTTTGCTTGGGGTGAAATGATTAAAAAAAAAATAAATTAAGAGTTAAAATTGATCAGAAAATTCAAATAGGAAAACTTAAATTTTCATGAGTGTTACTTGTAGATATTAAAACTAACAATTTTTACTTTTTATATTTAGCAAACATTTTTACTAGGCAACAATCAAAAGGGGTTAAGGGACAAAATATCTAAAGTTCTAACGTATATAACATTCTAGCAATTAAATCCTATCCCTTCAATTGTTAAAAAAATATTGAACCAATGCTCTATTCACAGAGAGTTTAATGAATTTCTTTCAGATTGCTTAGGGTTTTATTATATAAAAAGTAATGTAGAAAGACAATATAAAATAGTAATTAACAAATATATTGCAGGAGGTAAAAGATTTTTAGCAGCCCTTTAATATGGGTCTATTTCTTCCAAATGAACTGTTTTGATATATGAAAATGAAGAGAAAGAATGGAGTATTTTTTTCTACATCATTTCATACTAAGGAAGGCAATAAAGCCACTAAGACAATGGGTTAAAGAATCTGAGAAGAATCATGATGGAGAGAAGACAATAAATGAGCAGGATTCAAGGAGGCAAGATGAAAATTGAAATTGCATTTAAATTTCTGAAGACTAATGTCAACTGGAAAGCAAGAAGCTGGAAGTGAGAAGTGCAAGAAAAGAAGCTGTTAGCTTAAATTCGTTTACAACTATAATTACATGCTAACATTTTATTGTAAACTCATTGTTACGTTAAGAAATCAATAAAGCCAAAAGATATGCTGATCTGAAGATAAATTAAGAGAGAATTATTAAAGCAGATGAACATTAAACAAAAAAAACATAAATCATTTTACATTCAAGTATTTGATGATAACGAAGATCAGAAGTTGGTTTCATCTGATTTCAAATTAATGCCCTCAAAACTAAAGAGAAAAATGTTGGTTTGAAAATATTTAACTTTCTTGTTTGTATGTGTTCAAAATAAATAAAAATGAAATGCAAAATTAAACCTAACAAAAAATAACCATCTCTCTCTGACTTTCACTAAAAACGAAAACAGTCAAGAAACTATACTGGCCTTTCACATTTCAATTTAAATCTTATTTTCAAATAATTTTATAAAAATAGAAAAGTGTTGATTGATATATAAGGTCTCCTTCTACATGGCACCACTAACAATGAGGATAGAAACATGTCTATACATACTGAAAGGTAATAGAGCCTAAAGGTAACAAATTTGTTAAACAGTAGAAATTTTTAAAAATGCAGTCATATTATCAAATAATTTTTAGAATTCTTTTTCCTCTTTTTTTTTTTTTAAAAAAGAGTTTAAGTATGAAAAATAAATATACTAACTTCACTCAAGAAGACTTTAAATTATCAACATAAACAAATTGAACAGATCAGTACACAACTAGTGTATAATAAAAAATACTGAAAGATAAAAAAATATTTCTTGGTACTTTACAAAATTACTTCAATGCACATTAGAATTAAATAATAACTTTACCAAAAATTATAGCTATTCTCTTAAAATCTTAAGAGAATATGCTTTGGATGAGTCAATCGTCCCAGCTCTAAATGAATTTTATAAATATTAGAATTACTAATGGCTTTAATTATAAATTGTCTCCAATCCCATGGAAAAGATTTATGATATTAATCCTACCCCAAATCCCTTTTCAAAATGGCTATCCCTCTGAACACACAAAAAAAGTACTGTTACAGATTTTTTATTTTTGAAAAGAGAAATTACTGCAAATATTCACAGGAGGTTAGTGAATGTCTATTCTAAGGTTGCGCTTGATGTTAGCTCAGTAAGTAGAGTTAACGGCAATCCTATAGAAAAACTGCTGCTGCTATAAATAAAAATAAAGCTAAACGGGCTGATGCACTCATTTGAGCTTGTCAAAAACTCACAATTGCAAAACTGTGAAAGCTTTCTGGTGAGCTATAACAATGCAGTCTCTTGACTACTTAGAGGCCTGTGTAAAGTTGTCATCATCACCATTATAGCCATGTTTTTTTTTGTTTTTTTTTTGTTTGCTAAGGCAGGACCGGGATTAATCTTGCACAAGTAAGGTGGGTCTTGTCTGACTAAAGAATCTCAGTTTACATCTCTGCCTGTCAACATACTGAGACTTGTCATAATAATGGGGCACCTCATCATGGTGTAATGGTTAGCAAGCTTGCTTTGCCAGAACAATTACAACTGGATAGTGAGTTCGACCCTATACTTTCGGCCTTGTGCCACATCTAAGCTATGCTTAGAAATTCACCATAATAAATTTAAGGGTGGCTGCTTTTTCTGATGCCCAACTCAGATAGTCACGGTATTCCAAGTATACCAAGTGTTTTTATCAAGACACCATCTCTAGGAAGGTTACAATTCATATATATATATATATATATATATATATATATATATATATATATATATACACACACACACACACACACACACAGATATCAGTTTCCAAAATGAAGGCACAGAGGGTAACTGCTGCTTACAAGCTTCTGAATGTCACCTTCATAAGCAGGATAATCCCAGGAGATGAGACCTTGGTTCACTATTACCCAAAGAACAAAAGAGGATCAATGGTGTTGATGATAGCCAGAATGAATTTTATGACATGTTCCACAGGGAAAGTAATGGCCTTGTGTTTACCAAAGATTATGCCAAATGGCATCACTATTAATTCTGACTCCAATGTGAGCATACATAGCCATGTTATTTGTTGAGGCAGGACCAGGATTAATCCTGCACAAAGCAAGGTGGATACTGCCTGACAGGATTTGTCATAATGATTTGAGGCAAGATTTTACATGGCTGGATGCTCTTCATGACACCCAACTCATGGTAGTCTAAATACATCAAGTGTTTTTATCAAGTCACCACCTTTATGAAATTTGCTGTTCAAGACTTGAGACTTCAACCTAGCCTCATCTATGTATATAGTCAACTGCTGGTAACCACTGACAAGTGGATGTTGCAATTCCTGAAGAGTCTGTCTATGAAACATCAATCAGCTAAGTGATAAACCTATTACTTCATTACTTATATTAATTCTCTCTTTCTCTATCTCATATATGAGTGTTGGCTTTGACATGTCTTGTTTTTCATCATATGGGGTGACATGTCACCCTCCTCACCAGCAAAAAAGCTAGTGAGAGAGTTAGTTTAGATGCCAATCACCCATCCATGTTTCAGGTTGGAGTGGCTTACAAGAGTTACTAGTAGCAAGCCTAAATCTGATCAGACATCAAAATACAGGAAAAACTTTGGGCAAGACTTCAAGTGACACTAAACTTGAAGATGAATGATCTGCTTTTTGCAACATGACAATGTAAGGCTTCAAATTAGCTTAAAGATCAGACAAACACTCACAGAATGTGGCTAGATAATTTACCTGTGCACCCTACAGTTTTAACCTGGCACTCTTAGACATTCATCTGTTTGAGCACCTGTAAGAAATACTCAGATAACAGTAGTTCTCCAATAAGGGGAAAAAATCTCATAGATGGCTAAGCAGTCAAGAAAATTCTACAAAGATGGCTATACCATGATCTTGTCCAATGGTGAAATACTATGATCGAGAAGGAAGGAGACTTAGCTATGGAGCTTTGTGTTCATTTTGGTATATTTTGTGTGCTTCTGTTGTTATGTTGGATCTTATAGACTGGTGCTACACAATCACAAACAAAGAACTTTACTAAATAACTTTAACCATATCACTTGAACACCAACAGCGGCCACAACTAAAATGGATATCACATAGAACTAGAATGGAAAATAATTAGATATTCAAGATGTTCACTTTCTACACGACCTTAAATAAAAGGTTAGGAAGGAAACCTCTATCAATACTAGAAAGAGCAATAGCAGTGGACCTGAGAAGTCTAATTTCCTGAAAAACGGTTTTAAGAGGAAGATTTTGTAAATTTCAACCAACAGTAATGCTAACTGTCCTGTCAGAATACTAAATGTTTCCTTATAAGGAAATGGCTAATCTTACCATTAAATCTGTCATAATTAAAGAAAAACAAGTACTACTGTTTGACCAACATTCCAGTTTGGTAGTATATAAAGTTCTATTGAAATGCACTTTGTGTCAATTCACTATGGGACCATATTGAGTAATAGTGTCTGTCAGTCTTGAGTACTCTAAGTTAGCTATAAAACAGAGTTTGCAAATACAAGAAAGTAATGAAACTTTGCAAGCACTTAAACAAACATCTGCAGAGTAAGATTGAAAGGAGAACTTTTCTTTGGACTGCAACAACTGAAGATCACAATAAAGTCAACAAATCTGTGGGATCAAAAGTAAACCAGAAACTTTCTTCATAGACAGAATGAAAATGTGGATAAACTGTTTGGGAAAATGTATAGGGATAAATGATCACCATGTTAAAAAAAAACTTGAAATTTTGTAGAGAAATAAATTTATTTCATTTTGGTACCAGTTTCATTATTCTATCTGGTCTAAAAATGGTTTTATAGGATTGGAGACCTTACTTATCAATCAACCCTCGTAATTTTGAAGAGAAATAAATTTACTTCACTTTGATATCAGTTTCTTTACTCTATCTGGTCTGAAACTCATTTCAGAAGATTAGAGACCTTACTTATCAATCAACCCTTGGAACATAAAGTATGATTCTTCTTTTAAATAAAGTGTTAATATTTTTGTCAAAATATTGCATTTTTTACTTTTTCAAAATTCCAAACTGACATTCTTTTCACTATTATGGTTATGATAAAAGACAACACACTATTTTTTGTCCTCATTCACAATTATCCAAATATATCTCAAAATGTTAAGTTATCAGCATTGTTTGATACCCTACCCACCACCTATAAAAAAAAATGGTAACCATCCCTTCACTGTTTTTTAATGTAATCTAAACACTATATGGAATAAAATACTTTCAACTAAAAAATTCTAAATTTTAAAATTGCATTAAAATTAAAGAAAAAATGTAGCAGAAAATATCCTACTTATGCATAAGTTATAATCTAAATATTTAAAAAAAAAATAATATCACAGAAAGAACAACAGGGAATAAGGTAAGGGTTTCAAAAGAAATGCTTCCATAGAGAAAATGATAAAAATGAATCAGGTAAGAATACTTAATTAAATTTTATGCACATTGTTTTCTCTCTTCTGTTAAAATCTGAAGTATAATAAAAATCTGTTTTCAATCCTCATGTCTGCCTTTTCCAGGCAATTTTTGTCAAGGTACAAGATGCAACCTTTGTATAAGTTGTCACAAAAGTCATCTCTCAACTTTGTAACTTACTACTTTTAGTAAATAAATTAAATTAAAAAATAAAATATCCACTAGAAATCAAATAATTCTGGCTGGAAATATTTTTCATCAATTCTGTCAAATCCAACGTATATGGTCCCATTTGAATCAACTTTTGTCGGATAAACAACTGCCTTTTTCTCTTTTCGTGACGTTGGCCAATAAACTGTTCCATCTTGGAGATTAAAGCGCCAACTATGCCACGGGCAACGTACATACAATTCTCCACCAGGCATTTCTTCAATATCTCCCAGATGCAATGGACCACCTGTCAAAAATAAAAATTAATTTAAAAAATATACATTTAGAAATAAGATTAAAGCACTTAACAAGAATTCAAATTTCTACCAGAAAGCTTAAAAAAATAAATATAGTCAAATATTACCTGTTTTTAGTTTTCTTTTCTAAAATATTGGCTTTACAAAGGTGGGCTGAAAAGTTCATACACTGACTATTAAGGAGTGATGTGAAAGCTGTGAAATCTTGCAGGCATTAATTTCAACTCTTCTTATTAATAATTGCATTGTTTCTTTCCAGATAAACTGACATCTGACTGTTCAAAAAACTGATCAGAAGAACTCGCACTATGATCAAGTATATACAGTATTTAAATTAATTCAATATAAGTCATTTTTAATACAACACTATTTATTAAAGTAAATATTAATTTCCTTCAAAAAATAAACAAGAAATATTCTTAATGATTACTGGGTTTGTCTTTCATTATGTTTTCATTTTATTGAGAAAGGAAGCTATTAAAGACTGCAATATTCAGGGTTAATTGCTTTATTTTTCTCTGTAACAAATTTTACAGTTAATTTAGATTATTTAAAAAAAAGAAAAAAGATTACCTTTTAAGTCTTAGTATTTACTATCATAAAATAGCCACTTTCCCTTGCTGTCTAATTCAAATAATCAAATTTTATTTACTATAAAATGACTATTCTGTAATTTTTAGAGAATTTTCTTTTGTATCTGAGCTTGAATAATTTGATTTCTAATAACCCCACATTCAAGAGAAATTTTATTTTATTTTTTATTATTATTATCATCATCATTGCCGCCGTCGCTAATAATATGGAGATTGAGATTAACAGGATGTGGGGAATCATGAGTAAGACTTTACCAATAATTGAAGCTCTGGACCTCGTGATAAAAGGAATGGACAATTTTACTAACAGTGTCCCAGGTAGTATCGATATACAAGTTACCCAGAAGATCACCATACTAGAAACATCCCATATACTAAGAAAAGTGCTACCAATTATATGACAATTCTCTTATAGGGTCTAAGAACCATAGTTTGGACCCAGCTTAAAATTAAATAATGGAAAAGAACAGAAAATAGACAAATTATTTGTCAAGAACAATTTTCATATTCAGTACTTCGATAAAAATGTTAATGGGAAGAAAAAACATCTCAACAATTACCTATAATTGTCAAAAGAGACATTTTGGGCCATAGTTGATAATACAGACAGTTGCTTTAGAGATCATTTGGCAGATGTTAGTCACTAATGTTTATCTTCATAATTTTATAAGTTCATTTTTTTTTTCTTATAAGGAAGTCTACTGATTTAAGTGATAGTCCTTTTATATAGGTCAACTTTAAATAGAAATGACAAGAAGCCAGTTTATTAAGAAAAAAACAAAAATATTTATACATTGAAGATATATTTTAAAATATTTCATCAATTAATTATCAGAAAAAAAGCACTGAAAAGAAGAAAATTGTTCTGTGCTATTAATATAAATGCAAAACAGATTTAAGATCAGATTTTTCTGATGATAGGTTTGTAAATATTACACCTTACAAGAGAAAATGGCTGAAAATATAATGAAACAAAACAAAGTGTTTCCAAACTAATCATTGAATAAGCTTACCCAAAAAATTCACTGAAATTCTCCAATTTTGGGGCATCACATAACAGACATTGTGTCAGAGTACAGCTAAAAAGATGAATGGACAAAGAAACACATCATAGAATACAAACTTTTCTCATCCTGTATAATGTAAGATTTTCAAATATAGGATGTGTTCAAGTTTACAATATTCTTGAATTAGTAAGTTCTGCATTGTTCCTAAGTTCTTTTCTGATGTTCTCTTGCAAGGTTTTGATTTCTTCAGCTGCCATCTTTCTTTCTTTCTTTTGCCTTCTCATCTTCAGTTGATACATTTTCCTGATTACATTTCAAACATTCATGATAACAAGAACAAGATTGATCATCTTCCCATATTACTGAATGAAATTGTCTTTTATATAAACAGGACAGGGTTTTACCATTATTGTATTTCACTGGCTTGACCCATGAAGTAAATTTAGGATTAAAACTTTAGTCCATCCATTCAAGGGTGAGAGAAGTAAGCATTTTTATTCAAATTTTACTAATCCTAGAAAACAAATATATATGTGTGTGTGTGTATAAATATAACCATATATATATATATATATATATATATATATATATATATATATGTAATATATTATATATATTATTATTTATATATTATATACACGGTACTTATCAGAAAGCGCTCAATATCAGAGATAGAGCTAACATATTTGGTTGGATTGATATGAGTTTGTGACCCTGGGTTTTGCAATCATCAGACAAACTGATTAATTTTTTAAAATTTTGGATTTATGTAGATTGTGTGTATTGGTGTTATTATGGAAGTGGGGGGGATCGTTGTCGTGATGTCACTCATGCTAACACAAACATAGATGCATGTCCGTACACCTGTTGTAATAATCACTTCTACCAATTTACAATAACTATTAGCTACTTATATTATCACTGCCACCAACCCCCCCACCACATCACATCTACTATTATCATATAAACCCGCTATAATTATTAATGTAAACTACTCCCCCCTTCACCCCCACCATATTTAATACCACCTATAAAAACCAATAAGGATTACAAACTGCAATTTCTACCAGTTACATATACGCAGTCATCAAAATCAAGCAAATAACCAGCTTTAAAATAATAACAAATCAACCTTAAACAATTAAAAATAATAGCAATTTTCACCTATCATAATTTTACACAGACCCCACCACACATATATACGTGCATGTGAGGAAATACTATTCAACAAAAGAATAGAAAAATGTTCTTATTGCTGACATGTATACATTCACGAGACATTTCGCTACACTTCCGATCTTTATAAATCTCAACATACAAATGTGTATGTATATAGACAACAGCATACATATACATACATATGTCAAGTCCCATACTGTCCACATATGTTTATGTCTGTATGAGCCCCAGTGAACAAGCGAGTGTGCATGTGTGTCTGCATACCTCAACAGGTGTACGGACATGCATCTATGTTTGCGTTAGCATGAGTGATATCATGACGATTCCCCCCCACTTCCATAATAACACCAATACACGCAATCTACATAAATCCAAAATTTTAAAAATTAATCAGTTTGTCTGACGATCGAAAAACCCAGGGTCACAAACTCACATTAACAACCAAATATATATATATATATATATATATATATATATATATATATAAGAACACTGAATTATAAATCTTATTATTCTTTCTTTATATATATATATATATATATATATATATATAATAAGAAAGAATAATAAGATTTATAATTCAGTGTTCTTAGCATTTATTTTGAAAAACAGTGCTCAATACAACAGTAGAGTATAATATTATAATTGTTTATATATATTTAAAAAAACAATTATAATGATTATAATATATATATATATAAGGCAAATGTTATTACATTTTGTGTTGATTAATTTTATTGATCAACTTTTACAAATTATGAATAATCCTTCTCTGATGAGTTAATTTTGGAAGAAATGGTCCAAGCTTTCAACTTTCTTAAGTCATCATCAGGGTTGATAGAGAAAAATGGTGAGTTTTGTAAAATTGGTGAGAATAGTGACATAAGCAGAGTGTGTTGACAAGGTGTGACGTGTGTGTGTGTGTTTATTTTATTTATTTATTTTTTTATATATATTTGAGGATGTGGGTTCTTAAATTAAAATTGTTTTTATTTACAGATGGTTGTTTTGGTTGTATGGCTATTGTTTTGAAGGTCATAAGACTGTTTTTACTCTGATTTTGCTAGTATTTTGGTACTGTTTGTGAGTAGCTATCTAATGCTATTAGGATCCTTGTGCTGCTTATATATATATATATCTCACATAAATAACATGGAGCATTTATTTTCAAACAACTTTTGATTTAAAAAAGCATATAATAAATACGTCACTGAATACATGTTAAGTTGCATTAGAAAATCCCTTAAAAATTCCTTAAGCCAAAATCCCACCCAGTTTTTCAAGTTGTCTGCAAACCCTGTTATCAGCCTTTCTTAAACTATGGGTCATGAAATGCTGAGGTAGCAAAAATCAAATTCAAACACTAAAAAAATGAAGGGGATTAAAATGATTGTTTTGCACTGTAGATTTAAGATTATGGTACAACACCTAAAGCGACATCATCACAGTCTTTAGACATATATGTCACTTCGTTTGCTTTTAGCCATGAAAAAACAGAATAGAAGGGAAAATCTTCCAGTTTTACTTTTTTTTGAAGGGGGAGAAAAATCTGAAATCACCTGCTTCCATCAAATAGTTTCTGGACTCTGACTGGCTGGGGGAAAGAATGCCTATTTAATCTCCCAATAAACAGAATGGTATTTCTACCAATCAAACTCATGGTGCTCCGTGCTGTTGTCATATCCACCTTGCTCTACACATGCAAGACATGGATCCTGTATCAAAAAGTCCTGAAAAAGCTTGAATGTTTCCAACAAGCCAAGATTCCATAGATCTTCAACATCAAATGGCAGGACTGACACACCAACAACAAAATCCTCAATTGCTCATAAAATCAAGCACTGAAGCCACCATCCTCAAACTTCACATCAGGTGGCCAGGACATGTCAACCAAATGGCCCTTTCAAGACTCCTTTACAGTGAACTTGTCAATGACAAACAAGAGAGCCCCAAAACACAGATCCAAAGACCAACTGAAGTCTTCTTTCCTTCAAGCTGGACTCTGCCTTAACACCTGGGAAACAGAAGCCACCAACTGTCCATCCTGGTGAAAAGCAATTTATTTCAGTTGTTCTACTTTCAAGTAGAGGAGAAAGACTGAAGAGGAAGTAAAACGGCAACACAAGGCCCAGCAGCCCCAGAAAGAACCATCAACTACCTTACCATGCAAGTGATCAATGCCCAAGACTGTTCCATTCCCAACTTGGCCTGCTGGGCCATGTCAGATTCAAACATCATACAGGCACCAGACAAACCAAACTTGAAAATGAGTGGTGGCAACAATGATTTCTACCAATCACAGTCGTAGAGTAATTGACCATGGTTAAATGTAACTGGCAGAAATGCCAAACAAATAGAATTGACAAAGTTTGCAATAAACAATAACAAGAGAAAAAAAAGAAAAGAACAGAGCAGAAAATAATATTAAGCAAGCAAACAATATATGCAAGGCAAAGCAACAATAATTTTGCAAAAATTTCATAAACTAAGAATGGTGTTAACGCACAAAAGGAGATACAGACAAGTGACCACAGCAGTCTGGCTTCAAGCCAAGAAAGAACAGATCTAAGTCTAATGAGACCGAGAAATGTCCTATCATATTAGCTAGGAAGAAATCCCAGCATACATCTGTGTTTTGTCTATAAATTGAGGAGCAGGAATTTTTTTTGCACTCATTCCCTATCAGATTGAAATCAACAACAGTAAAACAGAAAGTTTATTTATTTGCCTGGAGTTATAGTTACTTATCTATGACTAGTGAAAATTCCTGTCATGTGCAGTTAATGGGACAACATGGAGGAAATAATTATAGAAATGCATTGAATAAAAATGAAAGCATTTAAAAGCAAACAATTAATTATAGTATGAATAAGTAGAGATAAAGTGTTACCTGCATGTGGACATTTCTCATTAATGGCATAAATTTGGTCATTGTGTTTGAAAAGGGCAATAGATTTCTCATTACAGTTCACTAATTGTCCTTTTGACACCATCGGAAAATTCTTGATCACACCAAATTTCATCTTACATCTGCATTGTGGATGTCGCCAGTCATAGAGGTCTACAAAATATTAAATGGTATTTAAATTCCTTTTATATATATATATATATATATATATATATATATATATATATATATTAGGGAAACAAGTATAACAAAGTGGAAAAAATTTTTTTATGTGATGTGTTTCGTCCTTTACGACTTTATTAGACTAAATTTGTTTACCACATATGTACACAAAAGAGAGACACTGAGAATTTTAAATTTAAAGATTTTTTTTTTAAATATGTGTTTTTGGAATATAATCCAGCTGATTTCATTTAGATTCTTTTCCTTTTTATTTGTGTTTCGATCACTTTTGTTATTAAATATCCCACATTGTGATAATTGAATATCTGCCAAGAATGGGGAAGTTAGAACCTGGATGCAAATTTACTGTGGATGATCTAGCAATTAAAGCAGTTAAAAAAAAATCATCTTTAAATTTAAAATTCCCAGCACCTCCCATTTGTGTGCATGTGTAGTTACATCAATAAAAACATAAACTTAGTCCAAAATGTGTTTAAAATTTCAGGTATAACTAAAATATATCTGTAAAGGATAATATGAATAAAGACAAATTCTTTATACCAAAGTTGTGTTTAAATTTATTTCTAACTAGAACTAATGCATAATTTATCTAACCTGATAAATATTTATGAGCATTTCTTAAAGTTAAAAATTTTGTAAAACTAATATTTTTACATTTTTTTTTATAAATACTTCTTACAAAATAAAATCCTTTCATTTGCCTTGATAAAGTCAATCGGAGGACAAAATATGTTAGCTAAGATAAGTTTTCCTTTTGTATTTATTCAAATATAAAACCTTTACTAAATTAGAAAAGATCTACACAATAAACATTTCTAGTAAAGCAATGAGCAAAACAGAACCCAATTCTAGATAGAAGAATTATTCAGTTTGGTTAACCTTTACCTAGATGATGATGATCTTCATAAAAAGTGAATTATCATTAGCCAAAATCTACAAGCATTTGATTTGCCTGTACAAGAAACAAGTCTTTATAAGATCAAATTGATACTACATCATAAATGTCTACTGATATACTGCATTATTCACATAGATGTAGACTCTAGAGCTTAATATTTAATCTAGCTTTGAGATTAGATGTTATTGTTGTTATAAACATGTGTATGGTAGCACAAAAGAACAAACGAAACAACTTTTGTTGATTGATTGATTTGTTTTCTATAGTTTATCAACCCATTGCAGGTTATTTAAAGCCAGAAAATATTTTTTTAGATTATAAGAATTTTATTGGGGGGGGATAGATACTTATTAACATATGGCTGGAGGGGAGAAGAGGTGAATTCATGCCTTTGCTAAGCATATCTGCATGTCAGTGAATATAACAAACCCAATCAGAATTAAAACTTGACTCCTCAATTTCCAATTCTGAGCTGTTATCCATTACATCACCACATATCCAAGTTTACAGCACCTGGGATTCCCAAGCAATCACCCATTTAGGTACAGACCAGGCTCAAAGTTAGTTAACTTTGGTGATTATACAAGAATGAGTGTTTCAATGTGATATAGCCATAAGCCTATAGAAAACCAAGAGACTGATTCAAAATCAAATTTATACAAATATGTTTTATTCAGAATTTGGAAAAGAATGGAAACTAAGCCATATTTATTCAACTGCTTAAATTTTATTTTGCTTATTTTTATTTCAGACTTAGAATAGATAGATGAATAAAAAACATAATTTAGATAAAATTAAACTTCATGAAAAGAACCACCCAAAACAGAAGCCTGTGTACAAAAAAATCTACATATTTTTATATATGTAGGGCAGATATCTTAATATGCAGAGGAGTTAATTTTATTCAAGTCTGACAATGAAATGTTATGATATATCATTTTAAACACTTTTCATATTAAATCATTTTGCACGTAAATTTCAGTTAAAGGGCATCAATATAATTATTTTTTATTTTTTTTTTTTTTAGAAAAATAAAAATCATCAAATAAATAAACTTTAATAGCATAAAGAGTTGGGGAGAAGAAAAAGAAAAAAAAATGGAAAAAATTTTTATTCACTAGTTTGAAACTTGAAAACCTTTTATTGAGAAGTAGATTGTTCAGTAAAACCTAAACAGTGTTAATTTGACCTTGATCTAACACTAAAGCATAATTGTTTAATGTTTAGAAGAGTCAGTGACAAGGCACTTAGAGAAGGGTGGGAAAAGTCAGGAAGGCCCTGGGAATATAGAGGCAATAAAAAGTTGCTTTGGTATTTTAAAAAAAATCTGATAAATAAAACTATAAAATGATAAAGGACAATAATTCAAAATTTTTAGAAAGATTAGAAAAAGAAGAAGGGGGTGCAACAAACACTTGTTCAAGCTTTTAAAAAGTAATTTTATAACCTGAAGATTGTTTTCTATGATTTAACTTGTTTATTTAAATGAGGCTCCTTTAACAATCTAAAATCCTTCTTTAATAGCCAATTTGTAAGCAGTGTCCACCCTTTTGATGATGACGATGAAAAAAAGCATTTAAAATTACATTCTTGCTGACAAATGATGAAAAAAAACAATCAAAATTAGTTTTGTTTACACTGATCACAACCATTTTTTTGTACAACGCCATCTTTTTTTTTTTGAATTAGTGTCTATAACAGGCAACCTAAAAGAAACTAGAGCAACAAATTGACTTTATTCAAAGAATTCAGAAACCTTTTCTGAGTGTATGACTTAAAGATCAAAGAAAACAATTTAAGAAGAAAGTAAGTAGCCTTTTGATTGAAGAGAGTTGCCAATATGCATTGATATTATTTTTAGATTTGTTTGAACAATTGATAGCCAAATAAAACTTGAAGATATTTAGTTGATATTTATAGAAACATCAACTCTCAAAATTATTTTAAAAGGATTTACCACCAGTAAACTACTTTTTTTATTGAATGAAGACAAACATTTTGTTCAACTATAGTCCAAGTATTTTATAAATGCACTAGGAAAAAACAAACAACTTAGAATCCAAAATAAATGTATGTAACCATCTCAGTTTCACATTGGTCTTCAGATTCTTCAGACCACCATGGTTATCATCTAGCTGACACCTCACTTATTAATGCATTGCTGGTTTGTTGCTTGTATTGTAATGATGAGCACAGTTCCACTCGATCTAGCTGGCATTTGTCTCCTTCACAATCATTCACTCCTCTGCCATGTTGTGTTTTTGATCTTAGAGGGTGAGGTGATTGCTGAAGTAAACTGAAATGAAGAACAGGTCAATGTCTGGGAGCTACACAAAAAGAATTCTTTGGAATAAAGAATTAACTCAAGTTAAAAATGTAACAATGATTTGGTTTATATATGATTAGTTGTAAACAGCAGTTTTAACTCTTCTCACTTTCTGTTATAATCAAATGATACTGGGATCCACTTTTGGAGTTCACAACCTGTGTTAGTAACAATTTAAATATCTAAGTTCTGGTCTTCAGGGCTGGGACAAGGTCTTGGTCAGGAGGTCTCAACAAACAATGTGGATTCCAGAAGCATTAGTGTGAGGACTCTCTAAGTTGTCCAAACCTCCAGCTTTTATGGGTCCTGCGTTTAGTAGGTGTGGAGTTGACCAGGGTATGGGATTTGGTCATCTCCCACCATTAGCATCAACCTTTTGCTAAAGTCTCATATTTTTACAAATTTTTTCAAATTTAGGGGTTGTCCAGTAGAGAGAGAGGAATCAAGCTGCCCCTTAACTCCAACTCCCTTCATCCTTCATCTTGCACCATTGCTCCATATAGGCGGTGCTAATCTCTCTCTCCCTTCTCCTACCTTCTCAGCATCCAACCTCAGCCTATTTCCACAGGCTGGTACAACTGTCTTTTGTGACGGAGGCAAAAAGGGGGTTTCCAGTAATTAATCTTTCTTTATCAGATTGTTTCATTTTGTTTGTTTTAGGTGATTTTCCAAGCCACCCACTTGACCATATTCTAAGATAATCAGAACCAATCCCTGCTAGCCAAGATTTAGTTTTGTTCAGCCATGGGTGGGAAAGAAAAATATTCCCAATATCTTTAGTAATAATAAAAAAAAATATTTTTCTCTGTTTATATGTTTCTTGGTCAGAAAGACTACACACAGCCTTTTATGGTCACTCCAAGTTAGTAATTAATCTTTATCGGGTTGTCTCGCTTGTCCAAAAAATCCAAAATAATGTCAGCTATAAAAGTTTTTGACAAATGTCACAGAAATTAAAATAAACGAATCCATCCCCAGTCTTAGGCACTAATCTTTATTTTTGTAGGGATATTTTTTTCTGGGTAACCGATATGACACCACTACACAAACCAGATGTTTTCCAGGCTCTTTGTCGAGAACAATTTAGATGTTATTTCAGTGATCGCCCATTTTCTTTACTGATAAGGTATTGCAAACAACATATTTTTTATATTTTCCCAGGACCAACATTTCCAACGATACATTAATTGTCTCTTTCCTATCAGCGAGAAGTAGGAAGGATTGGCAGTCTTGGTTAAGCTCAATCTTACTGAATTCCATCTAGTTAAATTTGGGTTCAATCCTCCTTGAAACTGTTCTTGATTTTCTTTTATTATTTTAAAACATAATTTTTAACACATTTTATTTTAATTCTCAACTTTTCAATCTACTTTCCTGAGAATTTCAACAATTATCATCCAGTTCATAATCTCCTTCCTGTTTTTTTTCTTTTTTCTGATTAACTCCCTGAGGCCCCAGTACCACATGTAGGTACATCCCCAAAAAATTAAAAAATAAGTAATACCTAAGTTAAAAATGTATTTTAAAAATTAAAAACCTTTCTTGAAGCTTTCATTTTAGTTTTAATTCCAAGCTCATAGATTAAATTTAATATTCCCAATAAGCAAATTACTTTACTGTATTTCAAACAAATTTTAAATTGATTTGTAACTTGTTTTTTCTCCTGAACAGTAAAATCTATAAATTCCTATATATTGACATATCTGTCAACACAAAATAAATCTCTTTATTAAAAAATCTTTCAGGAATAAAATATGCTTTTCTGAAACATTATTACAGGAAAATTAATTGATTTAAAGTTTAATTAACCTGGAGTAAAACAAATATTACTTACTATTATTTTAAAATATTGTAGAAAAACATTTTTTTAACATGAAAGGGGTGTTTTTGTGACATGTTTAGTGATTTATTGACAGCCTAATCTTTGGAAAATTTAAGTAAGAGGGACAGAACTGAAAGAAATTACTTGACAAATGCAATGTAAATGCCATTTTTGTATAATTTTTTAACTACCCAGTAAAATTTTTTTAACTACATAGTAAAAAATAGCAGTAGAGCCTGGCGTTGCCTGGGGATGTAACAGTAAGAGATAGATCAAGTATCGACCATCATAAAGACTGAAAAATAAAATTGACAAAGATTATTGTTTAAGGTTGATGGACACGCATGTCTTAATTAGTTTTTTTTTGTTTTGTTTTTTGTTTTTTTACAAATTGGTCAAACTCAAACAAAAACATTGTTTTCAATCGTTATGAGTCTACCGATTGAATAGAATTTTATTATAAACAATTGTCTTGTAAATGGAATTTTTAAAGCATTCTGAATGTAAAAATAAAGAAAAAAGTGTGCAAGACAATAAGAAACACTACCTGACAAAAAAAAAGTGAAGTTTTGTTGAAATCGGTTGAAAAATGTAGGAAATGCGATCATATATATAAACGAACACACACACACACACACACAAACAACCTGGGTTTTATAATAAGTATAACTCGATATAAGTTGTCCCCCTTTCATTCTCGCGACAGAATCGTGTTTTATTGTGTTTTCAAATTGATTTCATGCAAAAACAATTGTGTTTTTCTAATTTTTGGTGCTGTCAGAACCACCGCAAGGTAATTTTACGTAGTCCTGCGAAGTTTTGTTGAAATCGGTTGAAAAATGTAGGAAATCCGATCCAATATATAAATGTACACACACACACACACACACAACCTGGGTTTTATAATAAGCATGATCATATAATGTCATCATTACAATTACATAATTACATTTATTTCATCTTGCATCAAACTGATTTTAGCAGTAAGAAATGACAAAAGTGTCTTTTTCAATACAGACAAATAAAATTTTAAAAAATAAACGATTGAGATTAGTGCTAAAAGCTGGTAGTATTTTGACATTTTTAACATTTTTTTAAAACAAGTAATTGTTTGGTGAACTGAAATTTTATATTAGAAAGTTATTTTTTTTATCATTAAAGAACAAACATGCATGCATTTTATAAGTAGTGTGCAATTTTTACTTAAAAAATAAAAATTTATGTAAAAATATGCAGATATCAATGACTGATGTAAGCACATTTTCAAAGAAAGACATTTCTAAGTTCAAAAAATATAAAAAAACTAGGGCTTGATTTGACATTATGAACAGGACCCACCTGTTCATCTTCTAAATTCTTAATTGATTAAAAAAAAATCAATATTTTTCAATTCTGACACCTGTCACGGCTTGGCAAAGTTATTGTTACAAAAATTATACCATTATATTTTTTTACAAGTGAACCAGTCTAAATCTAAATAGTGTCGAATTTATTGTAATTTCTAGACTGAGGGGGAGTTGTCAATGATATTTTTATACCCAAGATTATCAGTGGGGGTGATATTTCAGAATTAGACAAATTTTCCCTGGTAGATTCAATCAGGGGCTGACCATACCCTGATACACCTCCCTAGAATTGGACACCACTTACACATCCATTCATTGTTATCAACAAAAGGGATAACCCAAGATGTGAGGTACATTAGGGACATCACTCAAAATTAAGCAAGTATAGAAATTAAAGTTAACTATCTAGGATGTGATGACAGTGAAATCCGAAAGTGCATATGAGTAGTAGTGGGAGAAATCTTCCTGAAACTAAGCAAAGTATTAAGTAAAGATAAGAAAATCTCCTTTAAGAAACAAAAAGAAGAGTGAACTGCTATAATCTCTTGTAACATCTCCTCATGTCTTTTTTAGTAACCCTTATTTCAACTTCAAACATTTTCTGGAATTTCATTGGTTATTAAATGTAAAATAAGCTTCGAGAAATTTCCATAACAAAACAATCAAATTTTGTGCAAAAATAGGCTCAACTGACTTTGAAAAAATCTTTCACCCCTAATTTAAATGTTTCAAGAAATCCCATTGGATAAAAAAATACAATCTCGCCCACGCATTTCTGAGAATTATTGGCAACATCCAGCAAACTTCTGTTGAGCCAATTTTAGTCAAACAAGTTTTCGGCACATTGAGATTTTCACACACAACGGATATGCACATAGATTTACTCACGTGCAGAGAGATATTTACACACGCAAAGGAGATACAACTCAGAAAGATACTAAGAAAACTTAACTTTTATACTGCATTTTGGAACAAATTTTTTATGAGAGATTAGGAAAATTTACACTACAAACGTTTTGTTATGGTGACCTATCTCCATTAGAATGAACTCTTCCTCCTTCATAAATACTAACCTGTGAGACTTCCTAAGGAGGCAGTTGGGACACAGTGTAAACTGGATAGTTCGGACGGACACTTCTATCTGCTGACTAATAACACTCTTATTTTGTATATATGTTCTGTTATTTCAATACACTTATACAACCTACCTTCTTTCCGTGTCTTTCTTTCTGGCGCATAACAGGCCACAACTTGTCGACGAGGATTTGTGATGACCACTGGGATTAAAAAGGAACTCTACTAAAACACGGGCAAATGAGTTTTCATAAAAGAACTAAGTGTAATTGGCAATTGTTTTAACAGTGGATGTACGAGAAATCTTTTCTTCTTTTTATTTTTCAAAAAGTATTTTTATTAGATCTTGTAAAGTACCAGAATGCACAGCAATTACAGCTCCAAGGAAGAATGGAAGAGAAGTGGCAAAAACAGCCACTCTCTCAACAGGAAAAAATGGAAAATTTATTTCTGCAAACCCAGAAGGAAAATCAAGAGAGACAGCTCGAATTTCAAAAGTGAGTTTTAGAACTGACAAACCATAGTAATCCCATTGAAAATTAATTTTCTTTTTCACAAAACACCATTTGGAGCTTGATAGAGAATTTTTCATACACTCCCGAAGAAGACATAAACTTTGTGTCATATTTTAGGATATATGAGGAATTATATACTACAGATTGTGCAAATTGGAATGACTTGAAAAAAGTATGTCTTCTTCTGAGGAAACTTGGCACAATTGAGCACACAAAATTCGTAAACTACATTCTACTCTGGAAGACTAGTGAGTTGACATTCACTGAAGCAGTGAAATTACTCATGGAGCTTTTCATTCCAAAGACGTCTCTTTATCATAAGAGATGGAAATATCTTAATCTAACTAGGAAAGAATGGGAAGATTACACCACTTTTGCATCAGTAGTAAACAAGCACTGCGATGATTTTAGACTGACAGAGCAAAGTGCAAATAATTTCAAATGTTTGATATTCATGCAAGGATTAGTTTCAACAAAAGATGCAGAAATTAGGCAAAGAATACTAAACAAATTGGAGAATCATCTGAATATAACTCTACAGCAGATCGCTGAAGAATGTCAGAGGTATGTCAGTGTAAAGAAGGATTCTAAAAATATCAAAGAATCAGGTATTGCTCATGTCAAAATGTACATTACAAACAGAAAAAAAATAGTCTCCTAAAATGAAACATAGAAAAAACAAAATAATTTACCCCCTAACCCATGTTACGGATGTGGGGCTCTACACTGCTACAAAGATGGTATTTTCTGGAACAAAAAATGTTACATATGTATCCAAGTCAGACACAAAAGCTCGCATTGCCGATCTAAAAATAAAACCAATAGCTGCATAAAAAAATACAAGGTTGGACGAACTAGACGGCGCTAATATCAAGAAATTCGTGCACATAAAAATGTTAAACAAAAGTGTGGAATTTCAACTAGACTCGTGTTCTGATTTGACAATAATAAACTTACAAACATGGAAAAGATTGGGTAAGCCAACCATGATAAAATCTAGCAAGATTGCAAGATCAGTAACAGGGGAAAAAATTAAATTCAAGGGAGAATTGATTGCTAATACCATGTTCACTGGGAAAACTCTTAAATTAAAATTGTTCATCCTGAAAAATACTAACAACCTATTTGGCACTGACTGGATGACACAATTCCAGCTTTGGGACTTACCTATAAATTCTCACTGCCAAAAAAATTAAAAATTGGATTCCAAAGCTGAAAAACTGAAAAAAGAACTGAAAGAAACCTGATAAGGAATTTTTTCTGGTGGATTCGGCAGGTGTACCAAGATGATGGCAAAAGTTGAACTACAAGACAACATCCAGCCAGTGTTCAAAAAAAAGTGAAATGTGCTTTTTGCCTCGTTGGAACAAATTAACAAAGAATTTGACAGATTAGTAAAAACTGGAGTTCTATCAAATGTAGAGTACAGTGAATGGGCTGCACCAGTGATCTATGTAAAAAAAAAAAAATCAAAAGACATACGCGTTTGCGCTGATTTTTCAACAGGATTAAATGCTGTTCTGAAGGACTATCATTATCCTCTTCCTTGCCCAGAAGACTTTTTTGCAAAGCTAAATGGATGGGAATTTTTCTCAAAAATTGACCTTAGCGACGCTTATTTGCAAATTCCAGTTAAAGAGGTGAGTTCGAAGATATTGTGGGTAAATACACATTGCAGATTATGTAAATTCGAATGTTTACCGTTTGGGGTCAAGGTCATCCAGCAATTTTCCAGAAAGTCATTTATACTATGCTGAACAGCCTTGATTTCTCAGTCACTTATTTAGATGACATTCTGATGAAAAGCCAAAGTGTAGTCAAACATAAGGATCACATCCACAAAACTTTTGCTAAGATTTAAGATTACGGTTTCAAACTTGAAGAGACCAAATGTGATTTTTTCTTTGAAAAAATCAAATACCAAGGACACATAATCGACAAGAATGGCAGGGACCAAATCCTGAACAGGCTGCCGCGATTAAAGACATGTCGGCGCCCAATAACATCATTTCGTTGCAGAGCGTCCTTGGACTAGCAAATTATTACCAGGCATTCATACTAAATACGCATGATTTGTGTGCCCCAGCTTAATGAACTATTAAAGACAAGCCCTGGGTTTGGACAGCAGAATGCCAGGAGGCATTTGAAAAAATAAAGAAAACACTGACGTCAGATTTATTTCTTACGCATTACGACCCAGACTTGGAAATCATTGCCAGCAATGCTAGTTTGTATGGCATAGGGGCATGCATTCTTCACAAAATGACTGATGGAACAATAAAACCAATAGCTCACACGTCAAGAGCTTTGCTTCCTATGGAAAAAAATTATTCACAGATTGAAAAAGAGGCACTTGGGTTTATATTCATAATCGTGAAGTTCCACCGCTATATTTACGGTCAACATTTCACTCTACAGACAGACCACAAGCCATTACACGCTATTTTTGGCACAAAGAAAGGTCTGCCTACTCACACAGCAAACAGACTGCAGATATGGAGAACAATCCTGCTAAATTAGAAATTCGGCCATGCGAACAGATTGTCAAAACTAATTCCTAAGTACAAAGAACTACTGGAAGATACAGTGCTCGCCTCCTTTCAATCTGAAGGAGAATTAAAAACTACCCTTTGTAATACAGTAAGGGAACTTCTAGTGACGCTTGAGCAAATAAAACAAGAGGCTCTCCACGATGAGTATATCAAGCAAACAAAAGTGAAAATTTTTTAAATGGACCAGCAAACTATGGACGTTTTCTCTATATGTGATGAGGTATTACTATACAGGGAACACATTGTGATTTCGTCAACACTCCAGAAGGGTATTTTGAAAGATTTTCACACTGGACATCCAGGGAGTACTAAAATTAAAAGTTTGATTCATAGCTATGTTCATTGGCAAAACATGGACAAAGATATAGAAAACACTGTCAAATCATGAAAAGGTTGTGCCTTGGCAGCAAAGGCACCTCCTATTAAATTTAATCCCTGGCCAAACTACCTTGGTCTAGAATTCACACTGACTTCATGGGCCCTCTAGAAGAATATTACTACCTCATTGTAAGTGACAGTTTCTTGAAGTGGCCCGAAGTACACAGATGCAAAAACCCAACTACAGAAATTACTATAAAATTTCTACATGAACTGTTCACCAAATTTAGAGTAGTGGATACCTTAGTGTCCGATAATGGAAGTCAGTTTATGTCTGGAGAATTTAGAGACTTCTGTGAAACATATCAGATCGAACACATCACTACCACTCCGTACCATCCAAGGTCTAACAGACAGGCTGAGAGATTTGTGGATACTTTGAAGAGAGCTTTGAAAAAAGCTAGGGCTACACCAACTGAAAAAACCCTTCAGCAACTTCTTCAAGTATATAGAATTACATCTAATAATAAAACACCAGCTTCACAATCTCCAGCCAAGATGATGTTCGCACGTCAGATACAGTCCGTTTACAATAAATTACTCCCAAAACAGACGAAGCCAAGAAGAACAAGCATCGTACCTCCAAGATGATATAACACTGGAGAAAAAGTTTTTTTCAGAATTTTCAAAGACAACAACTCTTTTTGGGAGATGGGTACAACCAAAAAAAGAGTTGGGAACATGGTATATATGATAAAGGGTCCACAATTTACGCATAAAAGAAATCTCAACCAATTTAGGAAACACCTAACTGACAAGGCTGATAGCGGGCTTCCTGAGGAAACAGCTATGGATGTCATATATGACACTTTCGATATTCTGACCCATCTAGCAGCCCCTGAAATGCACCATTCTAAGAGAAAAAAGAAAGCAACTGATTTAATAGTTGTCAATCCTAAATGTAAAAGGTATTGAGACCACAAACAAATAAAAGTTCTCAAAGTTGTTCTACTTTGAACTTGGTAAAATAAGTCAGCCAAGTTTAAATACCTAGTCAGTTGTAAAAAAGGAAAGGCTTGTTTTCTCTATAAATTAAACAAGTCAAGCAGAGGAAAACCACTCAAAAGTTGGTAAACTTTCTATAAAAATATTCCTCAGGATTAATTTTTGTGAAACTTTTTTTACATCTACATTTACAGCCTCAGATCTTTAATATGAAAAAAGAAAAAAAAAATTTTTTTCTTCAGACTACTGCGAAGTTAAGATTTTAGGAGGGGGGTGTTAGGGTGACCTATCTACATTAGAATGAACTCTTCCTCCTTCATAAATACTAACCTGCGAGAATTCCCAAGGAGGCAGTCAGGATGCAGTATAACCTGATAGTTTTGGACAGACACTTCTATCTGTTGACTAATAACACTCTTATTTTGTATATATGTTCTGTTATTTCAATATACTTGTTCCACCTACCTTCTTTTTCCCTGTCTTTCTTTCTGGACCATAACAGGCCACAATACTTTTCCACTCAATATTTTTCATAGAAAAAACTTTTGTCTAATTTGAATTTAATCTTTATATTAAAAGGCAGACAACTTTTACTTACTTTTGGCATTGAACATTTCTGAAGCGGCAAAGAAACTTTTTCTCTTAAATATACTCTTGCACACATCATTACAAAACAAAAAATTGTAAAATTGTGTATATAAAAATTAATTTGTCGTTCCAAACTTGTCTCTTTTGTTGTAATTGAATATCATTACCATTTTACCTTTTTTTTTATAATTTATGTTTGTGGATATTGCATGTTTTGCAGCACAACTAAAAATATTCACACAGACTTCTTAAATCCACAACACTTTCAGAAACTAAGCAAAGTATCAAGAGACAGGAAAATGTCCTTATCTACAAATAAAAGAATGCAGAACGGTTCTGATATCTGAACTCCTGTATGTATACTATAGCAGCAATGATTGCTTGACAATCTCTTCACAGATGAAAAATCATAAAAGCAGAATATGTGAGCAATTGGAGAATTTAACACTCACAGGAGAGGGAAAAGCGAGTATTTACTTAATTTTGAACGAATGGGTCCTAAAAGAAGGATTAGAAAAATGGATTGTCAAAAGAGCAAGAGCTGCAGAAAGCAGCAAAAGACAGGAAGTTGGGGAGTGCCGTGAACATTCACGTCCTAAAAGGACATGGTATATGAAAGAAAATTACTACGATTTTACAAAGCAAAATAACTCTGTAAAGGTCAGGAATCGATTTAACACTGTATCGATATTATGAACAAGACCTTAGTTTGATAATAACAAATAAATCCATATTTTCCGATTCTGACCAAAGGAAAAAAAAGTCTCTAAAAAAAGAATTCTAATCTACAAAAATAATTACTCCCCAAAAACATTTTTCTTTGTTTTTTATGAGTGGACCAATCTATCTAAGTAGTGATTAGCTAATTTATTCATTGAGCAGAAGGATCTTTTAAAACAGAAATAGGGGGAAAAATTGATCATAAACATTGTATCATCATTGTCATGAATGAATATGACTGAAAATTCCAGGTGTATGAAACGATCAAAAATATGGGGCAACATTCATTAAAAGAACAGAGACAAAAAAATTGAATTATAACATTTTTATCAGTAAAATGAAGAACGAATGTCAAGAGATCTTTTGGATGGTGTTTAAAGTTGTAAGCAAGGCCATTATGTATGAATGACATTGGTTGTGAGTAAAAAAAATATAATTTTCTTTTAAACATTCAAGTAACATTTTCATTTTCTAATGAGAGAAAAAAAAGAAATCATGGTAAAATGTGTTTGCGTAATTGTCACTTATCTATCTTTTATATTTTTATTTAGATGATAGAAAAATTATTTATAAAATGTGAGAAAAAGTCACACTCGTGAGGCTATTGAATTTGAAATGACTTCTGAGAACTGTCATGACCTTTTTTGTGGAAGCAACACGTGGTGAAATAAAAAAAAACGTTTAAATTAAATTATAAATATGTTCAGAACATAATATAATATATATATATATATATATATATATATATATATATTATCAAAGTTTATCTATCATAAAGAAAATTCAATTTTAGGTAAACATTTGTTTTTTAGCTTCATAGTTCATAACTTTTAAAAAGCGTTGTTGACACTTTTTTCCTCAATTTCATTGATTTTCAAATCAGTTTTCTTTTTAAAAAAAATGTAAGAAATAATCATATAAATTAATCAAACTTGCAATTAACGTTTTTTAACTTAATTTTTTATACCAATGATAAACAAGCTCGTCACATATCAAAATAAACAATTCCGTTCAGTAGTTCATTAAGTACTAAAAATGTCATGTCAAAAAAAAGTGAAAAGGTTACGTGCGTGGTAACATACCTGTCGCTTTGACTTTTTCAACGGGGAAAAATATCTTCTCGATCTTATTATTCAGTGCCATGCCTTTTGTTTTAATTCAATATAATAGTTTTTTAATGCTTAAATTAACAGTAAAAATTTCAGTTGAAGTGTAATACACTTGCACCAATCATAATGCCCGCCACCAGCAAAGTACGTAAACGTCCACAGAAAATAGTCCCATAACTTTTATCAAGAAATCTGATAAAAATCGATTTTTATATGAATCTAAATATACGTTGTACATTTTGACATATTCCCACTTGCTCTATTTAAAATTAACATTGTAAGTAACTTCTACTTTGTTCGATACTATCACTTGTGTGTATAAATGTTGTATTCATTCGCCAACCTCGCCGGTACGACAAAAAATTCCGTTTAAGTTCGTAACTTGTGGCGTTTATCGCACAGCGTTTTAATTTTTCTTAAGTTCGTCTCTTAGATTAATTTAAAATAGTTACGTATTTTCTCCCTAATGCTACAGGTCAGTGTTCGAACCTAGATAAAGTCAGGTTTTCAAATTCTGATGTTCTGTTTAAACAGGCACATCCTCTCCCACATTGACTTGTTTAAATTTTTTAAAAAATGTCTTTTTCTTTTTTTTTTTTTCTAGGCAGCAGTAAAAAGTCAGTAACTCTTCGACAAAAAAGATTTAATTTATTAAATATGAAAATGCACAATAAACCCTACTGTCTAGAGATTCTCCACTGACCAGGATAGTTTTGTTTTTTTTTTTATTAAAATATTTGGGTACAATTCGAATACCGCGGTCCGTGATAACATGCGTATGACGTCACCGAAACATGCATAGAATTCATAGCGTCATTGTTAGGCAAATTTGAGCCTATTTGCATTTTTTTCTTTTCTTTTTTTAACTCTTCACACGTTTCACTTATTTGCTTGTTTTAATAAAGTAATTGTTTGTCGTAGGCTTCATTACTCACTAAATATTTAAAATCATTGGTTATTTGAATAATTCAAAAACTTTTTTACTCAGCTCTTTCTTATTATTATTATAGGCGTTGAAGGTGAATATTTCGCATGTTTTCATGACATCACGCACATTTTAGCACAGACATGTTTTTATCGATTGATTGATTGATTCGTTTTCTGAGACTTATCAACCTTTTGCAGATTATTTTTGCTGAAAATATTTTTAGATTGTAAGACTCTATTTTCTTTTCTTTTTTTCTGAGTTAATAATGATTTTTAGTGATACAAATCATACTAACTAACTCATAGAGAACTTTCCTAGCGGCCAACTGACTCCCGCCGAACACTTCTTCTACCAATCCACTCGGCGATTCAGTTTTCACTCCTTGCTGCCCATCATCTCTTGGATCTCCGTGGATTCAACAGCTTATCCTCGGCTAAGACTGTCTGCTAGTACCAGCTCAACACGCCAACTGTCTATTGACCTTATCTGTCTATTATTATCCTTCAACACCTCCCAAGCGATTACGTTTTCATCTTCTGGTTACCGGCAACCGTCTGCCCTGGGCTATGACTGCCAGCTAGTGCCAACCTAAAACACAATTTGTCTATCAATCTTCGGCACCACTCAAGTTGCTCCGGTCATCATCAACTGTCGACGCATCTAAGACCAACAGTTAACTACCAGTATGACCCCCAGAGTATTTAAAACAGCTGGATTTTTCGATTGTATTTTCTTTTTTTCTGTCAGTAATAAATTTTTCCATATTTTACCTAAGCTCCTTGTGTGTATAATGTGTATTTTATATGAATACTACCTTATGAAAATTTTATATGAATACTACCTTATGAAAATTGAGATGTAATAATAGATTCGTGGAGGTGGGGCACGAGACCGTTTCACCGGCCCTGGGCACTGCCTTATTGATAAGATGTAATTATTTTTTGTTTGTAGTTTTTAATCACAATGCCTGATCTATTAGCATTTATATGTCTGTAACTAAAAATGGTAAAGTCCCAAAGTATAGTAACTTCATGGTTTTCTATAACTTATGCAGAGTGATCAATAGTCATACACTTTTTTTAGAACACTATAACATTAACATAACTTCTGTGGGATTACCCACCTTTTCTGCCGGGGACTTCTCTTAATGCCCGCTACATGGCATTATATTAAACAGTATAAAAAGAAGAGGCACTGACCCCCCCTCTCTCTCTCTCTCTCTCTAACCACAGAAAACATTGACAAGACGTGCCTCGTTTCCCCTCCGTGGGAACTTCTGTCCAGTATCATGCTAGCACCGACCACACTTCTCTTAGTTCAGTAAGAGTGGTGCTACCGAATGGTCAGAATCCTCAAGACTACGTAGCAACAAATTGAGAATAGATCCTATACTTTGATCCCGACACAATGACTGACCAATTATTTATATGGGGTGATATTTGAAAAGGTCTTACAATATGGTGAAAGAAATGGGAGGTAGGTAATACAAAAATTGTTTAAACTGATAAAATCAACAATACCTCCACTCACCACTCTCACCCTGACGGAAATAAAATGATAACTCTTTAATCTTCAAAAATGTAAATGCAATGTCAGTCGTTATCTCCTGTCTTCTTAATTCATGTTCTTTTATTGTTCTCCCACGTTAGTGTTTTGTTTCTCATGTGCGGATCTATTACGCACGAACATACATACATACAACAATACAAATCACATACAATGCCAAGCATTCATTGGTTAATAAATCAACACTACATTACTACAGGCAATTTATAAATCGCAGTAATGTGACAATTTAGTAATCGCTCTATTTTTAAGTAGTCAATTTTGTGCACTTTTGGGTGAAGCGGATCACAGAAGCTTTCTTAAGTCTCCCCAAAGCTCGCTCGTTGATTGGCCGATACCAACCAATCAAATCGTTTGCACGTGAAGAATAATTCTTCCCGCGCAACGATTTGGAGCCTATAGTCGCTTATTTAAGCCAAGATTTTTCGGTAAATTTCTATTTTAACACCCGCGCTAAATATCCCTTAAAATTTTCCAAAATCGTCATAATTCCGTGCAAATATACATGCTGAACTCAAATTAACAAGTGAATTAATGAAGAAACCTACCGTTTTGGAGTTATCGGCAAAAAAACGGACTTCTTGTTGGTCATTCGTCCCCCATTACTGCCATCATGAATACTGATTCGTTGCGGGGTACTCCAGCTGGCGTAATCAGAAATTGTGGCCTATTTATTTCTTTTACAGCTATATCTCTTTTTGAAATCACTACGCATTATCGCATTTTTTTCCTTTTGATAAGTGTAGTCTTATTTATAACAGGGAACTTTAAACAAAAACAAATTAAATAATACAATAAAACCTTTTTTTCTGTGTAGAATAGCAATGATAAATTATAAGAACAAATTAAATAATGAAAATAAAGCATTTTTTTATTTTAAAATTGAAAATAAAACAAAAATTAATGCACAAACTTGGTAAAAGTAGAAGGATTGATTGTATTATTTTTTTTTAATTTGTCCCCTTTTCTACACAGAAAGAAAACCCCACCCCAAATCTAACACCTAACTCTAAAATTAAGCCGGTTTATTTTATTATTTAATTTTTTTTAATTTGTCCCCTTTTCTACACAAAGAAAACCTCACCCCTAACCTTAACACCTAACACTAAAGTTAATCTGTGTAGAAAAGGGGACAAATTAAAAAAAAAACAATTAAATAACACAATAAACCGAGTTAACTTTAGGGTTAGTTACTGAACATACCTTGTACACATTTACATAAACTCTTCTTACACAGCAATATCTTTCAAGAACAATCATTACAAGAGACTCTCATGAACATACTTCCAGTGAACTTTGAACCAAATGACTATTTCTCATTGAACACTAAAATAACAGATAAAGAGAGACAACTCTTGGTTAATTCAACATTTTCTTACTTAAATGCATGATTTCCTTCAAATCGTTGTTTGATATTGTACATCTTGTTAAATATATATTTTATGATAACAATGTCTTTTGATTATCCTTTTTGCGTGAGCCTTGTTTCCTAATCTAAAGTTAAATTAATGTGGTGAAGTCCGCCACACTCATATTCTCAGTACCCCCCACCTTGCGTCTTAGTGGCTTTATTGCCTTGCGTGGAGTAAAATGATTAAAAAAAATATTAATAAAAAATGTAAAATATTGTCTACCTTACACCCACTTGATTAAAAAACAAGTCGTTGACAATTGTAACGTTTTTATTGCACTGACTGTAAATTTCAGACGTAGTTGACATAACACTTCTTCCTGCTACTTATTTTCTTCAAGGAACAATTAAATATTTTAATTACTTTTATTTTTTGACACAAATAAGCTTGCAATATATATATATATATATATATATATATAATTTTTATGCGCGGTACTTATTGGAAAGCGCTCAATATCAGTGATAGAGCTAACATATTTAGCTTGAAACCCAGGGTCACAAACTCACATCAATCCAACACTATAGATAGATAGATAGATAGATAGATAGATAGATAGATAGATAGATAGATAGGGTGTTTCTGAGTTATTAAGTTTGAAGTCTATGGAAATGTACAATCCAAGATACAATCCAAAAATGTTATTATCAAGAGGAAAGATCAAAGTATTTTTGATCAATAAATTATATTTTTAAACATTTTAGAACGTTCGAAATTTGGATTAAAAATCTTGTTTTTTGCGTCAGCGAGTAGACTATCAGCATAGCAAATTTTTGCGGTGGAAAAACACATTGATTCAGAAATTCTTACAAAATCAAATAATTGTCGAATATTAATGAAACATTCAAAACATATTCACAAATGAATGAAATTATTTAAAAATTTATTTCTTTTAGAAAATCTTGGTAATTTTTTTTTTTACATCGGTTACATACGACCTGTTCAATTAAGTCCAGAAATTCAATGGTAAAAGCTTAATGTTTATTTTTAAAAAAACTTTTTTTCAATGGTACAAATAGTAGAGGATATTGTTATTAAGTAAAAACTATATTTAATCATAAATCAAAAAGCTTATTACAATTTAAGGTCCACCAGTATTTAAAAAAGAATTTTTTGTATGTGTATAAACGTGACAATTTTTGTTGATACGACTGTCCCTATACAACATTATCATAAAATAAGAGCAATAACTATAGTAAATTTAGATTTTATTTCACTTTTCCACATGGCCACATATGAGTAAAGTCTAATAATCTTATCAAAGTAAGCAAGTGTTTTGATGTTTTAATGATAATGATTTATTAAATTAAAGTAATTTAACAGAAGGCTATTCTGAAATAATGATTTTCTGTTAAATTACAACAATAATGAATAAGGAGTTAGGTATTGCATAGCCCATATAAAAGATAGACGTATACATTCATTCTGTATTCACTACTAACAATTCTATCAAATACTTTTTATTCTGTTGTAGTGAGTCCTGGTAAAAATAAAATAAAATATAAAAATAACATTGTAGACTCGTCCTTTTCCTACCTATCACCCCTAGTAACAGAACAGGCTATATCTTACGCTTACGTACGGAAAACTTCAACCAATAAAAACCGTACTAGGCGAATCAACAAGTCTCATTGGTCAACGACACAATAATCTGAAAGTTTCACGTGCAAAAACGAAATTGCGCCAAAACTTCTTGGAGCCGATTTTGGACTTTCAAAACATATAAAAGAAAACGCCGACTGACCAAAGCAGTCAGAGACGAACATCCACAGAGAAATTGCCAACATACTCCACGTCACTCGAAATCACGATTTTACTGCGCAAAAGTACATCAACGCTGACTCACTTGCAATTTAAACTCAACCAACTCTGTGGACATCAAATCGCAAACCTTGTTTATCCAAAGTGAATTATATTCACTACATGTTGAGTAAAAATCAACGTGCGAACGATTCAGAAATATTACAGTCAAAGGTAGATCACTCCATAAGAACTCCTCCCCCAAAAAACACTTAATATCGACATTTTTAATATCAACACAAATCTAGAAAGACTGTAAATGAACAAACGAATACTAAGAGAGACATACCGAAACCTAAAATATCACACACACTTTGCCATAGTAACATATACCAAATATCCTGTATATATATTACTTTGAATTGTATATAAATGTTTTATTGGTTTCTAAATTGAATATGTCTTGTTTTTGATCGTATTTAAAATTCGTTTATTTATTTGTTTGTGGATGCAGAAAGTCACGCAACCTACACAAATTCCTTCTGATTCTCTCAATTATAATTAATAAATTCTGCACATCCCCAACAACATAAATAAACAAAAGAAAAAAGAATTCAAATTAAAATAAGGCATCTGAGCTTTCAGTTAAAAGCTTTATCTCTTTATTTCTTTCTCTCTCTTTCTCTCTCTCTCTCTCTCTCTCTCTCTCTCTCTCTTTCCTTCTCTCTATATACGTCTCTCTCAACTAACGAGAAGGCAGCCGTCAAATAAAAAGATGAACAAGAAGAAAAGACTGAACCTGGCTGAAAAAGGCGGGAAGTTTGCGGACTAGAGTCTATTTATTTATGACTATAAATCTATCAAAATAAGACAGGCTCCATGCATAACTTCCGTTATAAAAAAAAAAAAATGAAAAAGAAAGGAACGCCGGAAAATAAAATAATGTATACAAAGAGACTTGATGTTAGCCTAAGCCAAGGTTCGCTAGAGTCTCGGAGCCTGGTCAAAAGCTCACACCTCTGAGATAGACGAAGAGAGAGGATAGCAAGAGACGGAACAGAGACGTTAACACGAGAGAAACCAGCTATGTGTGACACGTTAACAAGTAGTTAAGTGGTCATTTGTTAATATTTCTGCTCTGCTTAGAGCCGATAAAAACAATAGATGGGCACTGACCTATTTCTAAGATGGCTACTACCACTGGCACGGTCTGACTTCAAAACTACCACCACCGAGACGAAACTGACATTTCTCCAGACTGCTACCAATATCTACCTTATTAACGAACATTTTGCTACACCGAATACCAAAGCAACTAAATAAAAATAGAGTGCGATGAATAAATTGTCGTCTAACATACGCCAAAATGAAAATAACACTGACATCTCATTTTAACAGATATATGTATTTATCAAAATTACACAAAAATATCTTGAAATACTAAAGAGAAAATTTATTCAATAAGATCCTCCAGATGACTTCGGGACTCTTCTGGGCGGACTCCTTAAGTCTGGAGAGTTAGGTGGCCAAATTTAAGGGGTGATGTGATCGCAGAAATTATCTGATAATCATGACTGGGTTCTTCTGCTTATGTGACATGGTGCTTAGTCCTGTTACCAGACACAGGATCTTCCAGCAGCCACTCTCTTTACCCAGGACAGCACTACCTCCTCAAGGCGCTTGATGTAGGCCTCCATGTTGAGACTCTCACCAACAAATTAGGGAGTTCTTTTCTTATCAGAACGATCATAGTAAGTTTTCCGAGTTGTCGTTCTTTCGTAATTACCATTAGACTCATTCAACTCGAATCCTCTGCACTGTCCTCAGATTGACACCAAAACACACTGAAATGTTCGTATTGGAGCTTCCAGTGCGAATGCCAAGCAGTACAGTATGCCGTTTCCAAATTTCTGGCAGAGTGAATTGCATCATTGTGCTATTTTTTCTCACAGACGGTGCCCAACTGACCCTACTACTGTACAGTAGACAAAATAAAAAGCAAACAATGCGCATGCGCGAATGTAAAAATATTATATGGCAACAATTTACCCATAGCACCCTATATATTATTTATTTCATCCTTGAGTTAGTTCGTTCTATTCCAAAGTTTCCGGTAAATAATTTCCTACGATTCAAACGTTATCAAACTGTATGTAAAGTTTAGTAAATAAAATAGAATACAAATATTTCTTAAATCTCCTGAAAATATCATCTACTTCTCGTCGATTTAACACCTCATTAATATTAACGGAATTCTTAAGGACAGATGTGACACTGAGATCCCCGGAGGTTGATCAAAAAGAAAGAAAGAAAGAAAGAAAGAAAGAAAGAAAGAAGAGGAGAGTCTACTAACTGGATGATAACTGTTGAACTTGCAGGAAGATGGATTGGAAAATTTGAGAAGAAAATTAAAAACGAAATGTGTTGAAAAATCATGCTTTTGAAATAATTCCAAGGAGAACCGAACCCAAATTTAACAAGACGAAATTCAGTAAGATTGAACAAAACCAAGACAACCCGTCCTTCCCTACTTCCCACCAATAAGAAAGAGACCAATAAGGTATCTACGAAGATGTCAGATAAAAGAAAAAAAAATATGTTGACAATAAAGAAACCAGGGTTGTCGCCGAAATAATTAACATTCAAGATTCCTCCGGATGGAAAGGGCCAAAATAAAAAGCCTTCTGTTTTGAATCAACAACCCAGAAGAAAAGTATCCCCACAGTGATAGAGACCAACTGGACGTGTTCTTCATTATAATTTCGGTGACATTCGCCCAGAGAAAATTCTATATTCAAACATTAATTCGGATTCCTTGAGATACAAGTGGTAAGGAAAAGTTAATTACTATTTTGAAATGATTATGGTCAAAATGGCTGGGTGGTATATTCGATCGTATAAAATGTATAGACAGAGAAAATATAAACTTTAGTTTTAAGGAGAGTGGAACTGATTTTTCTTTCCTTTTCCAATTCTTGAGTAGTTTGGTCGACAGGGAGATCCCAGCATGGGGCAAGCTGATAGATAAATGTTTACTGACTGAAAATCCCTTTTGTTTTCGCTGTGCCATCTGGAAAATGAATTTGTCACTCCAGACCAGGGAGCGAGCTGAGGTTGGCTGCTGAGAAAGTGGGGGAAGAAAGAGAAGGAAACGAGAGATTGGAGTTATGGTGCCAGGTGAGGCGTAAAGTGAGTTGGAGTCAAGGGGTGACTTGATCCCTCTGACCACTTTCAAAAGGGGGCTGGACAACCCCAAAATTGGAAAACAACTTCAGTAAATGCATTTTTATATATGGAAATTTTGAAAAGGTTGATGCTTAGGGTAGAAGACAACCGAACCCAGACACTAGTCGACCCTACCCTTGACGGAAGCAGAACTCCATATAAGCTGACAGACAGACAGACACACACAGAGAGACTCTAGATTATTGCTACTGTAATCCACTTCGTTTACCGAGACCTCCTGACCAAGATCTTGTGCTGGACCAGAACTTAGAAATTTAAGTTACTACTAAATTTAAGTTACTAACATGCTTCAAACTCCGAAGGGGGTCCCAGTGTCATTTGATTATAACAAGTAGGAAGGGTTGACAACTGTATACAACAAATTATATATAAACCAAATCGTTGTTACATTTTTAACCAATATTAATTTTTTATTCCAAAGGATTCTTGTTTTTTCTTTTTGCGTAGCTCCCAAATTGTCGAACCGTCTTCACTTCAGTTTGCTTCATTAGCGATCTTCTCACCCTCTGAGATCAAAAACACAACATGGTACAGGAGTGAATGGTCGTTAACAGACAAACGCCAGCTAGGTAGAGTAGAACCGAGCATACCATCACGATACCAGCTACAACGAGTCACGCGCTAACTAGCAAAGAGTCAGGTAAATGGTAACCACGGTGATCTGAAGGAACTTGAGGACCGATGATTGGGTGACATTATTGGTTACCTCTGATTAGGAACGACTCGACGTGGGGAGGGTTACACAGGTCAACCAACTAACTTCGTTTCTGAAATCAGATACTTGGATAATCGAAAGCAAAAGATCAAAGAGTAAAAAAAAAAATCTTTTTTATTTTTTCCTACATAATTTGTTTCCCACGCCACCAAGAAAATTATTAGAATTACGACGAAACTATTTCATTTGCATAAAAATAATTTAATCACCTGAAAGTGACTGAGTGGTTAGAACGTTCGCTTTGTGACCATGAGACCCGGGTTCGAATCTCACTATGGTCAATTTGTTAGGAAGGTGACTCCCTGATGTTATCGGTCTGGAGGAGGCGATACTATCACGGTCCCTTTGGAAAGTGCCTGAAAAGTATATTTTATTTTTGGAAGATTTTTTAATAAAAAGAATTACATTGCGATGACAGTGTTGCGATTATACTGATGAAACTACTGAGCCTACAAGCAAAGTAAAATGCGTGAATGAACAACGAAGAAAATGGGAAAAAAATCCACACGTGCATAAATAAAATATTAACAAGATAGCCTCCTCGGAATGGATAAAGACTGGGCAAAGAGTAATTTTATTAAATGCAGGAAAACAAGTAATTTGTTATTTTTAGCCAAAATGGAAAAAAGACTAAAGGCGGAAAAGGTTCTTGAAGAAAAAGGTTCCAGTAAGTCAATGTACCAAGGAAAAATCGAGTTTAGGTATGTGAGTGAATTATGTATTTTTTTTTTTTTTTTTTTTTTGGTTCAAAACAATGACGAGACCCAAAGTGGACGACGGTTTGTTATATGTTTGCATCGTCTTGAAGGACTTTGAATTTAGTCTCGAAGGGCCGAGGAATTAATAATTTTGATGTTTTGCATCATCTCGGAATTCTGAAATGAGTCTTTTTTCAAAATTCATAGTCTTTAAACGAATGACGAGCCACAAGACGGAATCGTATTGCATCGTCTCGGAAAAGGGATTATGAATGGAGGTAAGACATCCTACTCAAAAAAAGCGTGGATAAAAAATGAGTCTGCCCAGATGAGGGACTTTTTTGAACTGAAGTTTGTCGTTGACGTCACAAATTTTTGCGGCAAGATTTCAAAAAAAATTGATAAACGGAACCCTTGGTGACCAAAGCAGTTACTACTGTATTAGACCGAACGAGGGAGAAAGGGGGGTGTCAAACGCGCGCGCGCACACAAGCGTGGAAGAAGGAGGAAACTCGCGCGCGCGTAAATGTCGTAGATGGAATAATACATTATTCCACACCAGATGACTCACTAATCAGTTATTTTTAGCCAAAAACGTGAATAGGACAATCGAGGGTTTGAAATACACTACAGAGTATTTTGCTCACTTGAAATAGTAAATTTAATCCGTTGTTCAATTAAAGCTAAAACTGTTGTTTTTCAAAATTCATTTTAAACCTTAGGAATCGAGATAACGCACACTGACCCCAGAAATAAACGGAACCTGGGAGCTGTCGATGGTTGTCTTCTTTGAAGTCACAAGTCACTGTGAAGGTCTGCTCAGTTATAAATGCTAGATATAAAAACGGTAAGGTCTGCTCAGTATAAATGCAGTATAAACCACGGGTAGGCTCTGTGCGTGTTGAACAAAAACAAATGTGCCTGAGCAGGCGTCTGCAGTTAGCTAGCTGCCCTAGTAGCCATTTAGATTTTTTTAAATAGTTTTTCTAAAATTTACTCTTAGAATAAATGTTTCTTTTCAAATTAATTTAACATAAATTACATTTACGCTATATTTTTTAATTTGATAGTGACTTAATGTCTTCAGTTTAATTCTTAAGCTTGAAGTGGTTTATCTACCATTATTATTTGTTCCTGTGTAATCATCTCCAATATGTATGTGATTTGGTCCTACGACAAACGTCGGGGTTGCCATTTGTAGTAGTACATGTTACCAATATGTGTAATGGCTAAGAATGGTGAGATTAAGGACAATGCGTGAAAGCAATGCAATTTATACTTGACGTAAATAGAAACATAGAATAAAAATACAAACTGAACTGAATGATTCCAAAACATAACAATTAGATTTATTAATGTTTGATGTACATGAATGCGAATTGAAAAAGTAGGACAGAGTCGTGTCCCTTTGATTAGGTATTAGTTGTACCGGAGTTCATATTAAGAAAGTTTGGAATTGTGAGTTTGCAAAGTTGGTAAAAGTTCAGGAGTGATTTCAGAGTTCGTGAATGTTGGTAATTATCTTTAACGTCTGGTCAGCAATGATTAAGACGGGAATCGGTGATGGTTACATCTTGGCACTTGGTAACTACTACTCAAAAAGTTCACACATAATGGTCAAGTGGCTCCTAGCATATGAGCGGGAAAACAGATTGGTCGCGTGCAGGCGGTTTGATTGGTCGGAACTGACCAATCAGCAAGCTAGATTGGAGGTGATTGACCAATGAATACTTGTTATATTGTATGAAAGTAGAATTTTACTTACCAGATAGGAAGAGTGCATTTCCTAAAAATAGGTAAGGCTGGTTTGTTGTGGAAGATTCCACAAGCTATTGGTTAAAGAAAATTTATTATTAAACATAAATAACAATTTCTTGATTATTGCACGGCTGGTTTTCCGTATTACTTTATGTTTTATTTTTACTTTTACGCGCACAGTTTTTGGACTGGGATAGAATTACTGTATTTTTATTTTATCATTTGACCTCACAAGCTACAGTGTGTAAATAAAATGTTATTTTCATTCATTTTTAAGTAAAAGGTAAACATTACTTTTAGAAAATCTACTTAAGTCTTAAATTTACTAATACACTTCAAAACACATCTCTAAGAAAATATTGGATTTTAAATAGAATTTTAAATTTGTTGTTTACATTTTTTGTATACAATAGTGACTCGATGTGATGAAAAATCATGCCAATTATTTAAAAATACCTAAAATGTTTATTTATTTACGGGAATTCATTTTTCTTTTAATTTGGATCAACTTTAGCCACTAGGCCATTATCTTTAAAAGAGAACCGAAATTTATGTTCAAAGAAGACAATTAAATTATTTAAAATGTGTTTTTCATATTTTTTTTTTCTTTTTTTTAGAAAATCCGTGGTAGTACCTATAAAAGACTCAGTAAAAAAGTGAAGAACAATCCTATCGCATTTACCGCACTTTTTTTTTTATCGTACTGTATTTGTTAAAAAAAATGTATTTTCACTCTGAGAAAATTTAGACTCGCGGTAGAAAAGGGAAAGGGTGAAGGTAATAAAATAATTTACTGAAACCTGAACCATGACATCCTGCGTGGAAAGGTTCTTGAACAAGGAGTGGAGGGACTCAAATGAAAGTGAAGGAAAGGGAAAGGAAAACGAAAGTATTTTTTCTACTACAATAAATTGTTTTGACAAACGTGATTTTTTAACCAATGGCTACTCGAGTCGATTGAAATCTGAAATGCTTGTATTGACCGCCAAAATCGGAGCCGACCTTCGGCTATAAAAAAAAAATCCCTGCAATACGACCATCGGGAGGAGTAGGAGATGACACACCGGGTAGTGGGAGACGATAGGCCCTCAAAAACATTTGAAAAAATGACCGAGCCTAGACTCAAAGAAACCCACTCCTCAACAAAATCTTGACAATTGGCAGAATTAAGTCTTATTTTCACCCCTACTTTTGTAACAAAATAGTTGTTTCCACTACTGTTCTCAAAACAACAATCTACGTTGAAGACTCTAACTCTGAAGGCACGAACGGGTTCTGTTACGAACTTCGAGAACTCACATCAAATCACAAAAAGTATTTACTATTATTTTGTACCTTGAAGATAAATGTAGCGGTATTGACGGCCTAAATCAACCCGTACATTTTTTTTACTTTTTCCCTTTAACTTGTAATTCTTAAAGCCTTTTAAGAGGAAATATTTTTATCTGGACTCACAGAAAAGATTTCAGTTCATGAAATAAAGTTTAGTCTCAATGAAGAAATGTTCAGTGCTGAAGAAAATCTCTCTGCTAGAAGTTGAATAAGTTTCTGTTGCTTGTAGTTACTGAATTAGAAGAGGCTCAATGTTCGTACGTGTGTGTGTGTGTGTGTGTGTGTGTGTGTGTGTACAGATGTAGGCTCTTGTGGTATGAGAGAAAGGTAAAAGAGAAAGAGATGAAAATGTGTCCTTGTATTTATAATGTTGTATGTCACATGATAGGCTCGCAACATATAGATTTTTGGCGAAATTATATTTTCGTTCAGGTCAGAAACTAGGTCGATACAATTCGGACGTAGTTGAAAACATGATATTAATATTAATTGACCAATGACGAGTCAGAGAAATAGAGAAATATCAAGGCTTTGTGATCTGCTATTTGCAGATTTGGTCGATCGCGGTGCTGTTACGTAAAAAAATGTATTAGAATCTTTTTTAACCAATGGAATTAGATCACAAATAAAATATTTTTAAATTAGGACACTAAATAAATATACCCTTTTAAATGTGTTCGAGCTCACTGAAACATTGTACCTTCTTCCTTGCAATTTGTATTATTTTGTATTCGCTAGCATTTTTCTTGCGATATTTTGTTATTTGATTGATTTTGATTGAAAATATTATCATTTTCCTCACAGCCACCATTGAGCCTTATTTTAGAAATAATAAGTTACTTGCCTAGAAATTTTATTATCCCCTTCCCCGGGCGCACAAACCACCAAATTTTCACATCCCTAAATTTAGTAAACTTTTCTATTCTTTTAAAATTGTTTTGGTTTTATATCTCACTGAGTATCCCTTGTCATTTTTTTTACAGTGCGCCTTGTTGTCGCTTGATCTCCATTCTCACGAACCCACAAATATATATTTTTTTTCTGTGCCGAAAATTCCAAATCACGTCGCTCACTTGAAAATAATTTTTTTCTGTGCTGATAATTCCTTATCGCATAGGTATATCAGTATCACGTTGCGGTCAACAGCGTAGAGGTTGGCGTAAATGTTAAATGTGTGCGCGATTGTCCTTCCCTTTCGTACATGGTCTTTGATCTTTGTTCTACCGATTATTATCCATTGTATCTGGTTCAAACCAGTCCTTTTTTTTTTTTTTTTTTGAAATGCCGGTGTTAAAAATAATGAGGTAGTAGACGATAGGTAGATGATACTTTTCAGTATTTTTATTTTATTTATTAGACTTTGAAAGTACTACAATTCAATAATTCTATCAAACTTACACAGATGTTGTAACGTTGGAATATAAATTTGATTCGGAGAAAAATACAAAGATCCCTTGTCATCACGTATTTGTAATTCGAAAACGGAAGTGACGGGTCACGTGTTCCGGAAGTATTGTTCTGGATGCGACACGTTTTCTGTGCGCGAAGTTAAAATCCGATTTTTTTTTTTTTTTCGGGGGGATTTAAGTTTTTTTTCCGTGTAGCTTAAAAAATGAAGTCTACTGCTTGTAAGTTTATACAGCGCCAAATGTATACAGTTCTCTCTCATAAATATGGCACGACTCTTATTTTCTTGGGAATCGTTTTAATTGTAGTTTCTGCTTTCCAATTTGGTGAGGTATGTCAGATTTGTTGTTATTTTCTCTTCGATCGGTGTTTTTGGTTTGTGTTTATAAAATTCTTGACTTTTTTAAAAAATTCCTTTCTTGTTTTTTTAAAAATCGACTGTTTCTCCTTCTCAATGTTTAAAATAAAAACATCGTTCAACGTTATTATGATCTCGTGAAAATAAAAACAAATTCCCTAAGTGAGAGCAATTGTTTTTTAAATTAACTTCCTTCTTCCTAATTGAAATTGCTTGTATTTTTATAAATTATTTTTTATTAATTGACATTTCATATTTCAATTTGTCCTTCACCCCACTTACAAAAATCAACTGTTTTACTTTTGTCACTTTTTTTTTTTTTTAGTGAATTCGGTTTAATGAGCAATAAAAAGTTATCTTATTTTAAAAGATTCAACCTGCATTTTTGTGCCTTTAAAAAATGCGTTAGTCCATAGCGTTTCAAACAATTTCTAAAAGGTGCTGCTTAGACCAATCCACTTCACAAAAAATTGTCTAAATTTATTTTGTAACAACTTCTCGTTTTGGTCGGACCAAGACTATTTCAGCATCTTTTTATCTTATATATCAAACGGTGATTGTTTTTTTGAACTAGACTCATATTAGGAACTCTTTTTTTAAATATGAAAAGTCACGCATTCAAAATAATTTAAAAAAAAAAAGTAGCATTGGAGATGTGATATTTCATTTTTTTTTTCTTTTTCATAAGTAAAAACCGAATTATAACTTAACATTGGCAACTAAGTTCCAGAATTTGAAAACCGAAAATAAAAAAAATGAAAAATAGTCGAGCGTCTTCCTTCTTACTTCTTTTTTCGTGTCGAGTAACAGAAAGGAACCAAAAAATATCGTCTGCCATAAAATGCCAATAATTTTTTATATTTCAATTTTTTTTCTTCTAAGTTTAAAAAAAAAATAAAAATAAAAGAAGTGAAATTAAATTTGATCTCCTTGATCAATTTACATTGGAAATAACTATATATTCGACCAATAAGTTCTCAAAAGACGGAAACAATATCCTTCTTTTTCTCCCCTCATAAATTTTTTTTTACTTACGAAAAAAAAATTATATTGCATTTCGGAGGCAATTTTTTCTTCGTTTTTCTTTTTTACTTTGCATTTCGGATGCATGGCTTTTTGAATTGAAATGTGCGTTTCAAATATGAGGCGAGTTTAAAAGAAAAAAGGGATGAATGTAAGGGAAATAATTTAATGTTCATTTGTATTCAATATTATTGCTTACCTTTTTTACATCAGCAATTTCTGGTGACCCTTAAAGGGCCTTAACTAAGGTTAAGCCTCACCAACACTCCCCCTAAGTAGTTTTCTTGCAGATTTCAACACTGCTGTGTTCTGCATAGACCCCTTTTATCCTGATCGCTCTCTTTACAAAGGTTATTGGGACCTTTTTTTCCCCTTACTGTAACGTTCCTTTCAGTCATGGAGTCCAAATTGAGTCAGAAGCAATTAAGGGGTCACTGGGGTCAGAGTTGGTAACATATATATAGAATTTACAGTTTATGTAAAAAGTCTTACATTATAGAATTTTTATTTTTAATTCTTCTACTGTATATTTAATATTTCCTTTAAAGAAATCCATCAACTTCTTTTTTTTAAAGTCCTTTTATTTTTTTGTAGTTATTTTCTATTTGCAAAACTATACATATAAAAAATCTTATATTATAGAATTTTTATTTTTGTTATCTATTACACCCTGTAAAAGATTATATTTCAAGTTCTGTTATAAAGTAGTTTTACTTTTGTTCTGTAATTATTTCTTATTTGCAAAGATATATGTAGAAAATCTTACATTATAGGATTTTTATTGTTATTTCTTCTATATCCTTCCAAATATTTTGTCTCTAATTCTGTTAGAAAATATTGAAGAATGAATAGGTATGATATAAAAGCCACAATATCTTTATTCTTTGATATAAACCAGTTCTAATGATATAGGCCTACTCAAGTTTGGAGCATATGTATAGGCTTTATGAGATTTGTAGGCCATAATCATAAAGATTTTGTCTCTAATTCTGTTAGAGAAAATATTAAAGAATGAATAAGCAAGTGACTGGCATCTCCCCAATCTTGAGAATGCCGACTTTGTATTTCAAATAATATAAGATAAAGGAAAAATTAAAAAAAAAAAAATCTACAATAATGGGGATATACTGGAAGATTTCAGCAGATCTATCTTTATAGCAATGCCTAAGAAACCAGGCACAAATGAATGTGAACTCCACTGAATAATCAGCCTCATGAGCCATGTAACAAACTCATCATCCGTATTCTGATGAACAGAGCACACAACAGAAGCAGGCCAGAGATAGAACAAGAACAGTGCAGGGTTTTTTTAAAGACACCAAAATGAGAACACGACATTCATGCTCAGAATCTTATCAGAAAGAGCAGTACAAATGCATAAGGACATATACCTCTGTTTCATAGACTACGCAAAGGCCTTCTACAAAGTACGGCTCAATGATATGTTGGAACTGCTCAGCAACTTTGACATATTCAGGAAAGATATTAGAATAATCAAGAATCTATACTGGAAGTAAACAGCATGCATAGGCATAGAGAATGAGTTCAGCAAATATACAAAATTAGAAGCGGCATAAGGCAAGTATGCGTCTTCTCACTTGATCTATTCAACCTATACAGTGAGAGAATTCTGAGAGAATTTGAAATCCTACCAGGATTCAACATTGGTGTCCACAATCTTAACAAATAAGATACATTAGATGACACACTACTGATAGCAGACACAGAAGAGAAATTACAAAACCTCTTATGGAAGGTAGTGAAGGAGTGCAAGAAGAAGGGACTAAGAATGAACTACAAGAAGACAGTATGCATAGTCATCAGTAAAAAGATGAGCCCAAAATGCGATTTGCAGGTTGGGGATACTAAAATCAAGCATGTGCAGAAGTTTAAATATCTGGGAAGTATTTTGACAGAGGACAGTAAGTGCAACACTGAGATCTGTAGACATATTGGGATGGCCAAGGACACATCCAAAACCTGGGCAGAGTATTACAAGACAGGATGATTTCTTTGGTAGCAAAGAAAAGCATATTGAGTTATTACATGACATCTAACAAGGGAAATCAACGCATGACATACCTGGTGAGAGCCACAAGGGATAAGGAGAAGTGGAGAGCCATAATCATCTATGTCCTGAAAGGACATGGCACATAAAAAGAATAGAAAAGAAGGCCATAATCACTTAATTACATAGATAGGAGTTTGAGGTGCCAAAAATAGAGAAATAAGAGTCAAAGGATTTGTGTTCCGACTCCACAGCCCTGGTTCCTTCAGGGCATAGGCAACCATGACTCACAATCATTACTATCTGTGAATTGCAATGACTGCCTTCTCCATGGTCTTCTTTCTCCTAGACTGGTTGCCACTCAAGGCTATAGAATCCAGTCTTCTCTACTATCAAAGATAAGAACTAGGTACAACATGGACAGTGGAACAAGGACACTTTACACCCTACATTAAATGAAGGGTTCATGTTTTTGTTTTGTGTTTTTATTTTTTGTTTTATTGAAGTTATTAAACATATGTGATAGTTTGTTTTTTTTTTCCACAGACTGTCATGGAATGGAGTTATGCTCAGTATGTCAACATGTTCAGTTCATTTACAGATAATGTAGCAGGAATATCATTTAAGAATAGGTAAGACCCAAATTTACTATATGAGTTAAACATAATGTAATTAAAAAAAAAAAAAGAAAGAAAAATTCTCTTTTGAATATTTTATATATATATATATATATATATATATGTAAATATAAAATATCAATATTGATTGGAGACTTTCATGTATGAACACAATCTTCAGGCCTGGAGGTTGCATTCAAGCATGAAACAGATGGTCACCACTCAGTGTTGACCTCAATATCTACTTATATATTTTTAATCCAACATTTTTATTACTTCAAATATCATTATAGTTTCTATAGTAAACAGAATAAACTAATGGTGAGTGAATTGATTTATTATAATTATTAAATTGTTATAATTGATAAATTATGTAATGTTATTGAAGATTCATTAAACTAAGTATGCCACATATGCAAAACAAATAGTATAACGAGTATTTTTTAATCGCTGTTGCATGATGATTCTTTCTCTTTTAATGTCATTCTCAACTTTTTCCACATTTCATTTTGCTTTTGTTCTTGAAATTTTTTAAACAAAAAAATACTTTTTAAATCTTAATGCATTATTACAATCATCATAGCTGAATGTTGGCTTTCTTTCTATAAAATCGGCAATCTTTTTCAATGGCTTTTTCAATTTCAGTCCAGGTTTCATCAAAATGATGTTTTTAATTTCTTTGTTCATTGTGACAGTGTGAATGCTAGAGAATAGTTTCTCTAGAAAATTTTATATCATACAATGTTGACTGTCTTTTGTTGAACTTGGCCATTGGTTACAATGAACTTTCACTAGTGTCTCGTCTGTTTAAAATTTCCACATTTTGTGATAACTCCAAAGTTGATCTTTTCCACTTATTTCCATTATCTTTTGCACTAATGCAAGCCATTACGGTGAAATAAGCATAAGCAATTATCCAAAGTAACTTTCCTGAAAAACAGAAATTTCATATCAGTTAAATATCACCCAAATAGTTCAAATATACACATCAAAATCATGCCCGGATATGAGGGATTCTACTGTGTGTGTGTGTGTGTGTGTGTGTGTATAATCGACTCTCCCATCGAGATTCGACGTATGAGGGTCAAGCAGATCAGTTTCCAGGAAACCGACAGCCCGACACCAGCACATGAGATTTGATTATAGTGGTGAAGGCCTCGTGCAGGACCAGCCACACTTTTTGAAGGGACGAATACAGAGACTTGGTGCATCAATGCCACAAGGTTCCCAAACGACCTCCGCAGGCTTTTGAATTCAGAGTTGTCCTTCTCCTAGACCAGTTGCCATCCAAGGCTATAGAACCCAGTCTGTCCTGCTATTTTGCCCATAGCTGGAGGGAGAGGAAGAGGATTCATACCTTTCCCAAGGGTATTAGCATGTAAGTGAATGTAATGGATTCAACTGGAACTGGAATTCAAACTCGGCTCTGCAATTCCTCAATCCAAACCGCTATCCATTACTCCACCATACCTCCACCGTGTATATATATATATATATATATATATATATATATATATATGGGTGGACTCTTCCATTGTATTCGATGTATAAGGGTCAATCAGCTCAGTTCCGAGGAACTGACAACCAGGCACCAGCACATATGATTTTGATTATAGTGGTGAAAGCTTTGTGCAGAACGGACCACACTTTTTGAACGGCCAAATACAGAGACCTGGTGCACTATGTGCCACAAGATCCCCAAACAACCCTCTTTAGGTTTTGAATTCAGAGTTGTCCTTCTCCTAGACCAGTTGATATAGAACTCTGCTTGTTCTGCTATTTATCCATAGCTGGAGGGAGAAGAAAACGATTAATGCCTTTCCCAAGGGTATTAGCACATAAGTGAATGTAATGGATTTGACTGGAATTTGAACTTGGCTTGATGATTCCTCAATCTGAGCTGCTATCCACTACTCCACTATGCCTCTCATATATATATATATATATATATATATATATATATATATATATATATATGTGTGTGTGTAATATAATAATAATTATTATTCAACTCTCCCGTTGTATTTGACGTATGAGGGTCAAGCAGCTCAGTTCTGAGGAACAGACAGTCAGACACCAGCACATGATTTGATTATAATGGTGAAGGTTTTATGCAGAACCATCCATACTTTTTACACACATATGTGTGTGTGTGTGTGTGTATATATATATATATATATATATATATATATATATATATATATATATAGGGAAAAAAAGCATTCGTATAATACAAATTTCAGATTTAAAAATTTTTAAATTGCTTTAATACTCTATATTATTCAAGTGGGATATTCTAGAATGTTCCAATAATGTTATCAGTAGTTATTTTTAGCCTAAAAAATACAAAAGAAACATTTTGTAATTGATATTTGTGCAAGAATGTTATCATCATGGTAAGAGATAAAGAATTGACAAATTTACAAAAGAACTGACTGTTAATCTCTTGAAAGAAGGTAATAATTACCTGAAAATTTCAGACAACCTAAATATTCCATTTATTACCATTAGTTCATTCATTGCAAGGTATAAAAAACTCAAAACTGTTGGAAACCAAAGAAGAACAGGTGCTCCATGGAACATTTCTTCAAAATTTATGAAATAATGCATCAAATTAAACAAAATCCAATGGTTACTCATCAAGAATTGCAGGATGTTTTCCTTTCACCAGGAATCTGTGTCACTAAATGGATTATAAGCTATGGAATTCATAGGAACAATCTAAAGTCACACTCTCCTCAGAAAGCTCCACTGCTGTTGAAAAGACATAGGTATACCAGGTTGAAATTTGCTTGCGAACATAAAGATAAGGAATAATTTTATTGGGAAAGAGTATCATGGACAGACAAAACCAAAATTGAGTTAATTGGATGTAATTCTAGAAATCATGTATAGAGGAAAAATGGCGATCCCTTTGAACAAAAGAACATAGATCCAACAATGAAATTTGGTGGTGGCAGCATCATGGTTTGGGGATGTTTTTCTGCAAAAGGTACTGGCAAAATATCAGTAGTAGATGGTAGAATAAATGCTGCAGCATATCAAAATATTTTGGAAGCAAATTTAATGATTTTGGTTGAAAATCTTGAACTTCCTCTTGATTGGATTTTCCAGCAAGATAATGATCCTAAGCACACTACAAAATATATGAAGAAATGTCTTGCTGAAAATAATATAAATATCCTGAAATGGCCAAATCAGCGTGCAGATTTAAACTCAATCCAGAATCTGTGGCACTATTTGAAAATTCAAATCCAATTGAGAACTCCAACAAACATCCTGGATCTGAAGATCATATGCAAAGAAGAATGGAACAAAATACCAACTAAAATTTGCAAATCATTAATTGAGAACTGCAAGAAGAGGTTGGTTGCTGTAGAAGTGAATAATGGCTGTTTTACAAAGTATTAAATGAAGATTATGTATTGTTTTTTTGTATTGTACGAATCTTTTCGCCCATTAAAATGGATAAATGGGGTTTAATTCTATTATATCAAAATTTTTTCTGTTTTCTATGCATATTTAATTATGCATCTGTGTACAGTAATTATATGAAAAGTACATTTATTCATTAGTTGGAAATATAATAAATTAAAAATTTTATGTGTATGAATATTTGTTTTCCCCCCACTTAAACTGTCATCTAAATAACACAAAAATGAAAATAATACTGACATCTCATTTTAACAGATATATTTATCAAAATTACACAAAATTATCTTGAAATACAAAAGATTAACTTTATTCAATAAAATCACTTCAAACATGGCCTCCAGATGAATCTCCTGCAACTCTTCTGGATGATTTGCTTGTTTAAGTTAGTGAATGCTGCTATAACCCTTGCCTTCAGTTTATCTTTGGTATTACAAGGAGTTTTGTTGGTCTCTTACTCAGCTGCTTCCCACACATAATAATCAAGGGGGCTGCAATCTGGGGAGTTAGGTGGCCAGATGTAAGGGGTGATTTGGTCACAGAAATTGTTTGACAGCCATGACTGGGTTCTTCTGCTTGTGTGGCATGGTGCAAAGTCCTGTTGCCATACATAGGATCTTCCAGCAGCCACCCTCTTAACCCAGAGTAGCACTACCTCTTCAAGACACTTGAGGTTGTCCTCCATGTCAAGTACCTGGTGATGATGAATGTAGCCATAACGCCACCTATACTAGTGATCACTCCAAACACCTTCATAATCAGCATTAGACTCATCCAACTCTTTTTGAATCCTCTGCACTGTCCTCAGAGTGATACCTGAGCACTTTGGAATGATCGTATTGGAACTTCCGGTATGAATGCCAAGCATGTCATTTCCAAATTTCTGGCAGAGTGAATTACATCATGGTGCTTTTTTTCTCACTGATGGTGTTCAACTGCTCCTACTATACTGTGCAGTAGACCAAATCAAAACAAACAACATGCATGGGCAAGATTAAAAATATAAAATCGTGTCAATTCATCCATCCCATCCTCTGTGTGTGTGTGTGTGTGTATGTATATATATATATATATATTGTGTGTATTTAGGCAGCATTTTTTCATTCATACATGTTTCATTAAATAATATAGACAAGTGTTGTCTCTTTATTTTATGTAAATTCTTTTCATAACATCTAATAAGCTTAATAACATTATCATTAAACGAAGAAAGAAAATCACAATATTGATCCATATTTTTTATCCAATCTAAGCTTTCGGCTTACATAAGCCATCATCAAAGATGTCAATTACAGTACGATATATTAAGCAATATACGAACAAGACAGTGATGATAGTCTGTTTCTGTTTACATGGATGATTTCCAAGCAACGATAAACACGTGCATATAAGACGCTAGAAGTGAAAATCGCACCGCAGCTCATGATGTCACGTCATGAGGTGCGGTGCGATTTTTCACTTCTAGCGTCTTATCCATGTAAACAATCACCACATGATAATTTTATTGCTTATCAGATGTTATGAAAAGATTTTACATAAAATAAATAGTCAACACTTGTCTATATTATTTAATGAAACCTGTATGAATATATATATATGTGTATATATATATATATATATATATATATATATATAGATTAATACAAACATAAAATTTGTCACTTAGCTGATTGATGCTATATATATATATATATATATATATATATATATATATATATATATGAGCAGAAAGAATTCATCCAAACAAGTTTTTTCAAATAATATTGTTAGTTTGAGTATTTAAGTTTTTATATAGTTTTTCAAAGGAAGCTTCTTCTTTTATGTGTGGCAGTCATGTCTCTCCACAACTTCCTATCCCTTGTTGACCGTAGCAGTTTTACCCTCTTTATTAAGGTTAACAGCCCCTCCCCCATGTTCTGACATCCACAAACTTGTCAGTTAAGTTGCTTACTGTCTTCCCCTGTCTCTCAATATGCCCCATGAAGGTTGTTTTTCAAGTCTTCCTTTAACAAGGAATTTCAGTTGTCTCTTCTCAATTCAGAGTAGAAATGTTCCATCCATGGAATTTTCAGTATCCTTGTCTAGAACCACATTTCTGATGTCTCCAGTTTTCTCCTCCTCTTTGGAGAGATTGTCCAGCATTCACTGACAAAAAAGAGGTTAGATATCACATAGATCACCAAGGACACAATTCAAGTAAAAACTCTTGAAATCATTTGTGAAAAAAAGAAAACCTTATTATCTATTTAAAAAAAATAAAAAACATATATTTGAATTTCTATAAGTTTTTTTTTTTAAGTAGTGAACATAATTACAAATATTTACTATCAGATTTTTTTTTTTAATGAATGAAAAATATGCAATGAAAGCTAAATCAAACAAAAGACATAAAATAAAGCAATTAGCATAACTGGTCCAATTATTGTAACACTGATATAGCACAAAGTAAGTCATCATGGTCAAGGTTTTAAGTGTGCTGGCCTTATTCAAACTGTTAATCAGACTAGATAATGCACACTCTCCCAGAAATTGTAACTAAGATCCACTATAGTATAGTATAGTTGCAGTATAAATCACAGGTGAAGAATTCTGTGAATGTTGAACAAGCACAAATGTGCCTGATCAGACGTCTGCAACAGGAATTAGCTAGCTGCCCTAGTAGACTGACATCCTTGGATACAAGTGGCAGCGCCATTTAGATATAGAATGGGTGCATCAGCATGGGTGAATGGTTAATCAGTCTAGTTTTTATGACCATTACTACTGAGTAATGAGTTCAATCCTAAATGGGAGCCCCATACAAAATTCATTATTTAGTCAGTTAAGTGACATATGGGATACATGCTTAGGCATTCATATCTCTTTTGATTCATAACTTGACTAGGTAGAAGATTTTCCTGCAGTAGGTTGCTGCTTCTTTCTGCAGTAGACTGGTTGCCATCAATGTTAAAGGACTGAATCTCTCCTACTATTTAACCTATAGCTGGTGGGAGAAGAAATGGGTTCATACCTTTCTCAAGGGTAGTTTCACATAAGTGAATGTAACAAACCCAACTGGAATTTGAACTTGGATCTCTGATTTCTCATTATGAGCAGACATTCATTACAGCACAACAAAGTGACCAAAAAAGGGTTGACATGTCATAAAATCATCTAAACTTGGCCTAAAATTGTTTGTGATGCATTTTCATACTAAAATCATTTCCAGGTGCCTCAATATGGGTTAAGACCGGTCTGGTTGACCATTACTACTGAATTGTGAGTTCAATCCTCACTGATTGCCCCCATACAAAATTTAACATATTACAAAATCAACCAACTTAACCCAACCTAAATATAGAATATGTCATTACTAAAAAGGGAATATCAGGCTGCATGACCAACAAATATGCAAAATTACATTATTTTATATTCCAGAATAGCTGGGCTATCCTTTTAACATAATGGGACCCCACCATAATTAGAACACATACAAAAATAACTGGGTCCTAGAATGATTTTATCTGGGCCAGGTTTTATAACAGTGTAGAGAGTAAACTCAAGAAGTTTGATCTTCAAAGCAGCCACCCACGAACTAAAGGGAAACGGAGAAAATAAATAAATTAAACATTTTAGGATCAATTGCCACTTGGCTGGAAGTTAGGTCCCAATCACAGATAGAGTTGCAATTAGAATTGTCAGTTGTTCTAGGTTACCCATTATTAGAGAGTTATGAGTTGTGCATCATGATGTGGAGAGGTGCTAAGAGAGAGTTGGAATTCTCAGTAGCTGAAGGGAAGAATTGGTCCATTAGTATGAAGACAGAAATAATGATGTTATCCCAAGAGTCACCTACCTATCCCCAAGACTATCAAATGAAGCCATGAATAAATAACCAATATAATGGAAATAGGATTTGCATTTTCATTTTTCACTTGGTGATATTTTCACTTTTTGTTTTCTTGTGAACATGCAATGGATCTTTCCCAGTTTTTGATGCATACTGACATAAATGTGGATCAAAGCACAATGTGAGGTTATTTGACCATTTGGTGTAAGACTGAGAGAAGCCTCCAGGGTCATGTTTACATTAGTGTAAAAATAACCCCTATGTATTTGTTAATAACGATTTCTGTTTATACTTGTATACTTTTCATTATTTATATTTTGTTCTCAGAAAACTGGCTTACTGTAAAAAAAGAAAAAAAAAATGCTTCATAAATATCTTGCATGCATCACTGCAGAAGTTAGATTTTTAGAAAACTAAAATAATTTCTTTTACCTTATCGCAGGCTGTGTTCCCCTATTCCAATAGATGCTGTCTACACGTGGGTTAATGGATCTGATCCAAATCTTCTCTCGCAGATCCGGCACATAGAAATGGATCTTAAAAGACAAATCAATGGCATCAGGTAATTTGGCACTTTATTTACTAAAAAAATGTTTGAAATCATTTCAAATGATTATTTACATTATTTACATTCAAACTAATGTGATTGCTGTTATTTCAAATGACCTCAAAATAATTGTACATTTGAGATGATTTTGGTAGAAAACTCTTCCTCTGAATTTTGAATGTAAAATGTTTTTATCAAACATTAGTATTTCTTTGTTGCATACAAATTTATTTGAACTGTTTGCATTTTAGTTATTATAGTCACCACATTTTGGCCATTGCGCCCTCTGACCGTCTTCAGGTATCTGTTGTACTTGCAATTATTTGAAGGTGAGTTTGACTTTTAAACATTACCAAGTACAACAGGCAAATTCAAGTCTTGACAAAAGCTTATCTTTTATTTCGAATCTATATTGTTTCATCATGGTTGAAGAAAGATGAAAGAAATACCAATCAAAATTGAATAATAGTTGCCTTAATTTATATAAAGCACATTTTGAACTGTTTCAGCCACAAAGAGAATTGATGATCAAGAAAATCTTTCCCAGACTCTTGAAACATGCATATCTACTCAGTTTCATATCCTAATGTAAACAAAGCAATTTTTAAAGAAGTGAGAATGAAAGAGCACAATATCTCTATAGTATCAAGCACAAAAAATATACAATATATATTTTAAGCACTGTATATATATTAAGCACTGTTCACTATCACACTTCTATTTCAGTCTGTCTTTTTAGGGTCTCAGATAGGACAGAAAATATATAAGTAAATACACATTGATAATTATTATATAGTTTGATAATAATGGATGTTGGATCTGTTTAAAGGTCTCTTCTAAACTGTTTTTGCTCTTACATTCTCACACCTTCAGTAGTACTTTGGATAGACATTTTTGTCAGTTTCATTTCAGCCATTATTTTAAATCAGTTACCACTAAAAAAAAAAAAAATTAAATCAGTTACATCTAAAATAATTTTAAATCAATTTCCTCTAAAAAAAGTTTTAAATCAGTTACTGCTAAAAAAAAATTTAAATAAATATTTATTGAGTTATGGGCTATAACGTGTATACATTATTTTTTTCTGGTGATCCAGAAGATATACCTTTTGTGTGATACTTTTCTATGTCACAAATTTTGATTTTGATTTTTCTTCTTCTACGTGACATCTCCCTGTTCTAACCAACCATTTACGCAAGCTTAGGTAGGTTATGAGCAGCATTTCTCTGTCCATCTTGCCTTCAATGTCCTTTGAGTTTCAAATTTTCCACACCCACTTTCCTCATTACATGACCTAGAAATTTCAATTATTTCTTTCTGATGCTATGTATAAGTGTCCCTTTTTTCTATTTCCTTAAAAACTTTGTTGTTGCTCGTATGTTTAGTCCATGATATTCTCAGCATCCTTCTGAAGAACCACACTTGTGTTGCCTCTAGTGTCTTCTTCATCTGTGATGAGATTGTCCAGCATTCACTACATAATCAGAAAAGTAAATAAATATACAGTTATTTTTTCTGATGATGCAGTAGTCATAATTATTCAATAGTAGCATAAATAAGATAGTGCAAATAAAGGTTTTAATGTTTTAAATATCCCTATTATATTTTTTTTCTGCATGAATAAACTAATCTAATAAAAAAATATTCAAGATTTTTGCAACAATATTTGTCTAATTAGTGTTATGCTACCACGCAATCAATCCTCTAACCCTCAATACACTTTACACCTATAGTTAATCATCTCTTTTTCCTTCTCTAACTGTGATGCTCACTCACTCTCTCTATCATCTTGTTGAAATCAGCAATCGGATGAACTGTTGGGCAGCCAAATGATTGACCCTAGAAACAAAATCAGGTGAGATCTAAAAATAGCATCTCACACACGTCTGGAATAACGTGATCTAATATGAAAAGTTGAGTGGGAAAAATATCTGAAGAATCAGTTGGACTGCAGAGCTTGAGCGATCGACACCCTTTTTTTTGTTATCATCAACTAAAAGGGATTGCATAATGAAGAGACTGATGCCTAGTCCTAACTCACACATGTTATGTCACATGAACGTATATTTCATAGACCAAATAGTCTCAGACCAAAATGCAATGGTGAATTACTCAACTGAGAACTGAAAAAGAAGTAAAAAAAGAGAAATATAAAAAAAACGAAGAGAAAGGAAAAAAGAGAAAACCTGTTTTATTTCAGACAATGGACAAAAGCTAAGTGTTTCTTTTGATTTTCATATTGCATACACCAAACACATCTTTACATACAGACTATGTTGTTCTAATGTATAATTAAATCTTGTTAATTTTATTCTAGTGTTTGTTGTTCACTATTGGTTATTTCTCTTTATCTGTGCTTATTTGACCTTGTGAGAGAATTCACCACTAACAGAGTGGAAAATTTGGTCATATCCTTTGTGACAAGTCATGTTTTTTCTTGACCGTTTCAGGGATGATAACTGTACATTTAGCCATTGCGTACCAACTAATTTGATTGTCATTGAACCAGAATTTTCCACAGAACTCCGTCTTGATGAATTGAAACAAAAGTATAAAATGTTTGAAATGGCCAGCAAAATGTACTCTTTGAACTTCACAGGAGAACATCACAAATTCACTGTGATTACTTATCCTGATGAAAAAGCAGGTAACAATTTTTTATATATGTATATATTTTTCATATATTGGTGAATAGTGAATAGGTAAAAAGTGAATAGGAGTAGATAGGTAGGTTTACTTATCTTCCAGTATGCTTCTAATGTCTCCATCTTATTTTTCAATATAATTTACTTCTTTGTCATTGCACTTAATTCATATTGATTTAATATTTAATCATTCATATTGAAAATTATTCATTAAAACTCTCAGATCAAACTTTAACTAATAACTACATGTCAGGCTATGAATTTATTCATTCAAGTGTATACAAACACACACATATAGACATTATATTTTTATTAAGAAATATTTTTAAGAAGATTTATTAATTGCTTAAAATTTACTATGTTTACGCTTCAGAGATAAAAATAAAGTTAGGAGTATATAGGTTCACCTATCATCTGGTTCACACTCCTCCCTGATATTCTGAAAAGGAGTAGAGCTTTATCCCTTGTTACCTATTTAGGATTTCGTTTCCAGTTCTTTCTTAAGCCTACTTCAACTGTATATATCTAATATATCCACTTATACTCTGAAATTATATTTACTGTTGTTTTGTTTTTTTCCTTACTAGGAGTAGATAGGTTTACCTAATGTCCATTTCATACTCCACCCTGGCCTTTTGTACAGAAGTGGAGATTTATCCATTGTTTCTTGTTTAGAAGGAACCAGAAACCTAATTCTAAAGTCTTATTTTCTTTCACCCTTAGTAACCCCTTGTATCTTCATGGCATTATTGCCCTGCTTGGGGTGAAATGATAAAAAAAAGAAAAAAATATATATGCCTGATTTATAATTTCATATCATCATCATCATCAGTCCCAATGACTGGGTGTGTTCACAGGGCCATTGCATGGTTCTGACTAGTTTGCCCCACCCCACATCTGGATTGAAAGCTGGAGAGCTATTCACTCATGCATAACATGTCTTGGGCCACTAGAGTTGACAGATCCCATCTCTCTCCTGGCCAGACCACAGTCAATGTCCTCAAAATTGAAGGCTTGTTTTGGTCGCATTCATGTGGCTGTTAATTCCATTGGGGTGAACTCTCTGCCCAGCAATGCCATGTCATCACCACACATTGCACACATTGAGCGTATCCATAGCTATGAAGCTCAGTCTACTGCACTGTGCTAGATGGTGGTTGATCCTACAAGAAAGTTCATCCAACTTTTGACAGGTCTTGTTTTTAATTCTGCTGTGTATCTAGCCCCCCTCCTCATCAGAAAAGTCTGGAGGGAAAACCAGTTTACTTATTGATGACCTGACCATGTGGCAGGTAGTACTGCATTTCATGGCACCAGGAGCACTATTAGAGTGACCTGACATAAGCCATACTAATATAATTGTAGTGTAGTAGTGTTACGGACTCGCAGAAAGTAGTTTGCACTCGAATGCCTCATGGGTAATAGCCATAGCTATTTATACTCTTTGTGACTTCATATGTAAATAAGTCACCTCATCTCTCTGTACCAAAAAGGTTTTATTCTCTTATATTCCCTGGTACCTCTTCTGAGAGCTTTTGTCTCCTCAATAATAGTTAAAAATACTTTTGACTTTAAGCATTCAAAATTAAAACTCTGTTGTTTAAAAATAAAATTGGATTATTACAAAACTAACATGCTTCTTCCTTTATCCTTAAAAACATTTCAAGATAGATTTTTGAGTATCTGTAATGTAATTTCTAAGGAGCACTCTGCCTCAGCTGTTGATTCCATTTATTTTATATGCTTAAAGAACATATTGGTTTATGTGCAAGAGTCTGTTGATAAGTAAAGTTTCTTACAACTAATCCTATTTCTATCTATTACAAATATTGGAGATAGAAACAGTTGTATATAATATATAAAATCCTGTTCAAATCGACAATACTTCATATAATAAGGTAATTTTTTAATCAATTCATCCGAAGTAAGGCAATAATGCCATTAAGACACAAGGTGTAACTGAGAGTGAAAGAAAATGAAAAAAAATTTAAGAATCAAAAACCTAATCCTAAAATGGAAACAAGGGATAAACCTGTGTTCTTGTTCAAAAGAATTGTGAGGAGGGTGAATCGGATGATAGGCAAACTCATCTACAATATTACTCTTAATACCAGTAATGAGGAGTACCTGTAAAAATTTCATGGTTTTGCCATTTGAATTTTCTGATGAATAATAATGCTTAAGTTAATGATTAAATAAGCTCCTTGCAAGTTCCACAGCTATAGAGTACCTATGGAAATTCCCTTTAAATCATTAAATAGTTAGGCTTAACAACTTTAACAAAATATTACTATAATAATCATAAGTATGAATTCCAGTTGTTATTTAAAGAAGTAAGAGAGTACAAATGTAAATATTAAAAATTAACAAGGTTTTCCATTTCACTGAAGCACAAAACACATGCCACCTTTATATTTTTGTTCTTTCATTCTTTCTTAAACCAAACTGTGTCTTTTCCATCTTTCCTGGTGATCAAAACAGAATAGTCAATTATTTATGAGGCATTGGAAGGGTGTAAAGTCAGTGTAATCTCTGCAGAATGAAAGAACAAGCAGAATTATCATTTGATCATAACAGCAATTTTTAAAATTCTACTTATGTTATTGCTATTTTCTTTGCAAGATGAATTTATTGCACTATTTCATTATTTAGGAAATTCAACTTAATTTGCATTTTTAATGAACTTTCACAAATTAGCTTATAGGAAATGTTTTAATATTTACCAACACAGTATCCATTGGAGTATCCATGTGCTCCCTCTAAGATCAAAATGTCACTCCCAGTCTCCAACACTTGTCTAGGGTGTTTTATTCATGCTTTGAATATTGCTGCTACATCTGGCCAGGTTTTATGTATTGAGAGATTCTTGATAAAATACAAATAATAATCTGCAATGTTATTGGTCTTGACTTGGCATTTTGACCTCAGTCCCTTTCCCACCACTGTAACATACCTTCCCTGTGTCTTTTCTATAAATTCTTTTATGGTAGTTATTCTGATGAACTTTCCTCTATGATACCTACACATTATGAATCTAAGTGCAGTACTTAATTGGCAGCAACGTCTCATCATATTACTGTTCAAATGGCTAGATGTAACTGTAAGTTCTATTCTAACGTGCTTTCTTCTCTCTGACTTCTCACTTGTGGAACTATCTTCTGGCTTTCCAATCAAGTTTGATCTTCGAAAAATTTAAATGCAATATCAATTGTTATTTTCTGTTTTCTTGATTCCTGTTTTTTTATTGTTCTCTCTTCTTAATAGTGTTACTCTAGTACTCCCCTCACTTGTGTCTTAGTGGCTTTATTGCCTTGCTTAGGGTAGAATGATTTAAAAAAAAATTTAATTCTGAAAATTTTTTTTGTCTGTAAGCATTTTTCAATATGGGTTGCACAGACTTTTTACAAACAAAATAAGTTTTTAAACCTTTTACGTTCTATTTTAATCTCAAATTGACCTTTGGTGACCTTCAGTGACCTTAGAGATATCATCTATTATACATAATTTACCTCCACATAGACTTTAAATAACTTGCAAAGGATTGATAAACCATAGAAAACAAATCAATCAAAAAACCTCCACATGCATATTTACTTCTGAGAATGTAATTTATCTGCAATAGAATTTATAAGATTTTCAATATGTGGTCCTTAGAATTGCAAAGGACAAAAACAATCTGCAATAATTTATTCCTCAGATTTGTCAAGATTTTACATTGTTAAATTTAAAACAATTATAATCTGCTTGTTCATTAGTATCTACATTACACACTGCCATTACTGTAGATAATGAGCAATTCTCATTTGATTGGAAGGATAGACACAAAACAGAAGAAAAGAGATATCAATGGTGCTGTTTGGTTTTAAGGAAAGGAAGGGAAAAAAGAATGAAAAATAAAAATAAAATAGTGCTGGCTATAACATTCTCATGTTTAATGTCTGCTTCAGTAAAATTAAAAACCTTGTCAATTTGAATATTTTCATTTGTACCCTCTTACTTCTTTAAATAATGACCCACATTCATATTTATGATTGTTATTGTAATATTTTGAGTTGTGTTTATTTATACAAGGGTGAATCAGTTAATCTGTAGCCTGATACAGTTATTAACTGAATGTTGTTCTGAAATTTTCACCATATAATGTTCAATCTTTCTCATTAATGGTAAAATGCATTAACAAAAAAGGAGATCGTGTTTGAAAATAAATGTTTCTTATATAAAATAAATGCCTTTTTTCATCATTAGGCTGTGTACTTATTGAGTTCCCTACCAGTATCTGAATGCAGCATGTTTCTTCAGAAGGAGTATAAACATTGATGACTGGGTAGGGATGATAATCCAATGGGAATTGTGCAAAAGACTAGGATTTGAACATACAGGCCGATAGTAAAAGCATGAACCAAAAACTACAAATGTTGGATCATTGTAGCCTGATACGGTTATTAACTGAATTTTGATCTAAAATTTTCACTTTATAATTAATTGGGAAACATTGGATTAAGGTCATTAAGGAGGAGATCAAGTTGAAAAATATTTGTTCTGGAAAATAGCCTGTTTTCATTATTAGGCTACAAACTTATTGATGTAACTGCATATGTGATTAATAGTCAACAGTGAATCAAGTGCCTTGACAAGTAAAATTATTACATTGAAAAATAAATGTTTGTTGCATAAGATGGTTTTGTTTTATATTTATCATGAGGCTATGGATTATTTGATGTACCTATAGAATTTAAATTCCTGGGAATTTGAAGCTTACAGCCATATCACATTGAAACACTGGTTCTCATATAATCACCAAAGTTAAGCAACATCAAGCTTGGTCAATACTTAAATGGGTAACTGCTTGGGGAATGTCAGGTGCTGTAAGTTTGGATGTGTAGGTGGTGTAATGGATAACAGTACGGAATTGGAAATCAGGGAGCTGAGTTCCAATTCTCGTCAGGTTTGTTATATTCACTTACATTCAAATACCCTTGGGAAAGGTATGAATCCATCTCTTCTCCTGTCAGATATGGGTTAATTAGTAGGGCTTGTATCAGTAAATCACTAATATTTTCAAAAAACTCTTACAATCTAAAAATATTTTCTGGCTTTAAATAACCTGCAAAAGGAAGGTTGATAAACCATAAGATACAAATCAATCAATAAAGTCCTGAGAATTTTGTTTCTTCATTGCTCTGTATTGTGTTTAATTATTATGAATGACACGAAAGCTGAAATTAAATAAAACCTTTTTCTTTCATTGTTTTACATTCCTTCATTTTTCATTTTATTTTTTGTGCTGACTTCTAGTTTTGAAGGCACTTGAATACAGAAAAGAAATTAAAGAGAAAGACATGATAATAAAGCGAGGCTACTATGTGAGTTTTCAATTTCTAAAATAATATTTGAATTCTGTTTCACCATTAGTTCTTTGTCAAAGCATGTTATTGAGGTATGCAGCAGTTTCATTATTTTTAAACTCGTTCAGAACCACAAGTCAGAATGATATTAATTTCTTTTTTGTTTACATCATTTTTATGATTTAACTTATTTAGTCCTTTTTTGTTGTTGTAATTAATTAATGTACACTGAGACAAGAAAAAAGCCCAGGTTGAAAAATGGATGTTTGTTCTGTAAAGATAATCTTGTCATCATTGGGCTATCGAATTCAATTATTGATGTCTATGCATATGTAATTAATAATCACCACTGAATTAAGTGCATTGACATGGAAGGAGATTAAGAGCAGGCCTGGTGCAAGGGTCTTGTACCCCCCACCCTGAATCTATGAAACAGGACCCTCCCCGCTACTCCATTTCAATTCCCATAAGGTAGTAATCATGTAAAATACAAATTTTATTGTAACCTAATTATGTACAATAATGGATTATATGCAATATAAGTGAAGAATTCAACTAGAAAAATTGAAAATAAATACAATATATCTAAATGCAAATTAGAGACATGTCATAATAAATCATTCTATTTTAAATAAATCAACAATATTTTTGCAGCAATTTTTAACATCAGCTTGTGATTTTTCTTGTTAAAGAGTTGAATAAATTTTTGACATAAATAAAAAATTGTAAATTTTATTTAGGGTTTTTTTCAAGACTTAGCATGAGTAAAACAAATTCACAGATTTGGACAAAAAAAAACCCACTCCCAGGATGGCATCAAAATCTGAAATTTTTACTCCTTTAATACAGTTCGTTGTGCTTCATTTAATTTATAATGTATATAAATGTAGGTAGTAAAAATGCCAATATTGATAAGATAGTGAGGATCACAAAGCAATGCATGGAGCCCCCAATCAGGCTTGCCCCCGACTTGTTGGTGAATTCAAGGGCAGTATGCACTAGTGCTGATTAAGAGAATCATATTTGTTTTTATATTTTTTCACTGGCGGCATTAAAACATACAAACAAAAATATACAAACACACTTGAGAATTTGTATAGATCAACATAATTTATTTAATGCAAAGTTTAAACATTTTGTGTAAACTTGATCCATGTGCACCTTTCTGGGTCTAGTGTAATCTAGATCCATGTGTACCTTTCTGAGTATAGTGTAAGCTGGTTCTATCTTTTTTCTTTTACTACTGTTCACTCTATACAAGGCCCAACAGCCACTGAAGATAGAGGATTATGGAAGGTGGTTGTTATGTGAGTTGTAAGAGTAAGGGGTTCAATTTACATGGATATGTGGGGAAAATAAGGGTTAATCCTAGATCTGAAGAGACTAAGATTGTAGTGATTGGGAAAGCATCCTCCTAGGATTCTATTCCATACAGCAACAGTTTTTAGGAAGAAGCTATCCAAGGGGAACTTAACTCTTTAATAAAGGAATACGAGAATGAGGGGTGTTTTGCCTCTGTACGCAGCGTGAATGTTTTTAACTGAGGAATCAAGGAATGTAGCTCATTTGAACATTTTCCATCAAAATAGCAGTAGTGTAATGAGAGACTTTCAATCTTTAGTCTGTACAAAAGAGGCTGTAAGGTGGAAAATAATTCATCACCCACAGGGCCATGTAGATACTTTTGGACTCTGTTAAGACTGGAAAGTGAAAACTGCGTAGCACTCCATTTTCGTCCTGACCTATTTCTTGTAAAGGTAAAGGATCATAGGGGGAGTCAGGTATTTACTGGAGTGGTACAGGAAACTGACCATTTTTCCATCATCTTTAGTGATGGATTATATATACAAGTTCCATGTGAGGTCTAGGGTGAACATAACTTCCAATATGTATTCGAAGGAAAGGGGATCTCCTTGAGAGAACACCCATTCATTTTGAACAATAAGAATGTATTAGCTGTAAGTTGTGATGATGATCCCGCTTCCTGTTGAGACCTCCTGATACAGTTTTCCTCTCTACTTTTCCCTCTTTTTTTTAAGCTTATTCACCGTTCTCTTGATGGTTCTTGAATAAACTTTGAAGATGGATGCCAGAATATGAATGCTGGTACCATTACTGAAGGCCTGCATGTTCTTTTTTTCCTTTTTAAGTTTAGTATACCTGTTTACCTACCTATTGATTCATTGTTATTTTTATTCAATATTAAATAACCTAACAAGGGTTGATGTGTCAGTGAACTGACCCAATGCCAAGTATGCTAACAATCTTTATATATTTTGTTGAATTCTGAAATTTAATTTTTTAAATGCTGATTTACACTAAAACTGTTTTTTTTTTGTTTGTTTTATTTATTATTATTATCTTTTTTATTTTGTTATTTTTATTTATTTATTTCAGACTTCTGATTGGACCCTTCAACAAAGTGTTTTATTGTCTGATACAGTTTTGATGACAGGTCTTACAAAAAATGTTAAAGTGAAATCTATTAAGAATTTACTTTATAAGTATCAGATTGCTTTTTCCAAGGTAGGTAAATAGTTCTGCAATTTTTTAACTAGAATAGTAATTGCAAAATTGTTTAATAATAATGTTTTTTCTGCTTTGTTTTTTTTTTTTTTTTTTTTTTGGTAATAAAATGTATAGTGTATTTGCTTTTATTTTTCCGTTTTTCTCCAGATTCTTCTTACTACCAAAAGGTTCAAATATGGATTCTGTCCACAATACATTTTGCTAAATTATGAATATTTTATATGAAAAACATTATATTTTGTTTTCATCATTAACCGTTAGTAGACATTTTGAGATTACCAAAAGGGCTGGAGATTTGATTCAGGCCAAGGGAATCTTGAAAAAGAACAATATTATTTGATTTTGCAAAGACATGGTATACTATCTGATTTACATACAAAATTCACTTTCTAACAAGACAACAATCCAAAACACTCTTTTAAATTATATCAAAAATGAACAAGATTTTGGAAATTATTACTTTTCCATCTCAATCTCCTGATTTTTCTCCCATTGAATTGGTATGGGATGAATTGGATAGGATGATTCAAAGAGAATACCCAATGAGTGAGAGAGAGCTTTTTCAGTGCTTGAAGAATGATTGGGAAGGTTTCAAAAACTTTTGGGAAGAATGCCCAGAATTTATAAAGCAGCACTTGAGGCAGACAGTGGTTTTATTAATAAAAACAAAATATGATGCTGTTGTATAATAATTTTTTATAGTCAAGTGCTTATTTTTTGTCAAAATAAAATCAAATACACTGTAGTTACTGGAATTTTATCTTTTACTTTTAATAAATACAAAAGTATCTCCTTTTAGGGTGTTTTTTAAAGAAATACAGGGTGACCCCAATCTTTTTGCCTTTAGTGTAGCTAAAAACACCTTGTAGAGTGTTAGCACACATATATATATACCATATATATTATATACTTTAACACGCACTTCACATGCTGATCAAAACACATATGTAGCAGCAGTAAGATTTAAAGTTCTGCCAGGCTCTGCTGAACTCTACATGTATAAGAATTGTGGATTGGTCACAAAACTGTCCAATCATGGCCCCTCTTCCTGCTACCTCATTGGGAGATATAAAGCTCTTGGCCTCTTTATCTCCAAGACATGGACAGACAACAAGGACTCCTTTGTCCCTCTCCTGACATCACATGTTCGACTTTTTCAAAAGCAGAACTTTCATCGTTCTATAACAAAAAATATTCACAAAAGGTAAAAGTTTTGTATGTTGTCTATTGTTTCTCAATAGAATAAATGTTTTGTTTGGACTATTCTTACTCTTTTCTCAAACTTATCCATAAAGTCCACTAACATAAATCATTTTAACCTCTTGCTTACTTCATAGATGAAATTACGTATTTTGCAGTGTTGCCAGAGGTTAGTTTTCAAGTTTGGGTAAAAACTATGGATTTTAATACTGATTTTCAAGGTTTGATTATATTTTTTGCTATATAATATTAAAGCTGAAAACCTTTTCACTAAAAATGGGAGTCAAGATATATATTATTTTATTATTATTATTAGTTTGTAATTGTGATGTTATAATAGGATGATGAAAGTTTTGCTGCTTAAAATGACTAGGCAGTTTCAATGTATCTATTTTGAATATGATCACTCACTTCCCCCACCCTATTTTTTAACTTGTCAAGACTCTGAAGAAAAAAATCTTTTCTGGGTCGCCCTGTCAACTTGCTTAATTCCTTTCCTGCCTTCTCTCACTCTTTTTCCCTTTCCTCTCCCCATGTCTATCTCTCTTTCTCTTTCCTCTAAAAAATCTTATATTGAAATCTTTGTCTTTTCCCCCTTTTTTCTTTCTTCTTTTAATATTAAAAATTTTCCTTTTTCTCTTTTCTCTCTTGTCTTTTTTTTCTTCTTTTCCTTTTCCTTGTGTCTGAATAAATTGAACTGTAATTATTTTTGTAAAACTGAGCTGAAGAGAGGGACATCTGAAGTCCATGAAATAAACTATCACATGGCCTGATGGATTCCTAAGGATTTTGTATTCAATATTATATATATATATATACACACACACTAGACCAGACTACCTATGACCAGCTGGGTCACTGATGGCTCAAGTTATAAAACATTGAAGTTGATTTCAACATTAAAAAAATTGTCTGTTTGAAGAAAGTTGAAATAAAAATACTTACTGTGTAAACAATTTGTATTTTTTAAATCATATTTGAAAATATTTTTTAAAGATGCACCCAAATATTTTTTAAATATTTAAAATATTGTTTGTTTAAAGGAAGCTGAAATATAAAATAATTACTCTACAAACAACTAAAAGAAAGTGGAAAGCGAGATCTCTTTGTGTCTGTGTTTAAATTTTAAAGTATTGTAATTAAAAAATTGTCTGTTTGAAGAAAGTTAAAATAAAAATACTTACTGTATAAACAGTTCATATCTTTAAATCTTATTCACTTAAATCAGATTAACTTAAATCATTATGTGCTGGACAGATGCACCACACAGGCACACATACAATCACAGACTTTTAGTATTTTTTATATATATATATATATAAACGTGAAGGATTTGTTTCTTTTTCTGTTTTTCTAATGCCCAGGTTTCTATAAAACTTTATTGGAGGTGGGTAGTTAAATCATAACAAGGAGGTCTGATTTTTTGTTTACTTTTATACTCTCTCTTCCCTGTCTAATATCCTGAATAAACTGGTCCTGTGAAAATGAAAAAAAAAGCTAGTCTGGTACTATGCTGCTTTTGACATCTGGTTATTACACCAGATTCATACAACATTTTTGATAAATTTATTTGATTTTTCAAACAAAAATTTCCAATTAATTCAAGCTACAGTGTCTATTTCTCATCTCCAATCTCAAACAATAGTTTTGGAATGGGGATTGTTATGCACCCCTTTGTTGCCACTGCAATGTGCATTACCCACTGCCGACTATGCTCACTTTGACTGTTTGGCCTTCATAAATGTTCAGTATGCAATTTTTTATTCTGCATGGAGAAGTTCACTAATACATTTCTGCTTTTGGATCCCCTTTCATGTCAGATACCATTTTGCAAGACTACTGCTAGGTAAAAAAAAAAAAATACAGGTTATTAGCATGAGGGTTCAACCTTTACTGCCATACTCCAGTATGAGTTTTGATGTTGTGGGACAGCATAATAAAACATTAATTTTCAAAGTGATCGTCATGTTTGGGGTTCAATCCTCATTTTAAATTTTTCTTTTACTCATTTTTTTTTTTTTTCAGGTAACTCTGTATAAGATCCAACAATTGGCAGTCATCCATTTGTCATCAAAAGAGGCAATTGAGGAATTATTACAGGTAAAAAAAAAAAAAAGGAAAGATTTTAAGAAATTATTGATAAAATTCAAAGAAGAATCTGCAATGTTATTAGTCCTGATTTGGCATCTGACCTTCAGTTTTTTTTCCCATTGCCATAATGTAGCTTCCCTAAACCTTTTCTATAAATATTTTCATAGTAATTGTTCTAATGAACTTTTCTCTGTGGTACCTAGATTTTATGAATTTAAGCACAGTACTAGTTTGGTGGCAAGGTCTCATTTTATAGTTGAAATTGCGAGATGTAACCCTAAGTTCTACACTAACAGTTTCTTCTTTCATACTCTTGCTTGTGAAACTCTCTTCCGGCTTCTTGCTTCCCAGTCAACTTTGATCTTCTAAAACTTAAGCATAATGTCAATCGTTATATTCTGTCTTCTTAATTCCTGTTCTTTTAATGTTATCTCTCCTTAATAGTGTTTTCTTTTTTTTTCATATTCTCTAGCACTCAGTAACCTCTTGCATGTTAGTGGCTTTATTACTTTGATTGGGATGAAATAATTAAAAAAAAATTAATAAAGAATTTAAAATGTTGTCTACCTTACACCCACTTGATTAAAAAAAATTTTTTTTTAAAATGTTTGAAAATTTTTATGTTTTTATTGCACTGGCTGTAAATTTCAGACATTGTTGATATAACACTTCTTCCAACAAGTACAACTATTTAACTATCTGGGAAGTGTTTTAACAGAGGATGAAAAGAGTGATACTAAAATCAGAAGGTGTATTGGGATAGTGAATGATGGCTTCTAAAAGCTAAACAAAGTATTAAGACGCAGGAAAATTTTGTCAGAAATAAAGAAAAGTGTACTGAACTGTTACATAATATCAGTCTTCCTATATACCTGTGAATGCTGGACAATCTCCTAAAAAATGAAGACGAGACTTTAAGCAACAGAAATGTGGTTCTGTAGAAGGATGTTGAAAATATCATGGACTGATCATATGAGCAATGATGAAACAAAAAAAAAAAGACACTTATACTTAACATCAGAAAGAGTTAAAATTTCTAGGGCACATAATGAGGAAAGAGGTGTTGGAAAATTTGATACTCACAGGACAGATTGAAGGTAAGAGAGACAGAGGAAAACAGTGCATGACATTCTTAGTAAGCTTGACTAAATTGATGGTAGAACAGATAAGAAAAATACAAAATTTATTAAGAGCTACAAATGACAGGAAATTGTGCAGAGCCGTGATCACCAATGTCCAGAAGGGACATGGCACATAGAAGAAGAAAATATATTCAATGCATCAACAAAAGTTCAATTGACCTATCAAGTGTTTCACATGGTATTACTGCTTGAAAGAGATGCTAATGATAATTTTAAAATTCTTACTACTTAGATTTAAATTATAGAATAGGTAGAATAGGTTTAAGGTTCCAAGTTCTACTCTCAGATTTAAGCATTGGCTCATGAATTGTGAGTTGGATCCCTAGGCTGGGTAGTGTTCATTTGGACCCAGTGGAAATAGTGCATCAGTACTAAGAACTAGACAAGATATCCCTAGACATGGGCAATGGAATGAAAACAATCTACCCCTGCAGATTAAATAAAGAATTCAGGTAAAAATTTCCTGTAGGTTACCTGGATTGACAAACACCCAATGAAAGTCAGTATATTGTGATAGCAACAAAGAAGAATACTAGTTCACATAATAATTTTTTAATAATGATATCTCCTCACCCCAGAAATTCAGACAGTTTTTTATATCCCTCTATATACATGCTAACCATATATATATATATATATATAATTCCCCAACTACTACATAATTTATAATATTAAAACTCCTTATTCAATTTATATTATTGACTATATTATTTGTATATCAAATTTATTTTTAGATTTAATTGTAACTATATTTATCACATATTTTGAAAAACTTGGTAAATATTATTCAATATAAAGTCCATTAGCTTTATCAAACCTCTGGTCCTAATGAGTGTGTAGTGTTAGCAATAAATAAATTACTAATAAATAAACTCCAACTCTTATTAGCAGACTATGTAGCATTCTGCAACCAAAATAATTAACAATGAAAGACAAATTAAAAGTTAAGCAATAAAAATACTTTAAAGTACAAATAAGAATGGTAATTAATAATAAATAAAGTTAGATTATAAAAAATAGTTAAATAAAATATAGAATACTCCCATGATACATCAGAACAAGCATTTTACAACCAAGAGAAACAAAAATCAAAACATTTCTCTTTGTTTTTTGACCATTGCAAAAGACTAACATTCTGGACAGTCTGAGATAAAACATGTTGCCACCAACAGATAAGCAGGATTTCTTTATTTCTCTATACATATATGTTCTTTAAAATATACAATCATTTCTCTGAAATGTATACTAAAGAAATTTATCATGTTTATTTCTATGCTTATTTTTTTATATCTCATATATCATTTTGTTTGTAATATTGTGTTATATTTCATGCTAATAGGAATATATACTTGACAAACATGGAGGATAAAATAAGTAAAGGTTTATTGTAATAACCAGTGCAATAAGAATAAAGGTAACAGTTATGCACAAGGTCATCACAAGTCAACCCAGTAGTGAGTGCTACTACTGGAAGGTCGGTAGTTCTGAGTCATACTCAAAAGATCCCAGCTAGACTCCATAGTTCATTGTCTTACCGATACTTATAGGTAATTACTACCTATAGTGTAGTTACTCATGGGGGGGACAGGTTATTCCATTACATCATATTGTAACTCCATTGTGGTCTTGTGATGCCCATTTTAATCTTAAAAAAATAATATATAAAAAATAACATTCAGACAAGGCCAATACATTGTCAGAATACCACAACAAGTATTTTGATACAAAATTCCTAAGTTGGTCAATCAAATAAGTTATTTGAATTTATTTAATTCATTGAATATTATAGTTCTGGTTATATATTGAGTCGTTTTTGACAGAAGTACACATAACCTGAAAAAATATATTAAATTGTCATAATTAATATATTTTTGTACTTGTATTATGATTTTTATTATTATAAATTAATATTATTTTTTTATATAGTTATTTTCATTTAACTCTATTTTCAGGTTAATGTTACCTTTGACAACCAAAATGCTACATTGGTCGTAGCTAACCTTGTTTGGGATTTGACTGATGTAAGTGAAAACTTGTTATACCCATACACACAAGCCACCAATCTGCCTCTGGGTGGCATGCCACTAACATTTACTACAGTCGGACTGCCAGCATGTTCATCTCAGTAATGTTACCACTGACAGACTGCTAGAGGCCCACTGGTGGCTGCTACCAGAGAACAGCCGGTGTTGTTATCGGTGGCTCACTCGTGGGCCACAAGTAGGGACTTTTATTCAGTTTTAATTTATAATTTTTTATTAATGAAAGAAGTTTATTTGTATTTATTATAATTCCAGAATCATCAACATTTTTTTAAATTAATATATCAGTTTTATATATATATATATATATATATATCCCCATGTTTCCCAAACTATTTTGGCCCTGACCCTGAATGCAAATTTTGGGGACTTGGTGTTCAGTGTTTCTTTAGTTTTGTCTCAATAAATTTTACTCAATTTGCTAATTAATAATTCATAATAGTTCTTATGTAAATTGAAGAAAATGAAAAACAACAATTCATGTAAAAGTATGATATTCATATCATGGTACCTCAGTCATCAAGAACACTCAGGTGTCTTTTTCCCCCAGGTACTTTGTGGAACAGGCTCTTACAGTGATGTTTCCTTAAATACTAATATCTTAACCTCTTCAAGTCAATTGTGGTCTATCCTCCCTATCCTCATAACCTCCACTTCCTCCCAAGTATTCCATTCATACCACACACCACATTCATCATAACAATTTTAACAGTATCTCTCCATCTTGAGTGGCTCTCGAGCCTTGTCACTGTCCAAATATTGGAAGTAAGCTGACCTGAATATTTTGGAAGTTTTCATACTTTTTAAAAAGAAAAAAAGGAGCCAAGCATAGGATCATTGTGTCAATTTAAACGATCCTTTCCTTAACTGCATAGTATAGGCTTTGCCAGGGCTACATACATTTTTGAATTCAGAGTTTTCCTCCTCCTAGACTGCCACCCAAGGTTATAGAACCCAGTCTGTCTTGCTATTTACTCATAGCTGGGAGGGGAGAAGAGATGGATTCATACATTTCCCAAGGATATTAGCATGTAAGTGAATGTAATGTATTCAACTGGAATTTGAACTCAGCTCTCTGATTTCTCAATCTGAGCTGCAAGCCATTGTTCTACCATGCCTCCTATCATGCATTTATCATTGTTTTACTATTTACAACTGATTTTCAATTTACATTCCAAAATTGTGATGTGAATTTATTTTTACTTTTAACTTGTTTCTTTTATCTTTCTAAAACAATCTGTGATTTTTGTCGGACATGGTGGAAGAGAAAAATAAAATGTACTGTCCAGCACAGGGGTTGAGCTTATAAACTTCAGTCAACTAGCTAGAGACTTTAGTTTTTAAGGGAGATATCAATGTTGACTGAAATAAGATCATCTGATGTCCTATAAAAGACAAGGCATTTCCTCTCTATTTTTTTTTTTTTTTTTTTTGCCTGGAGGACATTTGTCACTCAGAATTTTTGCCAGTTTGATTGCTGAGAAAGTCAAGTGGAGAGTGGAAGGTAAGAAAAGAGACTAAGAAATCAAAACAAGTAGAGACAATAAGAACAATGACTATTACTTAATTTAAACTATGCCTGGTTTGCAATTTACTGTTATTCACAAACCAGCCACTGTATTATGAATTCAACAGATTTCCCTGCCTCTTATCAGCATGGTTGATGCTCAACTTCACGAGAGTGTCTCACTGCCTCTTCTTGGTCTCACGTTTTCCACTGATCTGAGGTGGAACAACTACATTGAATATACTGCAATGCATGTACTGCAAGAAAAGTTGATTCTCTGTGTCACACCAGAAAGTTTTTCTCATTCATCTTTCACATCTACAAATTTGCCATTTGTCCATGCATAGAATACTGTTGCCACATATGGTCTGGTGCCCCCGCTGTTCATCTCTAGGTTCTCGACAAAATCCAAAGACGGATATGAAATGTGATTGGTCCTGACTTGGGATCTCTACTCCAGTCACTTTCTCACAGAGATGAAGTGGCTTTCTACAAAATACTTTCATGGTATCTGCTCTGTTGAGTTAATTTCACTAGTACCTGACTGCATGAAATTAAGTGTGCTGCTAGGTTGGCATCTCAGTCCCACCCTTTTACTGTTGAAATAGTTAAATGTAACCACCTCTTCTACTCTAACAGCTTCTTCTCTCACACTTCCCGACAGTGGAGCTCCCTCCCTCTTACTTGCTTTCCTGATAACTATAATCTTCAAAAATTTAAATGTAATGTCAATCAACATCTTCTGATACCTTGATCCCCATTCTTCTATTTATCCTTTCCCCTCTCCCCTCTCCCACCTATACCCTAGTCCTTTCTCTTACTTTCACTCTCTATAACCCTTTGTGGCACACCCGCCTTGCTTAGGGTGAAATTCTTATGAAAAACTTTTTTTAAATTTGAAATGGTGCTGTTATTATGGCATTCCACAATTCTTCTCAATTGGTTAGTTGCACATCCAGAATTCAAATCTGTCATTCCATCACATCCCAAAGATCCTCAATGAGATTGAGATGTAGCGAGGGTGGAGGATACTTTAACACAGAAAACTCATTGCTGTATTCCATGAACAAATTTGCTACTATTTTTAATTTGTGCCACTATGCGTCGTTCTTCTGTAAGTGGCCACCAGAGGATCTGTGTACCATAGTCATAAGTTACATGGTCAGCCATAATATTTTGGTAAGTTGCAGCATTTAAATGATCATTTATTGGTACCAAGGGTCCCAATGTATGCCAAGAAAATATTCTCCATACCATTACACTACCACTACCAGCCTGAGCTGCTGATAGAAGGTATGATGTATTCATACTTTCATTTACACTATTTACATCATTTGCACTGTTGTCCTCATCTTTATTGCCATATTCAGAATGTTTCACCCATTGTACGTTCCTGCCTTCTTCAGATGATATATGTTGGAATTTCAAACCAAGCTCTTTATTTAGTCCTCAGGGATAGATTGTTCTAATCCACATGCCATGATGTTTTTGGATATCTCAGTTTCAGTTAATTCCCTTTAGCAACTCAACTCTCCAAGTTTTTGTTTCCTCTGATGTGGCCAGGTATTGAACTCACAACCCTTTGGGTCAAGTCACTTTTTGAATCACTTAACCAACACTTTTATCCACTGGTCTATTCATCTTTGGTTTGAAATTCCCATATATATCACCTGAAGAGTGCTGGAGCATACAATAGTCAAAACATTGTGAATATGGCAATAAAGACGAGGACAACAATGATGTAAATAGTGTAAACGGAATACATCATCTCGGAAATATAGATAGACCATACTTTCATATTGTTTATACCAAATTCTGGCCCAGCCATCTAAATATCACCACAGTAATTGTGACTCTTTAAACCAGGCAATTTTTTTCCAATCTTCTGTTAACCAATTTTTGTGATCCTTAGTGAATTGTAGCCTTACTTTCTTTTTCTTATCTAACAAGAGTAGCACTTGGTATAGCCTTCTGCATCTGCAGCTCATCTGCTTCAAGGTTCATTGTGCATCCAGAGATCCGTGATAAAGAGTGATTATTTGAGATAATATTGCCTTTCTAACAGCTTGAACCAGCCTGACCATTCTACCCTGACCTCTTTCATCAACAAGGAATTCCCAACCACAGAATTACCACTCACTGGAACTTTTTTAAAAAATTTTTTTTGACTTTTCTTTTAAAACCCAAAGTTGGCTGTATGTGAAAATCTTAGGCAGGTTTGAATATTGCTGACTTACTATCTGGCACCAATGACCATACCATGTTGAATCACTTAAATCACCTTTCTTTCCTATACTAATGCTTGTTTAAATTACTATATCCATTTAAATTGCTGCCACATCATTGGCTGATTAGAAATTTGCATTAAAGAACATATGTTCATGTTTACTTAATTAAGTAGCCAGTGAGTGTACTGGATGATTCTTTTTGTATAGAATTTATATTTATATATTTATTTATACCATTTTCACTTTAATTTGATATAAATGTGAACAAAAATACTTTTCTCCTTGTAGTATTCTCAAAATGAAGATACATCTCCCAGTAGGTTTGAAGATAATGAGGTAAATATGTCAATTAAATTATTTTATTGATTTTTAATTGAAATTAATTAATTTAAAAAGCAATAAATATTTGAAACAAATCTGTATTTCCTCAAATCAGGTACCTTTGACATCTTTTGAATAATCTGAAAATGTTATTTATATGCACACTATTCTCCTCATCTTTTTTGTAATTAAAACAATGTTTCAGCCATTGTGCTTTTTAGCCTTCATCAGGTGTCAACCCAGGGACTTTCAAACTAAACCCTTTATTTAATCTACAGGGATTTGTCATTATTACTTACTAAATGCATCTTACTTTGGCACAAGACCTCCAGTATGGGGCTCCCAGTGAGGATCAGTAGTAATGATCAACTAGAATAGCTTGTTAACCATTACCCCATGCTATGGAACCATCCTTACCTCACTCTCAGGTGTCTGTTTTTGCCTCATTGCTTAGATTTTATTACTTTTTATAAAATGGCAATTAATTTTAAACATTATTGTTCTGCTGGCAATTGCACTTGTTGCACAATAAAATTTACTCTGCTCTTGTGACTTCCATTGTCAGACAATAGTGTGTTTGAATTTGGCAGTAGTATTGTCATATCCTTCTATGGCAACAGTTAAAACACTCTTGACTGAAATCGAGACAAGGCTACAGCAGATGAGAGGCTGCCATATTCAGTGGAAGGGGAAGTAATAGTTGTGAATAAGGCAGAATGCTGAACATTAAACATACTTTGTTTTATTTTTATTTTTCAGGAATTACGGTACTCATTAAGATCAATTGACAGATTTGCTCCCTGGATACGACATGTTTTCATTGTCACTAATGGTCAAATTCCTTTATGGCTGAATTTGGATAGCCCAAGATTAACACTGGTTACCCATGAGGTATGGTTTTATTTATATTTTAGTTTTTTGCTTTGGACTGGATGGTCTATAGACTAAGCTAAAACAACATCTCAAAAAAAAAAAATCTGGGGAAAATATTTGGGGGAAAGTAATTTTTGTAAATGAACATTCATTAGACCTTACTCAAGGTATAACATTTGTTAGAATAAAAAAAAATTGTTTTTTTTTATTTTAGAATGAGGCACTGTTCATTATATAAACACAATGTCAAATTGATACCTAACGTTTTAAAGAGTTATCTGTACTTATTTATTTACAAATATCAAGTTTGAAACTGTGCCTACAGCATTAATAACTGTATTATTGATGTTGTTCTTTTTCCAAATTTCTAGTAGTACACAGTTAGCATATGCATAGTTTCGAATGTGAAATTTGTAGATAAAAACAAAGTACAGATAACTCTGAAATAGATTAGTTTCGGATTGGATATTCTGCAATTCAGACTAAGCTAAATGACACCTCCAATATATAATATAATAAAAATTCATCAAAAAACAGGTTGTATTGTATGCTACCATGTCTTGCTAGTTTGGAAATAGCACTAAGTGCCAGTTATATTATAACAAACTAGCAGTAGAACCCGGCGTTGCCCGGGGATGTAACAGTAAGAGATAGATCAAGTATCGACCATCATAAAGACTGAAAAATAAAATTGACAAAGATTATTGTTGAAGGTTGACGGACACGCATGTCTTAATTAGTTTTTTTTTTTTTTTTTTTTTTTAATTGGTCAAACCCAAACTCAAACAAAAACATTGTTTTCAATCGTTATGAGTCTATCGATTGAATAGAATTTTATTATAAACAATTGTTATGTAAATGTAAGTTTTAAAGCATTCTGAATGTAAAAATAAAGAAAAAAATGTGCAAGACAATAAGAAACACTACCTGCCAAAAAAAAAAAGTGAATTTTTTTGTTGAAATCGGTTGAAAAATGTAGGAAATCTGATCCCATATATAAATGAACACACACACACACACACACACACACAAACAACCTGGGTTTTATAAGTATAACTCGATATGAGTTGTCCCCCTTTCATTCTGGCGACAGAATCGTGTTTTCAAATTGATTAACCGTGCAAAAACAATTGTGTTTTTCCAATTTTTGGCGCTGTCAGAACCACTGCAAGGTAATTTTACGCAGTCCTGTGAAGTTTTGTTGAAATCGGTTGAAAAATGTAGGAAATCTGATCCAATATATAAACGTACAGACACACACACACACACACACACAATCTGCGTTTTATAATAAGTAAGATACTGGGGAACATCATTTCACAATGTCATGAAAACATGTATATATCAACAGCAGGCAATTAAGTTTTGTGAATATGTATAAGTATGTCAACAGCAGCAGAATTGTTAATTAGAGCTGTATTAAATTGTCATCTTTGAAAATGAAGTGGCTGTAATTAAAACAAAGACATAATTTAAATAGATGTGGAATAAAACTAATCATCACACAATGGAAAGAGTTGTATCTTTATAAAGGAAAAATAGTAAAATTTGTTTACATATTAATTTTATTGAAATAGCCTAAAAAATAAATGAGATATCCAGCAGTTGAAAATGAAAATTTCATTATTTTGGCATGTTTTCACAGTTGGGGATACCTATTTATAGTCCAAACACAAGGGGCCAAGATTTAATTGTGACTTGAAAACATATATCTATATCTATCTATCTATCTATCTATCTATATATATATATATATATATATATATAAAAAACAACAGGCAATGTAATTTTTGTGAAGATGTATAACTATGTCTACAGCAGCAGGAGTGTTACTGAATCAGTCAATTAAATCTGTTTTGAAAAGCAGTAAAAAAAGTATTGAAACTTGTGCTGAATTTGTTGTCATATTAAATAAAATTGTAAATGCTAAACAAGCTTGAAAAATAGGTGGTCATATGCTTACAGTGTGTACAGTATTAGAAATCTGTGTAATCAATCTAGCTTGTACAACATCCTTCTGTCTGAAAAATGACTTGGTTTATTTTGTTTTACAGCATATCAACCTCAATGGGTAAGATTTTTAGAATAAGGTTGTATAAATAGAATATGTATTCTTTGTAAGAAATCAATTTATAGATCAGGTTTCATTGACATTTTTTTGTTGCAGGTAATTTTTTTTTTTTTTTTTCAAAAAATTGCTGGTATTTTTACTATAAAAATCTATCTTTACATTTTCATAGTATTTTGATCCCAGTTTGGGGGTTAACTATTTGCCCATAGCTGGGACCCTAACAGGGGCTACCATCCCAGGTTAGGGTGGACCTGGAAACAACAGCAATTAAGAAGTGGTTCCACACCCCTCAAAACCTCCTGATCAGAGGCCTTGCTGTCGGATGTAGTTTATCATCCTACCCAGGACGCCCTGAAAAATGGAAAATGTTTTTGTTTTCTTTTAATTCATACTTTAAAATATGTTTATTCATTGGAACAGGAAATATTTCCAAACAGAAGCCATCTACCGACATTTTCGTCTCCTGCTATTGAAGCCAATTTGCATCGGATTCCAGGCATATCAGATAAATTCATTTACTTGAATGATGATGTCATGTTTGGCAAAGAAGTTTGGCCAGATGATTTCTACTCTCATTCAACTGGTCAGAAAGTAAGTATTTTAATTTTTTCTTCTTCTTATCAATTACATTTGTTCCCATTCTGTTTGGATAAAATTCTTTGTTTCGAATATATATTATTATTATTATTACAAGAAAATTACTCTTCTCCATTTAATAGTAATGGTAATATTAGCAGTTTCCTTCTAAAGAAATCTTTGACATTCATTGATGGAAAATATAATTCTTGAAAATAAATCAACTGCTCTATAAACTTATTTAGTAGCCAATATTACACTGAATGACAATAGATAAAATTTTCTTCTCAAACTGTAACCAGAATGCTTTATTGAATCTAGATATTGTTTCTTTGGATGATTGAATTTCTTTTTAGAAATTGAGTGAATGTTATTACTTGGAAAGGCTGAAGCAATTTGATGTTTACCATAGAGCAGTTAGTTCCTAAACTATGAGTCTAGTGGATAAAAGCATCAGCTAAACCAGTAGTTCTCAACCAGGATCCATATGGACCCTGAGAGGTTCATGTAGTATTATTGGGTGTTCACACAAAAAAATAGCAAACTGGGAGTCCACAGTAATATTTTAGTGATCCTTTGAGCAATTTCACTTTGGAACAGTTGTTACAACTGAAAATTGGAATTTCTACAATAATCTACAATGTAAATAGTGTAAATAATTACAATGCCTCATCTCATAAATATTGACAGAAAAAATGAATATTGTTGCCTTTGAAGTAGTCCCCTGTGTGCTTGCTAGTAAGGCCTAGAAATATGCTGACTGAATCTCCTGTAGAAGGGAAAAACCTCTCAAAAAAAAAAAAGGCAACTTCCAAGTGAATGTTTGCAGACTCAAGTATAGATGAAACTAATGTTTACCTATAGATTATAGTCTAGTGTAACCCCAACCAATGTTTACCTGTGGACTCCAGTATAAAGACAACCAACATGGACTTGTTGCAGGAGTATGTAGGTTAGCATTTGATTTGGGAAAACATGTGATTCCTGGAATGCTTATCCCACAAAAAAAAATGGTGACTTGTATGCGTGTTCCAGTAATAAAATAAAAATGAACAACTAAAACCAATATATATACAAACAAATGATAATGTATTATTAAAAAGACAAAAAATTACATTGTTGCAAGAGGCAAAGACAATAATATAGTATGTATGTGACAAAACAATGAGCATGCCTGAAAACATTTAAAGACTAATGAATTATTCATATATGTGTGTGGAAGTCTTAGAGAAAATGAAGTTGCATATGTACATGTGTGTGTGTTTCCCAATGGGAAATGCATTTTCACAATAGACCTACATCCTAGAATATCTAAGGAAAATTGGAAAAAGAGAATGATAAAAAATATTACAGTGTGTTTATAAAAAAAATATTACCGTGTATTATAGGTTCCCCTAGTGGCAGTTTTTTTAGTTAGGAAAGTAAGTGGGGTTAACTCCACAGACTAGTATAAACCCAACCAATGTTTACCTATGGGTTCTGTTAAAATAAAAAATAAAAAACAGTTTTTGACATTAAATAAATTAACAAGTGTTGATATGCCATCAAATCTATCAACCCAACCCTTATCTGCTATTTGTAAACTGGCTTGCAAAGTGTACTAACAAAAGTCTATACTAGTTCTACAAAGTGCATTGTTTAAATCCCCTTAACTTTTCAGTCACACCACATATATGAAATGGTAGATCTAAAATTGCTATATTTATCATCTGATTGATTTTTTTTTTATTTCCTTACGAGTATTTCCCTATGTAATTTATTAACTTTTATTTAGGTTTATTTAACATGGCCGATTCCTAGTTGTGATGAAAATTGTCCAAACACCTGGATCAAGGATGGTTACTGTGATAAGCATTGTAATAATTCCCAATGTGAATGGGATGGCGGTGATTGTGAAGGTTAGTTTAAACATTGCTACCACATTTTTTTTTGAAAGGAAGAATGTTTGCTTATATTGATATTTGTAATTATTATGTGTCCTGTAAATCTTTTAAAGACAATCCTTCATCAGACACTATAGGCTGGAACTATAAAACCACAAAAAGCTTTACCAAATAACAAAAGCCACATCCTAACTTAATTATAATTTAAGATATGAATTATGTTTCCAATGTACATCTTATTCTTTGATTTCATGGCTCATAAAGAAATGACATTAAAGCCCAGAGGAAAGATTGTTTAAATTTAATATACAAGGTCCGGGCACTTTCATAGTGCTTATGAAAATGGAACAGTCTATTTCTATATTTATTTTAATGAAACAATAAATAATATAAAAATTACCTTGCACTAAAATTCTTTTCATCTGAGAACTCTTGTTTTACTTGATTTCATTTTAGGAAAGACAGATTCAGAACCTCTTCATTCAAGGAACATATGGGCTGGAGACATCTCTTTTCAAAGTGATGTCAAACTAAGTAAGTATTGGATGTAGATTAGGTCCATTTGAATTCACATAATGAGGAAAGAGGGCTTGGAAAATTTGATACTCACAGGACATATTGCAGACAAAGGACAGAGGAAAATGGCACATAAACTACCTAATGAGCTTGTGTGGATGGTTGGCAGAACAGCATATAGGAGAGAGAGCAAAAAGACAAAATTTATTAAGATTTACAAAGTCCAGAAAATTGTGGAGTGCCATGATCACCAAAGTCCTGAAGAGATATGGCACATAGAAAAAGTTATTTGATTTTTGAAAATTAATGACAAAATGTAAAAAACTTTTCATGCAATGCATTTTATGCTTTAGCACTTCATTAGACTAAAGTGATGTTTACATTGTATATATATATATATATATATATATATATATATATATATATATAATAAAAAGGCTTAAACACTAATAATTTTTTTCTGAAAATATACATGTATGGGTATTTTTTTTTTTTTTATATATATTTTGCATATGTATGTATATTTTCCACTAATATTATATATATATATATATATATACACACACACACAGAGGATGTGATGGATAAATTACCGCCATTTCATATTTTTAATTCTTCAATTACCCTGTATATACACTGAGTGCGATGGGTAAATTGTCACAATTTTATATTTTTAATTTCACACATGCACATTGTTTTTGATTTTGTTAATTGCACAGTATAGTAGAGTCAGTTGGGCACCATCTGTGAGAAAGAAAAAAAAACCATGATGCAATTTACTCTGCCAGAAATTTGGAAATGGCATGCCTAATAGCTTAGCATTTGCATCAAAAGCTCCAATACAAACATTTCAGTGTATTTGGGTGTCAATCTGAGGACAGATTCGGTAAGAGTTGGATGGCTCTAACAATGATTACGAAGGTATAGCAGCTTGGAAAACTCACTCTGATTGTTCTGATAAGAAAAGAAGTTCCAAATTTGTTGGTAAGGACCTCAGACTCAACACAGAGGACTACATCAAGTGCCTTGAGGAGATAGTGCTGACCTGCGTCAAGAGGGTGACTGCTGGAAGACCCTATGTCTGGCAACAGGACACTGCACCATGCCACACAAGCAGGAGAACCCAGTCATGGCTGTCAGACAATTTCTGTGACCAGACCACTCCTTACATCTGGCCTCCTAATTCTCCAGACTGCAACCCCCTTGATTATTATGTGTAGTGCACAGTTGAGTGAAGGACTAACAAAACTGCTTGTAATATTGAAGATGAACTGAAGGCAATGATTATGGCAACATTCACCAACTTAAACAAGGAGACTGTGCAGAAGAGATGCTGGAGATTCTGAAGTCATCTAGAGGCCGTGATTGAAGGCAATGGTGATTTTATTGAATAAATTTACTCTCTAGGAGTTTGAGATATTTTTGTGTAATTTTAGTAAATATATCTATTAAAATGAGATGTCAATGTTATTTTCATTTTTGCGTAATTTAGACAATTTATCCATCGCACCTTATATAGTTAGTGTAAAAGTTTTCTGACTGATTTTTTTTTTTCTTAGATTTGAATATTACTACTTTTTTACACTTTGATTACAAAATTTCAAAACAATATTGACTTCTTCTAGGTGTCATGTCCATTCAGAACATGAGCAATCATGGTTCTCCACAACTTCTTATCCTCTTTCTTACTATCCCTCCCATTCTTTGTTTTGCAATCCATTTACACAAGCTTGTTACGTAAGTTACTCACTGTTTTGTTCATCTTTCCATCAATATGTCCTTTGAGTGTCAGATTCTCTAAACCCTCTTTCCTCATTCTGCATCCCAGAAATTTGTGTTCTTTTTGTTTTTATTTTCCTTAAAACCTCTTCACTGTTTACATGCTCAGTCCATGGTATTCTCAGCATCCTTCTATATAACCACTTTTCTGAAAGATTGATATTAATTACATAACTGTACAGCACCCTTTTCTTTATTTCTAACAAAATTTTCATGTTTCTTAATATTTTGTTTATCTTTTGGAAGGTATCTTTCGCTATTCCAATGAAGATTTCAGTGTTTTAAATTTCCGTCATCTGTTACAGCACTTGGCATTTACTCTGTACTTGCTTGATTTTGACATCTCCAATTCATAGTTCACATCATGGGCTGTCCCTTTTGCTGACAACTATACAATTTAATTGTGTTACAGCTGATGATCAGTCCTTTCTTCCTGCTTTACTATCTTGTCTCGAAGTCCCTTCAATTTTCTTGCTGTCTGCTATCAACATTTGATCATTGATCAGCTTAAAAAGACTGACTTTTAATCGATATACTTTTAATATAAAAATACTTTTAGCAAACATTTATATAAAGCTGAATGTTTGTGTGCATTTCTTAAGTTAATTATAAATTAAATAAATTGTGACATGAAATAAATGTGGTTATATTTACACTATTTACATTGTTCAAACTGTTGTCCTCATCTTTATTGCCATATTCACAACATTTTGGCCACTGTCTGCTCCAGCTTTTTTCAGGTGATATATGTTGGAATTGTCCATACTGATTGTCCACATCTGGTTTGTAGAAGAACAAAATTGAACAATTAAGCTTTTGTATTAATTACACTACTCAATTATTGAACAAGAAATCGGATAGCTGAGTTTATGTCTGTTAAATTCACTTACGTGCAAATACCCTTGGGAACGGTACAAATCTATCTCTTCTGCCCAAGCGTGTATCATGTATTGTCCTCATCTTTGTTGCTTTTATCGTGACATTTCAGCCATTGTGCTCTCTGGCCTTCATCAAATTTCAATCCAAGTAACCTATAGAGAATTTTGATCTGAACACTTTATTTAATCTATGGTGTTAGACTGTTCTCGTTCCACTATGTTATCTAGAGATATCTAGTTCTTATTTCCAGTACTGATCAGTTATTGCTTGCTGCTTCCACCGAGTCCAAGTACACTGCCCAATCTAGGGATTGAACTTGTAATTATGTCAACAAATTCATGACCCAATGCTTTAATCTACTAGATTATAATCCACTTTAATCAACTAGTCTATTGTTTCATGTAGCATTTTTGTTGTGCATTTAGTAATGAAAATATAACACTGAATCTTTCATATGTAATGTTATTGTTTATTTCATTCTTCCTAAAATCAGATTTTTTTCTGATTCATACTACACTAATTTCCACCACTGGATGTGAATGCTCCAAACACCCAAAACTGAACTATAATTCCATCAACTGCGTAAGGCTCCAGATATACCTTCCGTTTTTACTCACACACTCAAAGAAAAAATAAGCAATACAATCTATAGCACTCACTACCGCCTAAAGAAACAAAATAAAAAATACAACAGATGTGAGCCTAAGAAAGGGCAAAAGACCATCAAAGGGATATTTTCAGCAGTTGGAGGGCATCTTGGCCTAGGCTCACAGACTCCATCAGAAAGCAATCTCCCATTTCCTAGAGACAGCTTTGCCAAGGTCCATCACCTCAGTATGTCATAATTCATCCTCCCTCACCTTCTGTGCAATTAGTGAACATCTTTTTCAAATCCACTTATCTCTTTTTTTCAGTGAGAGACATCTACACTGATTTATCACTTGTTGTATTTTACGTTAATACAATTGTTTATTTCTTTAAATCGTCATTGTTTCTTTGTTAATAACATACTCATGTGGATGTTAGCAATTCTCCCTCTGGAGTGGGTGTTTTTATATCTACTTATCAGTTTTTTCCCCACATAAGCATGGCTTGGTCAACAACCCCTGCATTTGTCCCACTGCACCTGTATTTCAGCATGAAATGATTCTTTTGGGTCCTTGAGTTTGAGACTCCTGGGTTAGGAGGGTCACTTTCAGATCAGCCCATTGGTGCACCAGGCTTCTCTGACATCACACTAAGTGAAAAGTATATTCTGGGGTGAGACATATACTAAACACTCATTTTTACAATTTTTTAAATTTTTTGTCCTAAACTTTGTTCTAGCAACTCTGTACATATGGCATCGAAAATGAAGAAGGTGTTGTCAGTGGTCAGGAACTGGTACCAGTATTACTGACAAAATGGACTGTTGTTTGTATAATTTTACAATACAGGATGCGATGGATAAATTGTCGTCTAAATTACACAAACATGAAAATAACATTGACATCTCATTTTAACATATATTTACCAAAATTACACAAAAATATCTCAAACTCCTAGAGAGTAAATTTATTCAATAAGATCGTCATTGGCTTCAATCACGGCCTCCAGATGACTTCAGAATCTCCAGCATCTCTTCTGCACAGTCTCCTTGTTTAAGTTGGTGAATGCTGCGATAATCATTGCCTTTAGTTCATCTATTATGTTACAAGGAGTTTTGTTGGTCTCTTGCCCAACTGTGTCCCACACACAATAATCAAGGGGGTTGCAGTCTGGGGACTTTGGTGGCCAGATGTAAGGGGTGATGTAGTCGCAGAAATTGTCTGACAGTCATGACTGGGTTCTCCTGCTTGTGTGGCATGGTGCAGAATCCTGTTGCCAGACATAGGGTCTTCCAGCAGTCACCCTCTTGGCCCAGAACAGCACTACCTCCTCAAGGCACTTGATGCAGTCTTCTGTGTTGAGTCTGTGGCCTTTACCAATAAATTCGGAACTTCCTTTCTTATCAGAACAATAATCACCATTAGACTCATCCAATTCTTTCCAAATCCTCTGCACTTGATACCCAAACACTCTGAAATGTTTGTATTGGAGCTTCTGGCATGAATGCCAAGCAGTACAGCATGCTGTATTCAAATTTCTGGCAGTGTTATTGCATCATGGTGTTCATTTTCTCACAGATGGTTCCCAACTGACACTATTACATGGTGCAGTTGACAAAATCAAAATAAACAATGCACTTACATGAAATTAAAAATATAAAATGGCAACAATTTACCTATCGCACACTGTACTTTCATATTAATAGATTTTTTTTTTTACAACAGATAAAATACATATTATTAATTCCCTAATTATTCTATTACAGTTTATTGTAGCAATGGATGTGCTAATAGTTGGTTAGGTGACCGATATTGCGATGATGTAAGTACTTTATCACTCGTTAAGACATAATATTTACTATGAATTCAAATGATATATTTTTTTTTCATTTTGATCATTTCATGCAACTAATATTTAATTCAGTCAGGAAAAGACACTTTGTTTTATAATTCTTTTTCCCTTATTATATCACTGCATTGAAAGATTATTGCTAATTCATAATTTCACTCTATAGGATTTTTAAAAAAATAGTCTTAGTTTTTTTGTTTGTTTCAATATATCATTTGATCCTCAGAATATAAAATGCTTTTTAAAATTGAATTCTGACTTTTAATCCACATTGAAAGTTTCTTAATGCTATTTTAGATGCATTATGTTGAAGAAGGCTGATGAGCCAAATAAAATACTGTAAAAATAAATATGAAACAGATATATTGATTGAATTTAAACATATTTCAAATTTCTTTCCTTTTTTCCTTCAACCATAACTTTCAAATGACTTTTCTTCTGAATTGTAACTTTTTTCTTTTTCCCTTTTAAGCCTTGCAATGTTTATGAATGTGGATTTGATGCAGGAGATTGTGGTATCCAACATTACAATGAACTCCATCATATCAACTTTGTACCAGGCCAGGCTGTTTATAAAGTTGACCCTGGTAAGTTTTAATTATTTTTTTTTCTTTTTACAATAAACATTTTTATTCACCTCATATCAAATAAGCTATATCTTCTTCATAGACAAAGAATTTCATGTATTTTCAGGATGTGGGCAAACATGGCTGTCTACAAATTCCCTTTTTTTTTTTTTTTTTTTCTTTTTTTTCTTTTTCTTTTTTTTCTTTTTTTGTTGCTCTAAATAACTTTAGAACCATTATCATCTCTCTTTTTCCTTGCTCTGCTATCCATTCACTCTAACATATTAAGGACGTTTGTTATTCCTCCCTGCTTCTCTGACATTTAGTATGTCCTCTGAGTTTTAATTTCTCCAGCCCTTCTTTCCTTTTTATGTGTCCCAGGAATTTCAGTCCTCTCTTTCTTACTGTAAGCAGCAGTTTTCCTGTAGTTTCTATTCCCCTTAAAACTTCTTCATTAATCACATGTTCTGTCTGTAAATTAACTACAATTCTCAATTACCTTATTCTTGTAGCAACGAGATATAAATACCAAAATATCTTTAGCCCTATGCCCTTCACCTGTTTATATAACATAGGACAAGGTAACTTATGTCTGTCCCATTATCTAATGGGACCTTCCATTTCTACTCTACACTGTCCATTGTATTTTTAGTATTGATTGGTAGAACCACATCTCTGTCCTTTCAAGTATCTGCTTTATCTGTGATGAGATTATCCAATATTCATTGCCATACAGGAGATTATATATTACACAGCAGTTCAACACTCTTTTCCTCTGTTTCTAAGGATATTTTCCTATCTGCTGTCACTTTCAAAATGTTCCCCCATCGTGAAGATATCTTCATGAGACAATAGTGTCATTCCTGGAAACATGCTTGGAACTCATTTTTCAGAATACCTTTCAGTAATGTAGCCACATGTTGCCTGATGTCAGTAATTATTAGTAAACAACAAATTTTTTGCATCTTACAACTCGGTTGTGATTTTTTTTTTTTTTTTTTTGTCTTCAGGTCAAAATATTTTCTACTTTAATTTGACTTTTCTGGTTGGTGACGATGGTCGAGTGGAAACCGCATACATGCACAGTAATAAAATAATCCGGACTGTTATCATCTCTCAAAAGTTCAAAGTCATGACCTTACTGCTCTATCCAAATCATACAGAGGTTTTGAATTTTTCCCTGCTTTGCCATGAAAAGAATAGCAATCATACTAAACAGGTAAGGGTGTAAATGCTCGTTTGTTTTTGTGCTTTAAATACTGTATATACTCATGTATCATGTGACTGGTGAAGATCTAATTTTAAAGCTAATTTTAATTGCATTGCATCATACATAAGATATAAAATTAATTGGATATATTGTTGACCAAACTATATATCCATTTACTATAGTCAACTTAACTTCAAAATTAGGTCTTCAAAGGTTGCATGATATGGTCATTTATTTTTTAGTTTTTTGAAATATTTTCTTAGGGATACAAAATTTTATTATAGCCATTAACACAATTTTTTTTTTTTTTATACCAAAGATCAAGGAGAAAAAAAAAAAAGAAAGAAAAAAATATAATAAAAATATATAATTCCTGTGATCTGCAAATCAAAAAGGAAGAGAAAAAACAATTGAATATGGAACAAAGATTGGTCAACTTTATTTTTCTTTCTTTTAAATTGCCTGTCTACAGTAATTATAATTTTTCTTTCTTTTTTTATACTTGCTTTTTGCTTAAAATTATCTATTTTAATGACTAGAATAAAATTTATATTTTTAAATGTTACTTAGGCATGACTACTTTTTACCAAGCATACTTATGAAAGCAGATGTGATTTATTGCTCACTTAAGGAAAAGCAGTAGCAACTTATCACCCACTTACAAAGTATTCTTTTCTGTTTTACCAAAACAATTGATTTATTGTCAGCTTATTATTTTTTTGAGCATATTATATTGTAAGCAACCTGTTACAATATGAAATATGTTTCAGTTTTAAATAACTAACAAAACATTGATTTTTAAAAAAAATCAATAATATATGAAACAATTTATTTTAAATTTCCTAATTCTAACTGAATTAAATATTTTAGCTTTTGCAAACCATTGAAATATTTTAATTACAAAAAATAGTTAAATTATTTAATCAATACAGATTTTGCCAACTTTTGCATTATTTTCTAATTTTCAAAATTTACATTAAGAAAAGCTTTTGTTTATTTTCTTATTCAATTTCTGTTTAGTTCTGAAAGCACATGAATGAAATTTATGTAAATTATTTTCCTTGTTATACTTCAGTTAAATTTTACTGTAATGGTTGACACAAAAGCAATGAAATCCGTACATAGTTCCCGTACAAAATTGGATCCTTTAAAAAAATCTGATCCGACAACACCGACAATTCTACTTCAGGAAGAAGAACCAATGATTGCCATACAAAATATATCTACACAGCAATTGTAAGTATTGCTGCCTTCTCATAATATTAAAAATAAGCAATGTTTGTTTGTTTCTTGCATACCCTTTATCTTAAAAACAAAAAAAAAAACTCTTATTTTTAAAATCAGTTAAAATGTTTTAACTTTATATAATTTTTTCAGATACCCCAAACCAAAGAACTCATCATCTATATTTTTTGAGACAAACTTCTCTAATTATAATTTACCACATGATATTAAAGAAACATTGAATATATTGAACAAGTCTTATGAAGAAGGTATGTTGAATTTGTGAATTATGATTTTTTTTTTTTTATAATATAGGTCAGATCAGGTCAGACTTAGGCCTGCTACTAGTAACATGTAACCCAGTACAACCTGCTGCATTGATGGTTGGTTAGCATCTAAAACTATCTCACCCATTAGCTTTACTGCTAGTGAGGTAGGTGGCATGTCACTTTGCAGGACAAAAAACAAGAGCTGTCAAAGGTTGCATGAACTTCATATAGAAGACAACAGCCAATACATACACATACATAATGGTAGGATGGGGTCTCAAGCCTTGAATGGCAACCTTCCTAGAGATGGTGTCTTGATAAAAAAAAACAAAATTAGTGTACTTGGATTACTGGTGTATGTGCTTCAGTTTTTCATAGTAAAACCCGACCTTGTGTCACATCACATCTCAGTGGGAAGACAGGGTAAGCATCTACTTGGATTACTGTGGGTTTCTGAGCTGGGAGTTAGGAAAGGGATCCAGCCTTGTAAAACCTTGCCTCAAATCATTATGATGAGATCCACTGTCAGGCAGGATCCACCTTGCTTTGTGCAAAATTAGTCCTACCTCAACAACAAAAAAAGGGTTATTTTTATATGCAGTGATCCCTTGCTAATTCACGGATCTATCACAGATTCACAACTTTGCGGATTTCTAAAATATATATATGGAAAATATATCAGAGTTTCTGGAAAATTCTAAAAAAATTGCAATATATGAACACCTAAAATTTTTCATTAAACCCATTAAAATATTAATAATAAATATTATTTCCTGGTCTAGGAACAACAAAACAAGCGTAAAATAGCAATAGAAAGGGCACCGTAAAATACAATTATTGGCTGAACAGTAGAAGTCATCATCATCATCATCATCATCATTTCTACTGTGCAGCAAATTCATCACCACTGTCATTCAAATTCTACTTCAACTTCTTTCGTGTTGAATACAGTAACAATCTTTATTTTTTTTTTAATCTAAAGTGTTATTGCTTAACAGTTGTCCTTGATATTAATAGAGTACTGTAATGGGTGGGTTGTTAACAGTACAGGGAGGGTTTTAAAAGTCCAAATACTCGTTAAATAAATACTGTAAATATGACATCCCTACTTCGTGGAAATTCAGTTATCGCGGCCGATCTTGGAACCAATCTGCCGCGATAAACGAGGGATTACTGTATATATATATATATATATATATATATATATATATATAATTTATGATAAGTTATTATGCACTAAAAATAATTGGGATTTTACATTTTGATTTAAGAAAAATCTAAATTCATCTGCATTTGAAATTTTAAAGTTTGGGATTATAAATAGCAAAGAAAACACATGCAGTGTTTTTTGTTTTTGTTTTTTGTTTTTTTTAAGACTTGGAGTCTGACACACAAAGGAAATAGACATCCTTTTTTAAACTTAAAAAAATGATATCTAAAGACTTAAGTAGCATTATTTAGACTTGGAATTTAAGAAAAAAATGTCCTGGGTAAGATGATAAACTACATCCAGCAGCAAGGCCTCTGATTGGGAGATTGGAGGTTTTCAGCAGCATGGAACCACCTCTTAACTGTTGTTGTTCCCAACTCCATCTTGACCTGGGGTAGTAACACCTGTTAAGGTTTCAGCTATGGGTAAATAGTGACTCCTGTCCCCCCCCCAAATACACAGGTCATATTTTTAACACATTTTATAGCAAATTAACAATTAATACAACACTAAAAAAAGTATATTACAGCAATACATTTTTTATAAAAACATTACCAACAATATATTTTGCTAGTGAAATTATCAGCAATACAGTTTATGATCTACAAACTATATATCTAAAAAAACTACCTTTCACCATGAAAGTAACAAATTATGGACAAAATATTTAGATTTCAGTATTAAATAACCCATAGAGGTGTTGATATGATACTAAGCAAAATCAACCAACCCACTAAGAAACAGATTAAAAAGACATCATTTTTTACTCTTTGAAAACATCATTTACTTTTGGGGTAAAGGCATGAACTCATCTCTTCTCTAGCTCATTTAAGTTCTGTCCGATTTCAACTTCATTCAGTTTTACACTAATGCCCTTGTGAAAGGCATGAATCGATTTCTCTGCCATCTATGAGTTAAATAGCTGGGTAAACTTGTCTCTCAAGCCTTTGGTAGCAGCAGGTCTCAAAGGATAACTCAAAACCATATAGAAGACAGTGGGGAACCACTCTTCTATCTCACCCAAGAAATCATGGCAATTTACAGATATTAAAGAAAAGGAATTTGTGGAGTCATGACCACCTACACCCGAAAGGAAATGGTATTCATAGATAAAACAGCATAGTATAATAGGGTCCCTAGCTGTAGATGAGTCAAGGAGGATAATTCTGAATTCAAACAAGTTATTAAGTGTTGGTTAGCAAATTCTTCCCAATTGGGTGTGTAGATAGCAACTCCCACATCCACCTGTCTAAAAACCAAAAGAAAAACAACTTATAACCCCCTGCTATGCGACAAGAAATATGAGTGTTGGGGGTAAATGCACTATAAGGAGAATGTAAAGAATAAATTAAACCTGAACTAAAATTTTCAGGTTATTTTCAATAAAGATTGTTTTAACCATTATGTAGAAGACCTTTGCATTTTGGACTCACCCATTTACTAACAACCATGCATTCTGTCATCTTGCAGTTGATGTTTAATCCTTTCTTTTCACTTTACTTCACTATCTTCTGTAGGAGTTTTTGTATTTTTCTTCTATGTCTACTACTAACAAAGTGTCATCTGCATATATTATGTTGTCAAGATTGTGGTCACCAATAATGAATCCTGGTAGGATTTTTAATTCTCTCAGAATTACTTCATTGTGCAGGTTGAATAAGTTTGGTGAGAAGACACCTTGTCTTACACCCCTTTCTATTTTTGTATATCTGCTGAACTCTTTTTCTATCCATATGCTGACAGTTTACTGCCAGTATAGGTTCTTGATTATTCTAATATCCTTCTCAAACATGTCAAGGTTGCTAAGCAGTTTTAACAGGTTTTTGTGGCATATATTATTGAACCCATTGCATAATCTATAAAATAGGTACACATCGTTCTGCATTTGTATTGCTCTTTCTGATATCGTTCTGTGCATAAATATTGCGTTCCTTATTCCAGTGTCTTTAATGAACCTGCACTGTTTTTGTCCTATTTCTGGTCTGATTTTGCTAAGCCTATATTCATGAGAATTTGTGTGATAAGTTTTGTTATATGGCTCACTAGGCTGGTTGTTCAGTGGAATTCACATTTGTTTGCACCTGGCTTCTTAGGAAGTGGTATGAAAATAGATCTATTTAGGTCTTCTGGTAAATCATCACGTGTAGATTTCATTTATCATTTCTGTAATCTTGACTCTGCCAAAATCGTCTAAGGCTGCCAGCATCTCTATTACAATTCCATCTGGCCCTGCCACTTTGTTTCTGTTCAATTTGGCCAGTGAAGATTCCACTTCAGATTTTAATATTTATGGTCCTTCAATATTTCTGTGTATTGCCGGTTGTTCTCTTTTGTCATGGAAGAGTTCTCTACTATATTCATTCCATCTCTAAAGTATTTTTTCTATCTGTAATATCAGTATTTCATTCTTAGATTTTATGCAGCCTGTTGATGACCATGTCTTTTGTCCTGTTCTCTTATTTTTCTTTTTATGCATTATCTGTTATACTCATTTTTTTCTATTTCTGTACATTTTTTTGTTGAGCCATTCCTCTTTAGCCTACCTACATTTGCTCTTGATTTCTTTGTATAGAGTCTGATATTCTGTTCTGTGTCTCCCTTTCATCATGTTGAGAATTTAGATTTTAATGATAGTTGTGTGTGTCCTAGCCTGTTTAACAGGGACCCATTGTGTCACAATAAAACAAAATTTAACTGTTTTATATGATGAATTTTTATAAATAATCTCTGAAAAATAGACTTGAAGCAACAGAAATGTGATTCTAAAGAAGGATGTTAAGGATACCATGGAAGTAATGACAAAATGTTAGAGAAAATGGAAACAAAAAGGAAACTTATAGTCAACATCAGGAAGAGACTGTTGAAAATTCTAGAGCACATATTGAGGAAAGAGGGCTTGAAAAATCTGTTACTCACAGAACAGATTGTAGTGGGACTAGTTTAAATTTCCTATTTGATTTCTAAACTTTAGAGATTTGAGTCTTTAAATGAATGAAGCATACTGCAATGGTTTACCAATTAGACCCGCTTGCATATGCTCAGGTATCCTTTAAAAAAAAAAAAGAAGAAAATTACATAGTTTTCATTAATTTCTTTCTTATTTTTCCTATTCCAAAAATATATTTTTTTTTTATTTTTTCAAGATTTCTTAACAAAAATAAAAACATTGCAGCTTTTCTAAGCTGATGTTAGTCTTTATTGTTGTTTATATTAAATTGGCAGTTGTTTTTTTTTCCTGTTCAGGTGACCTTACAGAAAAAGGATTCAAAATAAAAAAATACCGTTTATGGAAGAAATTCATACAAACCAATTACACAATTAAAATTCCAAACAGTTCACTGGAGAAAAAATTGAATGGATCTTTAAATTCAAACCCCAAAATAACTGCGACATTAAATCATCCAAGCCAAAATCCAAATTTTGCTGAAAAGGAATTCCAGCCTTATAGACCTGAAAGACGTCATCTGTTATCTTTTCCTGATGATTTCCTTCAACCTGGAGTGTTCCCTTGGGAAAAGAGTAATGGCTTGATCTTTAAATTGCAAAAGGTGAGTGCTTTAAATATTTCTTTTTTTTTTAAGACTCAATTCAGGATTAAGTCAAAAAATAATTAATCCAATTATTTGTGTTCAAAATTGTAGATTTCCTTGTTATTTGTGTTGTAGATTTCCTATTCGGATTAATCAACTAATTATCCAATTTTATCCATTTTCCAATATGAGAATAAAAAAAACATTGTTAAGGAGAGAGAACAATAAAAGAACTGGAATTAAGAGGACCGAAGATAACAATTGATGTTGAATTTAAATTTTTGAAAATCAAAGTTGACAAAGTTCTTGGAAAGCAAGAGAGTTCCACAAACAAGATGATAGTATTACATTGGCTCTGCATTTTAACCCTGAAATAATTGCCTCTTATTTATTTCTATGGGAACTACAACAGATAAAGGATAGAGAAAGTTTTCAACTAAAAAACAAAAACACTCTTGGCTATGCATTTTTGCTCAAAAAATGATGCCTCCTATTTATTTCTACAGAAACTACAGCAGATTTTTTTTTATTTTTAATCGTTTCACCCCAAGCAAGGGAATAATGCTGATAAGATGCAAGGGGTTACTGGGAGTGAAAAGAGAATGAGAAGACTTTAGTGAGGAGAAAGGGCAATAAAAGAACAGGTTTCAGAAAAACAGATGATGACAATTGGCATTGTATTTAAATGTCTGATGATTGTAGTTAGCAGGGAAGCAAGAAACTGGAAGAGAATTCTACAGGTGAGAAAAGAAACTATTAGAATAGAACTGACGGTTGCATCTAGCTTGTTCAACTGTAAAACGATGAGAATTAATAGATAATCTAGTAGCACACTTACAGTTTTATACAGATACAAGTCATAATTGGTTATGTTACCTAAGTAAACATATTAGCTGACCAGCTGAACATTGCATATAAAACTCCTCACTAACGTTTTCTCATTTTCTCTTTCTCTCTCAGTAACCCCTTGTGTGCATCTTAGTGACATTTTCATCTTGATTGGGGTGAAATGAGAAAAAAAAAACAATAAATACATAAAAAAAATTCTTGAAAATATGAATGAAACAATCTTTGAAAATTTGACATGTTTCTCTATTTATCTTCATTAGAAAATTTTGGAGTGAAATGATTTTGGTTTTATATTCAATTTTTAAATTCTATGTTGTTTTGTTGTGATTTGTTGTGTCTATGTCATGTGTATCTTGGCATTAGTGTTTATGTAAGCTTCAATTTTTTAATTCTGTGAAACAAAACAAACATAGAATTAAAAAAATCTGAAACAAATATAAACACTAACACCAAATATGATATTTACACAACCAATCAAAGCAAAACAACATAGAATTTCAAAAATTGAAATATAACTCAAAATCATTCCATTTCCAAAATATCTCATGAAGCTAAATAAATAGTGAAACATGTCAAATTTACAAAAGAAACGGTTATTTGTTATTAAATTTGGTAAACCAATATGATAATAATTTCAAATAGTTCATGGATTTAGCACTCAGAAAAGAAATGAATTGTGCATTTAAATGTTATCATTGATATTTTTTGATATTATTATTGAACAGGCCTACAAAATAAGAAGCTTGCCTCATGAGATATTTTTATTTTATTGTAACATTTTTTCCTGATGTTCTGAATCTAATAACCACATACATTTCTTGTCCATCACATCTAAATTTTTTTTTTTTTTTTTTTTTACAAAATCAGCCAGACTGCAAAAAATTCTGTTTAGACCCTCAAAAGTTGCAGAACATGAACCTGATTACAATCCCTACAAAACACTGGATGAAAATAACACCCTTTTATTGAATGCAAACAAATTGTGCTACAACAGAAGATAATTTCACAAAATTCTATCTCAGTTTTCCTTTTAAAGACTATCCATGGGACAATAACTTAATGGATTAAAGCAATGTTTGATGAATTTACTGACATAGTAATTGTGAGTTCAATCCCTGGGCCACACAATGGAAACAGGGTGTGCAAAAACTGAACAATATTGAACAAGACAAGATATTCCCCTAGATTAAATAAAGGGTTCAGTTCGAAATTCCCTGATGGCTATTTAGATCAACAAGCACCTAATGAAAGATGGAGAGCACAACAGTCAAAACGTTGTGATGTTCAACTTACCACATTGACTTCATATCCCTTCGCGCCGTCCTTATTCTGGTGTCGGCCTTTGCGTTGGCCTAAGCTCTTACTCACCCTTCGCATCAGCCCTACACCCTGTTATTGATTTCATAGCTGGAGGAAAATGGATTCATGCCTTTTCCAAGGTCATTAGTTCAAAATGAATGAAATTGAACCTGACGTGCCAATTACACTTTCCACACTCATAACTATTATGTTAGCTGCACATCCAGCATTGTAATCAAAAGCAATAAAAGATGATCCTAACTTAAAAAATTAATAATAATGGCAACAATGTTTCATCTAACAAATTCAGGCAACTTCAGATTTATTATATTTTGGCTTTGTTAAACTGATTCATTCATTTTTTTATGGCTTATCAACCTTTTGCAGGTTATTTAAAAGCCAGAAATTTTTCTTTTTCATTGTAAGACTTTTTGGGGAATAATAATGATTTTACTGATACAAGTCCTACTAACTAAGCCATAGCTAGGAGGAGAAGAAGGGAATTCATACCTTTTCAAAAGATATTTGTGCATAAGTGAATATAATGAACCCAACTGGAATTGGAACTCGACTCCCGATTTTCAGTTCAAACCCATTATCCATTGCACCACTTGCACATCAAAGCTGATATTCCCAAGAGGTCACTCCTCTAGGTACTGACCAGGCTTGATGATCATATGAGAACTGGTGTTTCAACATGGTATAGCCTTAAGCTTTGGCTTTATCAAAATCAGCCTCAGAACTGAAATGGCATCTACTTAAAGAATATCTCTAAATTTTCTAAATGATAAATTTTATTATTTCAGGAACTGGAAAAAAGACAGAAATATGAAAGGGTTTCTCAATTCCAAAGAAAGTTGCTTGATACTTTTGGAGATTCCATACGTCATGTCAATCGTTTGTATAACAAGGCATTCGGCTATACTTCGCGTAAGGTGTTGGCTCATATTCCACATATGATTGACAAGAACGTCATGAAGGAATTGCATGACTTGTACGTATTAGATTTCTTTGTTTTTAATATTTTTTAAAGAAATGAGAAATAATTGTTTTAACAAATTAGAAATTAAATGGCATTTATCTAAAGAATACTATTATAATTGTGCTTGTCCCTTCTATCATTAGTTTGCATGACCATTACACCTTGCCAATATCTCATAATTAATGAACTATTCTCTTATGACAGCATGGAAAGAGAGGAAAAAAACATTACTTTGGTTTCAGTGAGAAAATGAAAGAAAGAAGGGAAGATAGAAGTGTTTAGCATCTCCTGCCATTACCTCATAAATAATGGACTACTCCATTTTGATTGGGTAGAAAGAGAGGAAAAGACAGTACTTGATTTTAGTGAGAAAATGAATAAATAAAAGAAAGGATGAAATACAGAAGTATTTAACAGCTGTTTCAGTGAAATGGAAAAAATTGTCAATTTCAAATCTTTTCATTTGTACCCACCAGCTTTATGATTATTATTGCAACATTTTATTTAAGTTTTTAAGCTCGAATATTTAATGATGCGATAGGGGAATTTCTACGGATATTTTACTGTCGTAGAACTTGTCTTGAGCTTACTCCATCATTAACTTAAGAATTATTAAGATTCATCAGAATATTAAAATAGGAAAACTGAAATTTTCAAAGGTTATAAAACTAGTATCAAATATTCTCTAAATTATAAGAGAGTACAATGGCTGAGACACTGAGAATAACAAAAAAGATGGGGATGTTAATTTGAATGTAAATAACTCATTCCAGACATTTGGACATAAAAGTTTGTACCTTGCATTGCATTTATGCACACAGTTTTTCTCGTTCTGTTTCTAAGCCCACACACACTTATTTACTACTTTAAATGTTATATTTGGTGAATACATGTGGTTGAATAGACATCCCCATATTTTTATGTCAACCAGCCTGTGCAATAGAGAGTCTTTAATAAAGAAAATCTGCCCTTCAGTAGTCCTGGATATGATGATAAACTACATACAGCAGCAAGGCCTCTGAATTTGAGGTTTTGAGGAGCATGGAACCACCTCTTAATTACTGTTGTTCCCAGGTTCACCCTGACGTAGGATGGAAGCACCCATTAGGGTCCCAGCTATGGGCAAATAGTGAACCCCCCCAAACAAAAACAAAACACTGAAAGTAAAAATACATTTTTATAGCAAAAATACCAGCAATACATATTTATAAAAAATTACCAACAATAAATTTTATCTGCAATTGAAGCCATAAAACTGTGTTGAAAATATTTAGAGTTTGATATTAAATCGAATCAAACAATGAACATGAAAGAACTCTTTAAGATATTAATCCATATAATATCCTACAATTTCTTAAAGAAATCAAACTTTATTCCTAAATATTCCAACAACAAAAACATGTAACCAGAATAGAAAATAATGATATAATCAAGATGTTGACTTTCCACACTACTAAAAGCAAAAGAGTTGGAAGGAAACTCCCATCAGTACTAGAAAGAGTGATAACATCTACTGGATTTGAGAAGCCTATTTTCCTGAAAAACTGTTTTAAGAGAAAGATTTTATAAATTTCAACCAACTGTATCGCTATCTGTTCAGTCAATGAATGCCAAATATTTCCTGTATGGAAATTTCACTATTATTATTTGTGTTAAAATTGGAATAGCATAATTTAATAATCTAGGGGTATTGAGTGGGTGAACAAATGTCATCTTTCAAGAGATAGAACTTTAGGATAGTAATTTTCAATGTGGATGGTAATACCTCCTTGAATGTGCTATAAACTGTCAAGTATTCAGAGGAGTTATAGGAGTGCACTATAATTTTAACAGTGCAGTTGATTTAATTACTTGACCCCTAACTGGGTCAAGTAACAGAATATGCATTGGTTTATTGTTTTGTCTATATATTGACATTAAAAAAAAAAATAAATAAACACAATCTTGTCTTGAAGAAAAAAAACTCAAAATTGTTATCCAGTGTATTTCTGGAAGATAACGCCTTTTAATACATTGAATGCCAAATTGTTTTTGTGGTCTTGCCATCAAGGCTTCAACTATGAGTTTTTTTCATTGTTTTTAATGCAAATAGCTGGTACCTGGGATGAAAAATTGTACTGGAAACCAAAGAAAAACTTTTTATTTGCAGTGATACTTTTAGTGTGAAAACAATGTTAAGTCTTCAATTGAAGCCATAAATTGACTCATAAAAAGTTTTATTGTTAAGTTGACATTTGAAGTAATTTCGTAATTGACCTCTAGCAGTCTGTGTGTTAAGGCAAGTAGTCTTTGTAATTAAAGTGCTCAATATCAAGAGATAGATCATTAATACTAAGAAATAAAATTAAATGTTCAGTTAATCTGTATCTATATTTTGGGTATATTAGTGCATTTTAATTGTATAATACAATTAAAATACACTAGCCAATTTTTTAATGCACAATGCATTAACACTTCAAGAATTAAGTATACATAGGTATATAGATAGATCGTCTTTTTCATGTTGAATTGAATATGGTCTATGTTAATTATGTTTTATGAATATCTCCTGAAGATGGTCTATTAGACCGAAACGTCCGACATTGACATTATATTAACATTAAAACAGTATAATTGCATATTAGGATTTTTGTTTGTTTTTTCCGTATATTTTTCTTCATACATAGATATATAGATAAGGCTCACACAACTATTGAAAACAAAACAACATAGAATTTAAAAATCAATACATACATAAACACTAATGCCAATGTACATGTGATGCCTATGGAACCGAGGAAAAAAAAAAATATAGAATTTAAAAATTGAAACTTAACCCAACATTATTTTATTTCCAAAATTTCTGATGAAGTTTGTAGGGATATCATTATTATAAATAAATAAAATATAAAATAATAAAAAAAAATTATAAATAAAATAAAACAATGATATATAAGACTCGTTTAAAAAAAATTAAATAAAAAAAAAAAATAAAAATAATAAAATTACTACCAGCATGCAACAAAAATTGTTCCTGCCAGAAATATGGACATCTCGGCAAAAGATGTTATTGTTGTATTGCCGACACTGTGGTTTGAAATTAGATTGCCAGTGAGTAACATGGGTGATTCCATTATTAAGTAGATCACGTGATGATAAAGGAAGTGGATAAATAGGAAGTAGCGTAATGACTATACGATCACTGTTCACTCTTCTTATCTATCCACTATTGCTATATGTTCACTCTTTCTACTCTATTACTATATGGATTACGATTCTCTTCTGATCATTATACTATTTGGTGATTACTACTTGAACAAGTATTACTGGTGTAGATATTATTGGAAGGCATTACTACTACTACTGGTGACTACGATATCTCGGATATAAAGAGCATTTTTGAAAGTGATAACAAGCTTTCGCTTGACATAGCAAAAGTGACAAGCGAAGCCATCCAACATCACAAATGTGGTGACAAGAATTCGCAAGGAATCACAAAAGTTATATTCAATCCCTTCACCAAGAACCATCAGGAAGGCAACACGTGTAACTTCTCTCTGTGATATGACTTGTAATACTACAGAGTAAATCACTCCCTTTTATAACATGTACCATAACACTATTGTAATGTAAAAAAGATACACACACCTATACACACAAATACATAAATAAAATTGTATGAAATTAACATAGAATTTATCATGCTTTTCCTGTGATTGTGTACATTTATTTTCCTGTTTTTATCTTGTGAACACAAGCCTAAAATTGTTACCACGATGATGTGAGTGAATACAGCACGAGCTAAATAAATTGCAAAACCAATAAAATTTCTAAAGATGTTCCTACTTGTTCTTTATCTAATTTCTGATGAAATTACGTTTTTGATAGATTTCCACAAGAGTGGGAAGTTACAAGTTCACACCGAATTCGAAGTTCAGACGATATGCAATTTGCATTTGCATATTTCTACTATTTGATGGGAGTCACCGTGGAAGTAAACCCTGCCGAAATATTTGATGAGACCGACACTGATATGTCTGGGTAAGTTCAGTTTTTTATTTCAAGTCATTACAAGACGAGGAGTGCAAGGTTTTTCTCTTTTAATTCTAACTATATGTCAACACTCACATATAAGGAATACTTCTTTTCAAATTGTTAAAAGCAAAAATATCCAAAGAAACCTGAAATAAAAATAAAAGGAAAATATATTTGCAATGTGATCTATATTTTCTAATGAGAGATTTCATTGTTATGGTAACATGAGACACATTAGCTTACTGTCTTAGATAGATTCACCTATTGTCTGGTTCACACTCCTCCTTTGAACAGAAGTAGAAGTTATCTCTTCTTTTCTGTTTAGGATTCAGTTTCCAGTTCTTTCTAAATTCTACTACAACTCTATATTTCTAACATCTCTACTTAAAATTTATGCCATTATTTGGTTTCTGGTTCCTTCTAAAATCTTTTTCCTCTTTTTCACTTCCAGTAGCCTCTTGTATATTAGTGATATTATCACCTTGCATGGGGTGAGTTGATTAAAAAACAAAGAAAGAGTAATGTCTCATGTTACCATAGCAACAGAATGTCGCATTATTAGTATATAGGAGAGCTAAGACTGTGTGACAGATGAATATATAAAGTTCAGTTGTGTTTTATATTAAAGATGGAAAAGTTTTGTGGTCAAATTATAAATTCAAAACTGAATTTCAGTTTTTCAATCAACACAGAGTTCTTGAAAAGCCAAGCAATAGCAAGCATTAAAATTTCTTTTCCTTCTCTGATGTATAGGTGTATGCTAAATTTTTTTTAAATCAATTCCCCCAAGCAACACAATAATGCCACTAAGACACAAGTGGTTATTGGAAGTGAAAGAGAATGGAAAAGACTTTAGAAGTAACCAGAAAACAAATCCTAAACAGGAAACAAGGGATATACCTCTACTCTTGTAAAGACGTGTCTGTTGTAGAATGAGTTACTGTATGAAAGTCATTTGTCATAAATTTGCAGCAGTTGGTAGACCCTTAAAGAATTATAGTAGCAGCAAGTGAATTGTCTTGTATCCTCAAGATAAACTCTGTCAGTTGGTTTCACATATTCAAAATTGTCTGTATTAAGTTTTTGTATATTAAAATAATCAATAACAAACTTTCAAAATTTCTTTCTTTTTTTTTCTTTTTTTACAGAGTTCTATCAGATCGGGAATTTAGAACATTGGCAACAAGACTGTATACTCTTCCTTTAGATTTAGTCGTAAGTAGAAATTCCAATATCCATCTCTGCCTTGATTTTCTGAAGAATTTTTAAATATTTTGTTACTGAAAGTTTTTTTTAATCATTATTAACTAGTTTAATAACTGTTGCTTCCCTGATGACAAGATGAGCAAATTTCAAATTTAAATTGTTTGTTCATTTAAAATACTATATTTATTAGAAATTATATTTGGTTTTAGTACAGGAGTCCTGAAAATGACTTCAAAGGACTGCACATTTCAACTTATACACTTTTACTTTTATCCAGAGGTTGTTCCCAGAAAGAAAGTAAAATTAGCCTTCATGACACAGATGTCTATTTCAATTTGATTTAAATTGCATCTGCACATGTATATTTTAATTCAATTGTAAACCTAAAAATATTTCTAAATAATAAAAAAAAATAAAGACTTAAAAAAAATCTACTCATGAAAAGTTAAATAAAATTCTATTTACTTTTTTCTTTTTTTCTCCTGCTTTTCGATTTTATTGATCAGCCTAGACTAGGGACTGTCCAGACTGAGAGGGCAAGGCATGTTTCATTTCAACCTCAACCAAATTGTGTGTGTGTGTGTTAAATAATAATTTAGAAGACTATTATTTTTAAGAGAATTGTATTTCTACTCTGACTTCCTCATTCTGACCTTTGAGGTCAGATACAGAAAAGCAAAGAAGTTGATTTTGATTGGCTAAAACTAGCATGGGAATGTCAGATAGAGAAAGAGATTTCAGGGAGTTAAGTCTTACACATCATAGAACGTAGACATGGTATTTTCATGTCTGGGAACTTGCTCCCCTGTGGTGGTGGTGGTGGGGAGTGAAAGTGCAACCCCACTGGCTTGTTAGAAAATGTACACATTGATGTGTTGAATAAAATAGTTAAGTTAAAATTCCTTTGTTGAAGTTCTCTTTCTCAAACAAAACAACTAGCAATCACCCGGACAAGAGAAGAAAGAGGAGAGAGAGAGAAGATCCAACAATATGAGTGAATCGATGTCATCAACCAAGACCTCCCCACAATGAAGTTGAGTATTCAACAGTGTATTAATTGAAGCCATCGTCCCAAGACCAACCCCAGAAGAAGAGGCTATGCAACATGTGTACATTAAATGGTACAAGTACATGTGAGTCACTCATGCAGAATGCAGACATATGCATATATGTGAGAGAAATCACATGCAGACAGTGTGTGATGGACAAAGAATTAACACTTATTTTTATAGTATAGATTATAACTTTAAAAAAACAAAACAAGTGATGAAATCTTCTCAGACAAAAGTTTTGATGTTTGGTCATTTAGTCACATTTCAGGAAGTGGGTTGGGCCAAGAACTTTTCACCCTCCTGTATAGTTTTCATGGTGTTTCCACATTTTAATCACAGTATATATACATACATGCATAATGGCTGGCAACTTGTATCCGAGGATGCCCTTCTACTAGAGCAGCTAGCTAATCCTCATTGCAGATTCCTGCTTAGGTATATTTGTGTTTGTTCAACACCCACAGAGCCCACCTATGGTTTATACTGCAACTATGCTGAGCAGACCTTAGTTACAGTTTCTGGCAGAGAGAATGTTATCTAGCATGAACAACAGTCTGAACAAGGCCAGAACACTCAAATACTTTGTCACAATGACCCCCTTCAAGGTTCCATCTATCCAATTTAATTCACAAGGCTTGTGTTATGTCAATACATATGGTTTTCAGACACTTTCCATAGATGCCATATGCTAGCATCACCACCTCCAGACTGATAACATCAAGAGGTCACCTTCCTAAAAAATTGACCCTATTGAGATTCAAACATAGGTCTCATGGAGATCTAAGGGAGAGATTATAGTTGTTCCAATAAGAGAAAAATGTAGATTTTTAAGGAGAAAAAAGCCACAAACGTTTTTGGTTATAATGTGGATTTTTTTAAAAATATATATAATACTTTATTTTCCATATTTTGCTACATGTAGTAGTAATCCAAATATTCTCTTGACAAGTCCAAGAATATTTGGATTACTACTACACACAAAAGACAATGGTTAAACATTGGAAAATATAAGGAAAAATTAATTCCTTTAAATAATATGTGGAAATAACCACTCTTCACCTGAAGGTCACAAGATCCAAAACACATGTAGCAAAATATATAAAATGAAGTATAATCAGTCAGTTATGTGCCATGCATGATACACGCTTAGGTGATACATACATAACTGATGAGGCAGATTTTTTCCTGCAGTAGGTTGCCATTTCTTTCTGTGGTAGACCAGTTACCATCCAAGGCTATAGAACCCATTCTGTCCTGCTATTTTACCTATAGCTGGAAGGGGGAGAAGAAAAGGATTCATACCTTTCCCAAGGTTATTAGAATGTAAGTGAATGTAATTGATTTGACTGGAATTCGAACTTGGCTCTTCAATTTCTCAATCTCAGCTGGTATTCATTACTCCACAAAAAATCCACATTATAACTAAAAACGTTTGCAGCTTCTCTTTTCTCTTTAATATATATAATATATATATATATATATATATATATATATATAAGGTCATCCCATAAGTTCTGTCCGAATTTTAACTTTTTGTTAAAATGAATGAAATTTAAAGAGTATTTTATAATGTCTAATGGAGCTGAACATTATTTTTATGTTTAGATGCATTTAAACTGATCAAATTTTATTTCAGAGAACAATAAAATTAAATTTTGTTTGATTAAAACCCTGCTAACATGGAAGTACCCAAGAATCATTTGAGGCACATAATGCTTTTTATGAGTTCAAGAAAGAAAACTCGCAGCCGAAGCAGCTAGAAACATTCACTCAGTTTATGGAGAGGAATGTGTGAATGAAAGAACTTGCAGAAGATGTTTTGCAAAATTCAGAGGTGGAGATTTCACCCTTGAAGATGAAGATCAAAACGGACATCCAGTTGAGTTTCATGAAAAGCTTCTTAAAGCAGCCCTTGAAGAAAATCCTGCTTTATCAGTTGAGGAATTGGCAGTGGTTCTCAGTTCAAACCATACAACTGTTCATCGTCATCTTCAACAACTTGGAAAAGTTCCTAAACTTGGAAAATGGGTGCCTCATGAATTGTCTGAAAACAACCTCAAATCTCAAGTTGACGTCTGCTCTTCTCTCCATTCTCACCAACTTGTTTCACCTTTTTTGGATAGACTTGTGACTGGTGATGAAAAATGGATCTTTTATCGAAATGTTAAGCATCGTAGACAGTGGTTTGGTAAAGGGGAAGGACCCCAGCCACAGCCGAGAAGAGAACTTCATGGGCAAAAGGTTCTTCTTTCAACCTGATGGGATCACCAAGGAATAATCCACTTTGAATTCTTACCACCTAATGCAACAATTAATGCTCAAATATACTGTCAGCAATTAGAGTGTTTGAACCAAGCTTTGAGGAAAAAAAAACCCTGCTCTAGTGAATCAAAAAGGGGTAATGTTTCATCAGGACAATGCGCGACCCCACACAGCAAGAATCATGTCGCAAAAGATCAAAGAACTTGGTTGGGAGAAAATTCCTCATCCACCTTATTCTCCCGATTTTGCTCCTTCAGACTACCATTTGTTTTGTAGCTTACAGAATCATTTGGAAGAAACAGCTTTTGTAACACAGGAAGAGGTTAAAACTGACATTTGTGAGTTCTTCGAATCAAAGCCAAAAGAATTTTACAGTAATGGAATTAGTAAGCTTGTTAATAGATGGAAGGAAGTAATAGATAATCAGGGAAAATACATTGTTGATTGAATCTGTAATTAAATGTAACATTTGGTCACTTGTTTTCTTTATTCAAAATTCGGACAGAACTTATGGGATCTTCAGGTAAAATTAGAACAAATGTGGTATAATTCCACTGTACACTCGGCAGTAGTTTACCATCGCCCTAGGAGACAAATTTGTAGTGTTGAAACATAATTGCAATTGTGCAGTGATTTTTAACCTGTTTTTGTTTTAATAACCTAAAATAAATAATTGTGTGTGTATATATATAGGATTAATAAAAATATAAACTTTGTTACTTAGTTGATTGATGTTATATTCAGCATCACAACTTTAGAGTTTTTTTAGACCCTTTTTTTAATCATTCAGTCCATTCATCAGGGGATATCAGTAATTGTCTGACAATTTTCTCATTTTCATTATTTTTATATTAAATTAAAAAAATAATTTATGTGCTTTTTATTGGTGTTAGGTTGATTTTTTTTTCTTCTTTTTATATATGTGTGTGTGTGTGTGTGTGGAATATTGTGGTTATTTCTTAGCAATTTTTTTTAATCATCCCTCTCACCTGTTCTGCTGTCCATTTACACAAGCTCATTGGGTAGTTTACTTGCTGCTTTCCTGTCCCACTTGCCTATGAGTGTAAAGTTTTCCTAGCCTTCTTTTCTCATTGTGCCAGAAATTTCAACCGTCTCTCTTTAATTCTATGTGTAATTTTCCTTGTTGTTTTCATCTAAATAAATTAATGAATTGTTTTTGTTACAGACATTGTCCACCTTAGAAGCCAAAATTATAAATTGTTCTGAAATTTATCCTGAACTAGAAAAAGAAGTGCCCGAACATATCAAAGAGAAATACTATGAAACCAAAATGGTAACATATTTTTTTATTCTTTTATTTTTCAGTTTTGCAGAACATCTCATTTTCTATTAAATAATTATTTATTTAATACCATGTCTCTTCAAGATATCAGGAATCATGGCTTTCTCTTGCTCTCAAGTCTCATAGATTCCATCTGGGGAGTATGGAGGCCACAGCTTTAACAGGCTAGATATCTTGCTGCTGTGATTTCCATATCAAGTAGGTTTTTCATGGGATAGTGTTGCTTGGACCTATGCCCAACTAGTTTTGAATTTAGAGTTGTCCTCCTTCTAGACCAGTTGCCAACCAAGGCTGGAAATCCCAGTCTGCTCTCAAGAGCATTTACATGAAAGTGAATGTAGTAAACTTTACTGGAATTTGAATGTGTTTAGCTGCATTCAGTTTAGTTTTCAAAAAATAATGACCCAATCTACTTTTAACACAATTTTCTTTCCTCACTCACCCAACTGATGATGACTTGAAAGCTTGGACTACACAAAATGAATTTTGTCCAATTTTCCACTACAATTACAAAAGAATATTTGTACATTAGAAAAAAAGTCATTAAATTTAGTAGACATAAAATGTGTATTGTTTTTAACAATATATATATATTTTAAAGAAAAACAGACCACTTTAAGGTACTATTATAATAATTTATTTCATCAGAGCCCTTTTAAAGGACACCAGATCATCAGATAGCACATCTTAGTTTTTTCTTGTTTTTTTCATTTTCCTCTTTTCTTTCAGTTGTAGCCATTTGTAGCTATTTATTTCTGGATTATCGTTTTTAATTTTTAAGCATTCTAGTTTTTCTTGAACTAGGAAAGTTGTATTTCATTTTTTACATAAATAATTGATATTAATGCTTAAATAATAAATATTTTTATATATCTTAGCTATTATTTCATTTTCTTCTTTGGTTTTGTGGTATCTTAAGTATTAATTGTAGGAGGCTAGGTTTAAAATTAAATTTTTGAATTTATGTGTATATGCCTGTATTTATACGCTTATGCATACACACATGCACATTCATGTAAGTAGGTATAAGCATATACACATGCACATATATATATACACATAAATGCATGTACACAGGCACATGTACACTTATATGACTGATGTTCAGCATTCTGACTCCAGATTTTAATAGACAGACCCACCAGGAATCACTTCATCCACTTATCACAAGGTATCAGCAATTGATTGCTTATACTTCTCAATTTTTCTTTATTGCACTTTTCATTGGTGCAAGTTTTTTCAGAATGTGTGTGTGTGTGCCTACACTCATGTGTGTACATGTAGAATGTTGTAGTTATTTGTCCTTGTCATTGTTTTTTTCAATTTACACTTACTCCTTAATGATTTCTCCTCCAATTGTAGCCATTTTGACTTCCATTTTTATAGACATTGACTTTGATAATTCTTGAGCATCTTAGTGTTTTATAGTCCAAAATTTGATTTCTTGTTGTTAGAGCATTTGTAGATAGAAACAATGTAGACATAGAACTCAACATTGCATGGTGATTGGCAGTTTAACTCCTTGAACTATCTTAAGGCATGACACTGCCAATTATCATGCAATATTGATTCCTAATTCTCTCTCTCTCACACACACACACATATATATATTATATATATATATATATATATATATATATATATATATATATATTAGTGATTAAATAGCACATTTTTATTATCTTATATGTAGGAATAGGTAATTTTTTTTTAGTTAAGTGTGTTTTTAGTACATTTAGACATTTCTTTACAGAAACATTTATATATAAAGATTTTATATCTAAACTGGTCATGTATTTGTTTTTTATATCTGTTTTTTAATTTATTTAAAGATCACCAGAGTTTTTAGAAAATTGCCACTTTAATTAAGAGAAAACAATTTACCACGATGAAAGTGTATAGAAAGTGCTTTAATTGCTAGATCATCCACAGTAAATTTGTGTCAAGGTTCTTACAACATTTCACTTCTCTTGGCAGATCTTCTATTATCACAATGACAATAATATGACATTAATAACAAAAGTGATAAAAGCATAAACAAAAAGAAACTAAATGAAATTGACTTGACAATAAACCCAAAAATATTCCAAAAAAAAAAAGAAGCAAAACATTTCAATTTAAAATTTCAGCATTCCCTATTCTTCGTGTGCATGTCTAATTGCATCAATGTAAATATCACTTTAGTCCAATTAATTTCTAAAGGACGAAATGAATCATATAAAAAAAATTTTTCAACTTTCCCATAGATTTTCCTAATATATAACAGTGTAGATATAGGTAAGAATGTCAACACTTTGTTTCATGTTTAAACATAATCATCAGACTGTGGACAAGAGAATAACTTAACTATTTATATATGTTTTTATTACTAGGGGATTATTCTAACAGCTAATGAATAGGACTAATTATGGATCAGGGGAAAATGGTTATTACCTGTTTATTGTATTTTTGTGATGGCTATTGTGTAGGATTGTTTGTTACTAATTATCTAGGTCATTAAGAACTGGCACACAGATTTAAGGTTTATATTTAAGTCATTTGATAATGGGTTGTAGGTTTACAATTTAAATTTAAGTTGTTTACTTTGGTAAAAAATATTGTTTACATACGCTCTGTCTCTGATGTACAGCATTTTTCTCCCATAAATATAGCATACTTTAAAAACTATATTTTATCACACACACAATATTAATTTTTTTTTTTTTTTTTTTCAGCCACAACTGACAAAGGATTTCTTTCTACAATGCCCAGCCATTACAGACGTTATCAAAGAAAATTTTAAACCACAACCAAAATATAAGTAAATGTTGTCTTAATCATTTGTGTTTTTAACATTTGACCACAATTTACAAATTAGAAAGTAGTTTATAAAGTAGTTATACATTAGAAAGCAGTATAAATTCTTGCCAGAATTTATCTTGCACTTTTATTAGTCTACTGTTTATCCTTGCATTGAATATTGCACATCTGGTCTGGTGCTTCTGATATGTATCTAGAGATTCTTGACAAAATCCAAAAATCTGCAATGTTATCAGTCCTGACCTAGCATCTTGGTTTCACTCACTGTCCTACCGCTGTATTGTAGCTTCCCTCTACCTTTTCTATAAACACTTTCATAGTAATTGTTCTGTTGAGCTTTCCTCTAAGGTAGTTTGACTACATAAATTTAAGTGTAGTACTAGATTTCATACTAAGCATCATTTTATTGTTGACATTGCTAGATGTAACCATAATTTTATTGTTGACATTGCTAGATGTAACCATAATTTTATTGTTGACATTGCTAGATGTAACCATAATTTCTGTGCTGACAGTTTCTCACTTCTCTCTTGTGGAATTCTCTTCCAGCTTCTTGCTTTTCTGTAAACTAAAATCTACAAAAATTTAAATGCAATGTCAGTCGTCATCTTCTGAGCCCTTAACTCTTGTCCTTTCTCCTCAGCAGCGTTTTTTTTTTCATGGCGATTGTTTCCTCCTTGGTACCTCAGTCACATGAATTTAAATGTACTACTAGATTGGCAAATAGCTCTCATCATTTTACTCTCAAATTAGCTAGATATAACCATATTCTAATATTTTCTCTCACATTTCTTCTGAGATTCTCTTCCTGATTTCTTGCTTCCCTGCCACCTACAATCTTCAAAAATGTAAATTCTAGGTCAATTGCAATCTTCTGTCTATCTGAATTCTGTTCTGTTATTGTCTTTCTCCTCACTAATGTCTTCTTTTTTTAATCTCATTACCTATCCACCGTTGTGTCTTAGTGGCATTGTTGCCTTGTTTGGGCTGAAATGATTTTTAAAAAAATGAATTTGAACTTAGAGTTTTACAATTGTCTGTAATAATATTATTCAATCTCATTCTTTCTATAGTAATTTTTTTTTTCTACTTTAAATATATTTTCATGTTTTTTAAGTGCCATATCCCTTTAGAACATAGGTAATCATGGCTCTCCACAAATCCCCTTTCCTTTATCATTTTTGAATTTCCATTACTTCTTGGAGAAGATAGTGGAATAGTTTCTTGTTGCCTTATCTAATTTTTTTTTATTCAGCTTTCTTTCTGCTTGACTGGTTGCCACCCAAGGCTAGTGATCTCAGTCTTTTTATTTACTGTTAGTTCACTCAATACAAGGCCTAAGGGCCACTCAAGGTGGAGAGTTACTGAGTAAGGTTCTTTTAAGGGACGGGGAATGAGGAAGTAAGAAATGCATTCATGTGGAACAGATAATGGTTGGCCCCAGACTGAAAGATACTAAAATTGTAGTCGTCATAGAAGTATCCTCCCAGGAGTCTGTGCCACAAAGCAACAATTATGCAAAAGAAGCTGTAAATTGGTCCTTATCAAATGTTGTTTCCAATCTGTAGGAATGGCAGCTAAAAATATCCCCTCCCCAAATTTATAGACATTATACAGATGCAAGTTGGGATTTCTTCCTAACCAAAAAAATGAATCACTTCTTGGTCTCCTTTACCATATTTTTGTTCTTTCTTGTTTTGAAGCCAGAACACTATAACCAATTGACTGTATCCCTTTTACATGTGAACACAATTCTTACTCTGTGAATATTTTGCCTTGTTAGTGTTGTTTTCATAGTTTCAATTTCCATATATATTGTTTGCTTAGTATTATTTTGGCCTGTTCTTTTTCTTTCTTTTCTTATTGTTTATTGAGAACTTTGTCAATTCTGTTTGTTTGGCATTTTTGCCAGTTACACTTAACCATGGCCAATTACTCCACATCAAAGGAACACAAAGGAAATGGGGATGATGTTCCTCCGTGAATATGGCATGGTGGTTCCTAGCTGTGAAAGTCTGAGCTGGTAGGACTAAGGCTGCTATTTAACCCAATAGCTGGGGTGAAAAGATAGGAATTCATGATTTACTGCATGGGCATTTCTATGAAAGTGAACGTAACTAACTCTGCCATAATTTTAACTTAGCTTGCCAATTTCACCTTTCACACTGATAATCATTACACTGAATTTTAAAATTTTTAATATTTTTTCCCAAAGTAAGCAAAATCTTTGTTATCTAATGGAGAATACCTGGTTAATCTCCTAGCAATGTTCTAACTTGATTTGATTGGCTGATCCCATCATTTTTTTGGTACCGTGTAACACCATCTTTTTCTTGGGCACAGTTTAACACCATCATTTTCTTGGGCACAGTGTAACACCATCATTTGTTGAGCACAGTGTAACGCCATCATTTGTTGGGCACAACTCAACATTTTCTAACTTTGACCTTCATATTCAGCTGTTAAAGTTTTTCATTTTCTATTTCAGATACATCATCCACGAAGACCATGAAACTACATTCCAAATGATAAAAACCAATATTTCTGCTGCTGTTTCCCAATTGGACAGAATTCGGAAACATCCAAAGTGAGACTCCACCCTTTTTATATAGCCAATGTAATTGAAGAATTAATTACACATATGCCATCATTTTTTTGATCATGTTATGGTCATGTTATGTTTATTTTTATGGTACAGGTTATATTTGCTTTCTGTGGAATTTTTTTAATTTTAATGATTTTAATAAGCAAAATCCTTTCTTACAACAATTGAGATAATTGTATCAATAAAAATTCTATATTTCTCATGCAGAAAATATAACCAATGCAATTGAAGAATTACTTAAATATTGCTGTGATATTTTTTCTTGTAGTTGTGTTAGCTTTGACTATTTTTTACTTCTAATGATTTAAAAAGTAAAATTCTTTCTTATATGCAGCAGTAGATTTATATCCATACATAATCCTAGCTTATAGAAAAAACAATCTGTACAGCAGCAGAATTACTTAAATATGGACATTGTCTTTTTTCTGGTACTTGCAGTGTTAACTCTTTGTAGATATTTTTACTTTGAATGATTTAAAAAGCACAATTCATTTTTTACATACAACAATAGAGTTAATTGTATAGATAAAAATCCTAGATTACTTGTGTGGAAAATATGATCAGTGCGCAAAATTAAATGTCTGTCACTTGTTGATGTTATGCTGATGTGAGTTTTTTTTTTGGGGGGGGGGTGATAGTGTAAAAAACAAAACTCAAAATTCTTCTTTAATTGTGACAATAGAATTAATTAGATACAAAATGCTAGATTAATCATGCAGAAAATACAATCAATGCAATTGTAAAATAAATTAAATATGGCCATTTTTTTTGTTTTGTTTTGATGGTTCAGGTGAACTCATGAAATATAAATTACGATAAATAATAAAATTATGATAAATAATAACTTACAATACTGTGATAGCATACAAATCCTAATTTCTAATTAGTTTTTATGCATTTTTCTTATATTGCCTTATATTGTTTTTTTTTTTCATGAACAGAAAATTTATTTGCTTAAATGATAACATTGACCACGGAAAAGAAGAATCCCAAACTGTGAGTATTTTAATTATTTTTGTTTCTTTTTATTTAGCATTAATCTTAATACGTATATAATTGGGAAGAGTTTGTCTGTTTATCACTCAAGGACCTTCTCTCAGTTATACACCAACTGATAAATATGCCCACAATAAGACAGAATTTCAAAAGGACAGTTTTTCTCTTGACACTGCCATTTTAACTACCTTCACTCTTCAGCAATATTTATTTTTGAAAATTTATAACAAAAATAATAAACACTTTTTATTTATTAGATTGTTTAATTATACTATTTATTATATTATTTATTGGAATCATTGGCAAAACATCAGCTCATTGCCAATTGATTCAAACTTTATAAAATGGTAAATAATAAGGATTTCCTTATAGTTGGTTCCCACATTTTAACAATTTAGTAAATGCTTATAAATTTATGAATAAAAAAGATTTTCATATTCCTTTATAAAACTGGTAAATGATAAATATTGCATGCATTACTTCTAATTAATTGTATTAGTTTTTAGAATGTTGTAAATATAAAATTATTCTTATAAATAAACAATCTAATAAATAGTGTTTAATATTTTTGTTGTAAATTCTCAAAAACAAAAAAAATCTATTAATTCACTTTCATCATGTGTTTAGGCTTTATTCCAATTCTAATCATCGCATTCTAAACAATAAACATTGCTGAAGAGTGAAGGTAATTAATAAAAGCAGTGTTATGGGGGGAAAAACATCCCTTTGACACACTTTTTTTTGCAGGTATGCTTATCCTTTTTTGCCGACAGACTTGATTATATTGGGTTGGAACAAAAGTTTATAGTGAATTTTCAATAGGCAGTGTATGAACACATGTTTTTGTTTCCCATGTTACTGAAATTTATGACATATATACATATTCTGAAAGGTGACATTTCAGCACATCTTTCGATACAACTTGTGTGTGGATTGTAAATTTTAAATGTTATTACAATAAAAACAAAAATGGAGAAAAATAAGATGCCTTTGATGCACTTCTAATCCCAGTAAAGAAAACCACTGTACAAACAGCAAAAAAGATATGTGCCATTTATGGAGATGGTGCCATAGCTGAAAGTAGCTTGTAAGTAGTACACTAGGTCCAAAAGTAGAAATTTTGATCAGCAAGACAAAGAACTTTCTGACCAAGTCATTTAAAATAATGTGGATCACATGACACTGGACATTGTAGAGGTACTCTACATCTTGTCTGAATGTTGTAAAGCCTTTTAAAACACTTAGGTATGGAAATCACTATGATGTTTGGGTTTTTCAGAATTTAATGGAAAGACTCTTTGCTCAAACAATGCAAACAACCTATTTTTGAAAAGAATGATCACAGGTGATGAAAAATGAATTGTTTACAACAATGTGAAGTGAAAAAATTCTGAGAAGGAAATTAAATGAGCCATTGCTCATCATCATCATCATGTCACCAGACACTTGCCTGCTCCAATTTTCAAAGGGATCTAAGAGCAGAAGAAACAGAAGACAACCTCCTCCAGGATGATCTGTTGGCAGTGGCTCTCAGGAGTTCCAGCATTGTCATGTTTGTCCACTCTTTGATGATGTCTGACCAGATTTTGCATTGCTATACCCCGTTTGCATAGACCTTCAACCATACCTTGCATGATGGTCTTGCAGAGGCTGTTGTGACATGGATAAACCATGACATCTTCTGACATTTAATAGTGGCAAGGAGAGGTTTCTGTTGGTTCACAAGACTTTTGACCTTGCTCCATACATAGTCCTTGGTTTTGTGCTCCCAGTTGGAAATCTGGAGAAGCTTTCTCAAGTATTTGTTCTCAAATGCCTGGATCGTTTTTCCTGCATCAACATCCATAGAGAAGGATGAATATAGCCAGCAATTTATAGAGCTTGAAATTGGTATGGAAGCTGATGCTGCTCTTTCATATCTTTTCCAAAAGCCAGGTTATATCTGAAGAAGGTGATGCTGTATATCTGGCAGGATTGGATAGATATTGGTGATGACATGCTCTTTCTGCATAATCATTTGGACTGATTAAAGGCAGCAAGCAATGAAAAGCATCTGCATTTGACCAATTGGAAGGATGTTTTCTTCCAACAGGACAACACCAGACCCAGTAATAATTTGTTCAACTTGACTGATATGACAGACTAAATCCACCAGACTCATCTGACCTTGAACCTTCAAATTACCATTTATTGCAATCCCTACAAAATTTTCTTAATGAGCAAAACTTCAATTCTCTGAAAGCTTATGAAAACCCATTTAGACCCACTTATCACCCATCTGGGAGGATGCAATCATGAAGCTACTTCAAATATGGGGAAAGATAGTGGAAGAAAATGGCATGTATGTAGTTGAATAAATCTATGTACAAATATCTAAATATTTATTTTGAAATTCACTCAAAAAAAAATATTGACTTTTGTTTTGATATTTCTAAAAAAAATTTTATTTAATATTTTCATTTAATTCATTTAATTTTTTTTCCAATAATTGTCAACAATATTTGTATTGAATTATATAATTTTATTTTTTTTAATCAGTTAACAAAAGAATTTTCTTATTTCTCAGGTGAAAGCCATCCTGAAAGACTTTTTTGAGTCCATGTATCCAATTCCTTCTCGTTTTGAACTTCCAAAGCAGTACCGGAATCGTTTTCTTCATATAAATGAACTTAGAGAATGGTATTCTTTCTTTTTTAATTTAAGAAAATAATCCATTTTGTCTTTGTCAAATACTTATGTTGATTCATTATTTTGTTTTAAAGTTTTACTTGTTATTTCATTAATAACAAGAAACAATTTTGCAAAGCAATTACAAAATTTTACATTTTTGCTTATATCAACCACCGTGCTAGTGTACCACATGATCCTCTTAAGTGTGCTTCAAAATATTGTCACACACACACACACACACACACATATATATATATATATATATATATATATATATATATATATATATATATATATATATATATGCATGTAGAAATAGTAAGAGACTGCCCCCTCTGCTCCTGCTTCTCAAAGTCTCATATGACAGATTTTATTTGATTACATGGTATCAGCAACAGAATTTCTGTCCTCTGGTAAAACTTCATGAACAGTGATGTTCTTTAAGAAGAAAGTTTTTTTTTTTTTTTTTTTTTTTTTATTTAAAATAATTTTAAAAACCAATTTTCAGAACCTTTGGATAAAAATGTTTGGATTTTAAAAAATTTAGTATTTAACATAAAATATAATGAAATACATTAATCAATTTTATTTTATTTTGAAACAATGAATTTAAGAAAAAATAAACAATATAAAAAAAATTAATTTCTTCAAGAGAATAAATTAATAGGTGTATCAATTTTCAAACAAAATCTATTGCTAATAATAAAAACATTGTAGTCATTTAATTTAAAATACCAAACAGAAGTTGTTTGATATTGAAATATTTATTAGTATTTCTAATTCATTGTTAGAATTACTGTCCTCTAAGAATTCTAATAGTATTTGTAATAAATACATTTTTGAATGGATTTTAATAACATGGCTTTTTATGAAATTAAGTCCTTATGTGAAGGGAGACAATCCAAGATTGTTTTTCTATCCTTGAAAATAATTTCTTTCTTCTTGTCACTGTAATGCACAGTGAAATAGGACAGGAGTCCCCAGATGCACCAACACACACACACACACACGGCTGGTGCAAGATTCTTGTACCCCCTCCCTGGATCTATGATACTGCCCCCCACTCTACTACATCTCAGTTTTCATAAAATAGTTTTCATAAAATAGTTTTCATATAAAAACAAATTTTATTGCAACTTAATTATATACAATAATTCATCATCTGCAATATTCTACTTGAAAATAAATAGAAGAATGTATCTAGATACAAATTAGAGACATCTCATAATAGATTATTCCATTTTAAATAAATCAACAATATTTTAAAATCCACTTGCTTTTTTCTTTTTTTTGTTAAAAAGAAAAAATGGAATAATTTTAACACATTCAACAATATGGTTAAAAATAGTGAATTTTATATAGTGTTTTTTCAAGACTTAGCATGAGCAAAACAAATTCACGAATTTGGATGAAAAAAAACCAGAATGACATCAAAATCTGAAAAATATTCATCCTTTAATAGTTGTGTTTAGTTTAATTTGTAACATATATAAATGTAGGTAGAAAAAAGCAAGAATAATATTTAAGAATTTTTTTACACTAAATTTCACCCAATACAAGGCTCGAGAGGCACTCAAGATAGAAGGTTACTAAATGTGATGTGTAAGAGGTGGAAGGAAGTGAGGATTATGAAGACAAGAAGGATAATGATTGACTTTTGACTTGATTGAAAACATTGAGATTTTGGTGTTCTGGGAAGCACCTTTGTAAAAGTCTGTTCCAAAGGGTAGCATGTTGTTAAGAAAAATCTACCTGAGTGGGACTTTCTTCCTTACAATTGCAATATGGAGAAATGTGGGTGACTTGACTCACATGGCATGTCCTTGCAGTAAAGGTCTGAACTGGTGAAACTAAAGAGCAAATCTCATTTGAACTATTGCCATGGAAATAGCAATATTCATAATAATTCATACTCCCACAAGACTGCATAAATGAATTTGAATCCTATCAATGCTGAAAAGTGTTCCAGCCCAGATATAGTAGTTATTCTCTATTTGTAAAGTTAAAGCATGCCAAGATAAGTCTAGTACTTTCTGGAGCTATAGAATAAGCAGACCTTTCCTCCTACAACTTTAGCAATGGATTATATATATTGAGGTCTGGAGTGAACATCAAGACTGGAGAAAGTTTGGCATCTGATCTATATTTAAAAAATGTTATTTTAAAATAAAACAATATCTTTAATAATTTCAGTGACCATTTGACAGAATTTAATGATGAAAACATTTATTTTTGCAACATTAGACAAATATTAAAATGAAAAGTAAATTGTTATATAATTAACTTGGCTCCTGAAAAGTGAGCAATCATTTTAAAAATTCTTATCTGTTTTTTTGTTTTTTTTTTTATTATTTTACTCCAACGATTTGAATGATTATTCTTATTGACTGTATCCTTATATCCATGTCCATTTCAGGAGGATATACCGAAGTTGGCTTCGTTTCTGGACATATTTGACACTAACTGTATTAATCCTGTTGGCTTTAATGTCATTTTGTTCTGATAATGTAAGTTGAAAAATTCTTTTTGTGTCATCTTCAAAATGTCTACCTAATTCAAAAATACATTTTAACAAGTAAATAAAAGTGATTTCAAGTAGTGAAAAACGAAACAAAAAAAAACAACTGATTGAAAGCAAAAAGTTCATTAGAGTTGCCATCTGCAGAGATTTGTAACAAATATTTGTAAAAAATAGATTTTTGAATGAATTTTAATAACTTGGATATTTATATAATCATGTCAAGGGAGATAATCGAACATTGTCTTTCGATCCTTGAAAGGTACAACTTTTAACTGCCTTTCAAAAAAGAATAAAATGATGAAAAAGATTTGATGGGAAATTAAAAAATTTTTCACTTTGTAAAGAAATCTTTACCATAAAGATTCCGAAATTCCAATTAAATATACAATTATGAAATCAGGAAAAATGTATATGATTTCTTCTTTTTGTTTTGATTTTTTAAAGAAAAAAATTCTTTGCAAAATGTTGCAAGTATTAGAATTTCTGATTTAAACCCTTACCCGACATAGACGTGTATATACGTTTTTACCGAAATTGTCTTTTTCAAACAACGTCAAATAAACACATCTAAAACTTAACGTTAAAAAAATTTGAAACGTGTCCAATTGTCACCTCATACATCTGGTAGAGGTGTTAGCCACTGCTCCGGGTACTTCAAGTTTCTTCAGTTTCTTAGGTGCTATTATTAAAAACAAATAAAAAAAAAATTAATCTGAAAATGAAATATCTTTCCCAAAATAATTGGCTGAAAAGAAGTTAAAAGAAAAAAATTCCATTTTTTTTTCTTTTTTCGCCTTGTAAATATTTAATTACAAGTATAGATTTGTTAGTGAGAAAAATTGCTAACATCTCAAAATCACTATTAATGAAATCAATAAAAAATAGTATTACTCTTAAATACAGGTTGTGTATCCTTTATCTGAAAACCTGTGACAAGTCATGTAAGCACCTGAAAAACTTTTGGATTTTGAATCCAAAAGTTTTTCAGGTGCTTACATGACTTGCCACAAATAGAAAATTTCAGAAAGTACTAAGAATGTTCTTATTAGGTGATGTGCAGCTGTTGTAAGTGACCTTATCTGTTCTGGATGGAGTTTCCCCAGACCAGTTACATAGCCTAACCTGGCACCAGTTTTTTGTTAGCGATTGTCACAGCAACACCTTCATTAGTGGATTAATAAGCAGGTGTTTTGTGCTCACTAAAGATATTATTCAAAATGTCAAAGTTCTGCAGGTAACCATATGGGTAGAGAAAAGAAAAAAAAAGCATTTATGTTTATTAATATAATACAAGAAAGTTAAACTGTTAGAAAAACTACCCTCTCTCTCCAATTTCTCACACCTCATGTAGAAGTATTGTTTGGTATTGTATTTATATATTTTCTGTAAGTAGTGATCATTTTTTTTTGTACACATATAGAAAGTACAAAAATCACTTTTATGTGAAATCTTAACTTCACCACTTAATAATCCATGTGAGTATTATATGACTAGCATCATTACCTGTATCTGTATGTAGACAAAATTTATTAAATTTTATATAAAACTATTTTCAGGGTATATGTTATTTATATAAAACTGCCTTCAGGGTCTATGTATAAGGTATGTTATGAAAGTGATATCATGTTTACAGTTGGGTTCCATTCTCAAACTGCCCCATTTCATAGATGTTATATACAAATCAAATAGCCTGTATTCCAAAATCTGACAAAATCTAAAAACCAATGCACTTCTCATCTCAAAAATTTTGGATAAAGGATTCTCAACCTGTAGTATCATTAGCAACCTGAAAGCTTCACTTAGTTGAAAATATTTACTCTATATCCAAAACATTGGCTTTTATCAATTAGAAAAGCTTTCTTTGATGCAATGACTAAAAAAATCTTTTCCATCTAAAAGCAAGTTTTGTGCAAATTTCAGGCCTCTACAGAGTTGAATTTTAGGCAAAATTAAATTTAGGATGTATATTATAATATTAGTAATAATAATAATGGTGTCAAGAGAAGATCTATCCTTTTGACATAACTTTTTTTTTTTAACTTGGTTCTAAGTTTTACTTTGCTAAATTTTCATAGAAAACATTTAGCAATTAGTGAAATTTAAAAAGAATTTAACATGGAATCAAAACTTTGACTTAAAGAACAAGTCCTTTTCATATGAAAATAGTTTTCTTCTCAAAAGTCATAGCTTTCTGTAAATATTATTGAGCTTGAGAGAAAATAAAGTCTTCAATGCAAGTAGGTTGTAAAAAACAAAATCACTCCAAATTCCATCATCTTTTGTTATCATTTGACTTATTTACATTCAAACAAATGTCCCCATGTTGGTTGTTGTTATTTCAATTGTAAAATAACCAACAATGGTAGTAGTAATTCTGAATTACTTTATTCTTGTACCAACAAGATACAAATACAAAAATGCCATTGGTCACTCAGTTGTTTATAAAATACCGGAAGAGGTAACTTATGTCCTCCAGTGTCTGCCTGTTGAAGACCCCTATTATCTAGTAGTCAGTTAAGTGCCACATGTAATACATGCTTGGGTGATCATATATCTTTCAATACATGACTGATGAGGCAGAAGATTTTTCCCACAGTAGGTTACCATTTCATTCTGCAGTAGACTGGTTGCCAATCTAGGCTAAAGAACCTAGTTTGTTCTGCTATTCAACCCATAGCTGGGGGGAAAGATGGATTCATATCTTTCCCAAGGGTATTTGTGCATAAGTGAATATAACAATAATATACTGGCTGGAATTCGAACTTGGCTCTCCGAGTTCTCATCCCAAACTGATATCCATTACACCACAATGCATATCTAATAAGACCTTCCATTTCTACTCTACACCAATGTTTCAGCCATCATGCCCCCTGATCTTCTTCAGGTGTCTCTTGATCTGGACAAACTTCAGAAATTATGAACTGAACTCTTTATTTAATCTTTCAGGAATAGATTATTCTCATTCTGGGGAGATGTCATTTTGTTCTTATTTAGTACTGCTCGGTTATTGCTTGCATTATTTCCACTGAATCTATGTGTATATTGCCCAGCCCAGAGATTGAACTCATGACTAATATGTTACCTAGTAGATTTAAACAAAAATTTTGATCCACTAGGCTAAATAAGAAATGAGACAAGATATCCCAAGACATGGACTGTGGAATGAGAACAATCTAGCCATTGTAGATTAAATAAAAAGTGTTCAATTTGAAACTCTTTGAAGGCATCTGAGGAACGCACTAAAGCACAATTATTGAAATATTGTGATAACAACAAAGATGGGGATATTAGACAGACTGTAAATAATACAAATAAAGACAACTCCTCATCCCAGAAATTCTGACAGAAATCAATTAATGTTTTTTTTTTTTTAATTTTTCATCACTTGTAATACAAATGCTTTTTTTTCCAGCTTAAAACAACAATTGTTTACCAGGTTATTCTGTCAAGATAATGGAAGATCAGAAAATTTAAGCCTTATCCTAATTCAAGTGAAGGTTTGATTCTTGATTATCCGTTCATGATGTGGATAGCAAAACAGCATCAATTGTCTTGGTTACTTATTAAAAAACACTATATCTTTTCTTAAATAAGCTATGAACTGGGGCTTTTGATAAAAAAAAAATAATAATAAAGAAAGTTAATAAAAATCATAAATAATGGATTGGCAATTTTTAACTTTCATGCCTGCAAAAATCTGTGTCAAAAGAATGGTTCTTTTCCCTTGACACTGCTATTATTTTAACTACCTTCACTCCTCAGCAATGTTTATTGTTTTAAAAAGCAATGATGAGAATTCTAATAAAACCTAAACATGTGATAAAAAGTGAATTTATCATTTTTTTTGTTCTTCACAATTTACAACAAAAATATTAAACACTATTTTATTAGATTGTTTGTTTATTGTTTATTTTATTTATAACCTTATATTTACAACATTCTAAAAAAACAATTTTTTATTCACAAATTTATAAACACTAAATTTATTAAAATATGTGAGCCAACTATATGGAAATCTTTATTATTTACCATTTTATGAATTTCGAATTGATTGGTAATACGCTGATGTTTTGCCAACGATTCCAATAAATAATATAATAAATAAATAGTGTAAATAATCAATCTAATAAATAAATAGTCTATTATTTTTGTTGTCAATTCTCAAGAACAAAGAAAATGTATAAATTCACTTTTATATTTTTAGGTTTTATTAAAATTTAATCATTGCTTTTTAAAACAATAAACATTGCCAAGGAGTGAAGGTAGTTAAAATAATAGTGGTGTCAAAGGAAAAATAATCCTTTTGACATTGTTCTTTTTGCAAGCACAAAGGTTAAAAGGTGGCTTGATTTTTTTTTTTTTTTATTATGACATCTATCTTCTTTGTGGCTTATGTAACAACTGGTGTTTGTCATCCTCATGAACTGACCCTTGTCAATTCATCTTACCCAAGGGAGATAATCGCCCTCTACATTTCTACACATAATTTTATAAAAAATATCTGAGAAAAAAATTGTGTTTACCTCAGCTGCAGCCAGGTATTGAACAAAAACTTGGAGAGTTGAATTAAAGGGAGATAAAATGAGATATCCAGAAGAGGCATGGCATGTGGGACTAGAACAATCTACCCTGGTGGACAAAATAAAGAGTTCAGTTTGAAATTCCAATCATCTAAAGAAGGCTGGAGCATACAACAGCTGAAATATGAATATGGCAACAAAAATGAGGATAACAGTTTGAATAATGTAAATAGTGTAAATAATTACAATACCTCATCTCAGAAATAAATAAATATATATATATATATATATATATATATATATGGAAAAAAACAGGTTTAAAATTCAGCATCAAAATGTATTTCAAGTAAAAGACATCAGCCTTGAATGAAAGAACATCTAAATGGGACCGTTTTCAAAGTAATACCACTCATTTGTTTGTTTGTTAGTGACACAAAAACATTGATGGATAGAACCTGTTCATTGTTGGTGAAAATGGTGCAGACAGTAGTTGTAACTGAGTGGGGAAAAATTGTGCTTTTGTCACTGGAAAACTTGATGCGATGACATTGTTTTTAATAGATTCAGAATTAGTAATCATTTGTCTTGGTCACAAACAAAACTCCTACCTCCAGGGTTATAACAATATTTAATCAGTTTTTAAGATGGCTTCCTTTCTACAAATTTGAATTTGGGACATTTTTTTTCTTTTTCTAGTTTCTTAATATTTTCCATAATAAAGCTCTTTATAAATTCTATTCAGTTTTTCTTCATTTTTATTATATTCCTTGTTCTGCATGATTTTTTTAATCTTACTACCTCTGTCCCATAATAGTTGTTACATTCACAGACACATTTCATCCACTGAATGTAACAGTCATTGTGGGACAGAGGTGGGAATAATACTTCTGTCCCATAATAGTTGTTACATTTAGTGGATGAAATGTGCCTGTGAATGTAACAACTATTAGGGGACAGTGGTAATATTTTAGTTTATTGCTTACAAGATTTCTATGTAATTCAAATTTGTTTTTTGTACTTTATTAATTTCTGTTCATTTCCTTTCATTAATTTTCTTAATTTAATTAAAAATTTCACCTTCTTTACATATAATTCAAAAATATATATAAATACACATGGCTTGAAGATTGCATTCAAACATGAAACATAGAGTCACTGCTTGGTGCTGACCTCAGTGTTCACTTTTACGTTTAAATATGTATGCTCTATCTCTGATATTAAACACTTTTACCCATAAATATAACATACCTTAAAAAACTATATATATATATATATATATATATATATATATATATATTGTAATAATAATAATCTATAATTCTTATTTAGTTAGGTAATATTATTTTCCTTTCACTATTTTGTCTTTCCAGATTGAATCGGTCCACAGGAGGATATTTTCTCATCGTTCAAGAGTTAAATCTTCAAATCAACCAAATATTAAAGAAAAGGAACGAAAAATGACAAAAACGGAAGATTTTCCTTATCTTGTTTAATAAGCAATTCTTATGACTCTCTCTCTCTCTCTCTCTCTCTATATATATATATATATATATATATATATATATATATATATGTGTATATATATATATATATATATAAAGTTTGGTACCTGTTGCTTTGCTGATGACAAGATGATTAAATTTCAAATCTAAATTGTTTTTCCATTTAAAATAGTACAGTTTCTACAAAATATATTCTGTTTAAATACAGAACTCATAAAAATTGCTTCAAATGGGTGCACATTTTGGTTTTACCCTTTTCCTCTTACCCAGTGGTTGTTGTCAGACTAAAAGGGAAATTAGCCCTTGCAACCCAGATATCCATTTCAATTTCATTCAAATTCTGTGTGTGTGTGTGTGTGTGTGTGTGTGTGTGTGTGCATATATTTTAATTCAATGAAAGTCCTGAAAAAAAAATTATACACGATTTCAAAGACTTAAAATAAAATTTCTATTTATTACTGAATGATTTCCAAAAAGTTCAATAAAATCATATAACTGAATTTTTTTTTTTTTTTTTTTTTTTTTTAGATTTTAAAAAAGTTTTTTGTCTCCAATTTTATGATTTTATTGCTCAGCCCAGGATAAGGGTTGTCCAAATGGAATGGAAGGGAATGTATTATTCCAATGTCTTATTTCAAATTCTGTGTGTCTTTGTATGTTTGTGTGTACATTAAATGGCACAGGCTCATGTAAGTAACTCTCACGAAATACAGATATATTACACCCGTGCATACAAAACTATACACAGATGTAGACAGTGCATAACACAAAAAGAATCAGTTCTTTTATTATAATATACATTTTTTTTACTAAGATATCCTATTGAGGTTGCATGAAGATGCCATCAAACAACTCTAATTACTGTTTGTGTTCTATTTAACCCTTCTATCCAAAATGCATAATCATCAGGCAGCAATAAACATTGTATTCATTCCGTAAATCCTTTGTAGCCAAATCAATGCAAAAAAATAAACAAAACTCAAAAAATCAGAATTCTCTTGATTGATCAAAGTAAAAAAAAATTCCTAAAGCTAAACATGCACAATGCTTTGTGTGCTCGGCATGCTGGTGGCCACTTGCAATGTGAAAAGTTGGAGAGTGCAATCCTTATAATGTCATCACCTGATGAATATATATGAGTTCAGCTTGTATTTAAGGATTTGCTTGAAGTGACAGACAGTTTGCTGTTTGCAGCTGTTAAAAAAAAAATTTACAATTCCCAGTGAATCCAATTTATTGTGGGGTCTGCGTTCCATGATTTATGGTCTTGTAGTTAGTTCTTTTTTCTTTCCTATGTGGAGACTGTGTTTTGAAGCTGCTCTTGCACCACAGAACTGCTTGCAAATACAGTTCTCAAAGGATTTCTTTTATTGTATATACTTGTGTATAAGTTGAGAAATGTATTACAAAGTAATTGTTGATTAAAAGGGGGTTAAGCTCATATTTGAGGTCAATGTTTTGCCAATTTTCAACAACATCAACATCTATTAGATAAAAAAATTTTTTTTTTAAAAATGCCAAAATATCTGGAGGGATTACTTTACAATGAAACACTTTCTTATTTAGATTTTACAAGCATTTTACAGAAAATTTTTCATACTCAGTCTTTATTTACTCAGTCTTATGATTTTATTTCTCCTAGCATGTGAGTGGCCAGTTCCCAAATTAATTTTAATTTTTTAAATGTTCCAATCAATTTGTATTTCTACAGATACTCTGAAAAAATAGATCTTCTTTTATGAGGCTAAATGGGTTTTCAAGATTTTTAAGGCACACATTTAATTTGATTTGTATGTTTGTTGCAGGTCGTTAGTAACCAAGGGTGTTTCTGTTGGGAAAAACACGTGTCTCCTGAAATACCCACAACAAAAATGGAGGATTTGCATGTGTGTCCACCATGATAAAATGCAAACAAACAAGAACCAATATATGTACAAACAAATGATAATGTATTAACAAGAAAGGTATGCAAATGACAAAGTGAAAACCTTTTTGGTTCAAAGGATATGAAGTGAGTGAATGCGTGTATGTATATGTGTGTGGTTTGTTATGTTTCCCAATGAGAAATGTGTTTTTCCACAAGAGGCTTACATTTTGATTTGTAAGCAGAAAAAGTAAGAAGAGAGTGAGAAAAAATATAGCAGAGTATTTATAGTGCTGGAGAGTGACCCTAGTAGTGGTTTCACGAAAGTAAGTGGAGTTAACCCCACATGTTAAATAAAATCCTGTTACATTCAGAGATTGTTTACTTCCATTTTGGCAAACATTTTTGTCAGTCAAAATGGAAGTAAAAAAAAAAAATTTGTGAAACTTGTTGAAACTTTATAAAACGGATGAAATGGTAAAAAAAAAGTTGGGAAACAAAAACTATTCTAAACAACATTTTAAAAAAAAATTAAATATTGTTAAACTTCACAAAAATATTTTTCACTTATGGGAATTTACAAAACCATGACATCTGATCATAATGTGTTGATTAGTGCCTCAGTTTATACACAGGGTGTGGATTTTCTCCTATCACTCATGGGATCAACTTATATTTGGACTGGCTCATACATGAGTATATAGCATAATTTTTAAAATTTTTGTCTGAAATCATTACAATTCATGTTTTGTTTTTTAAAATTCTGTGAAATATAAACTAAATATTATTTAATATAATTTAAATAAAAAATCATTTAAATAAAAAAAATCATTATGATTTTTTTTATTTAAATTATATAAAACATTTCATTTGTAAGTTTGTACTTAAAGAAGCCAAGACAGCTCATCTGAAAATAGCTGTTCGTAAAACTCCTTCTTTTAAGGGTGACTTCAGTTTACAAATATTGGAAACAATAAGAAGCTACATGTTGATTCTGAATTAAAATACTTCAATAGATTCCTGTGATGAATCAACACAAGATTAATAGCCATATTGCTTCATTTTCTTCTTCTTTGTATTTTTTTTTTTTTTTTTTTTTTTTTTTTTACAAATGGCAACAGATATTTGGGCTTTTCTAAAATAAAAAAAGAAAATAAATGGCTTGTAAGTTTTATTTTATCAAAAAAACTTGTCCTGTAAAATAATTTGAAATAAAAACAAATGAAATTCTATTTTCATGCCTTTGTTTTTATTAAAATCGATTTTTTTTTTTTTTTTTTTTTTTTCTTTATAGAAAATAATTTTTTTTATTCTTTGTCAAAAAAAAAATTGCTCTTCACATTTTACATTTTAATAAGCATGTCAAAATTACATTTTAATAAGCATGTCAAAATTAATTTAACACTTGAATTTTAAGAAGATTATCAGTCACTTTCCCACCATCATAACATAGCTTCCGTATGCCTTTTCTATAAATATTTTTACAGTAATTGTTCTGTTGAGCTTTCCTCATTGGTACCTTGACTTCATGAATTTAAAAGCATTTCAATCTAAGTGCAATACCAGATTGAGAGGTCTCATAAACTCGCTATTGAAATTGCAAGTTGTAACATGTTAATAGGTTTTTTTCTCCTGCACTTCTCGCTCATGTCAACTGCAATCTTCAAAAATTTAAATGCAACGTCACTCATCATCTTTTGTCTCCTGTTAAATTTTGCCATAGACCTATCTAACTTCTAATATGAAGGTAAAGGAAATTAAATGAATAATTAAACAAATTCTCTTTTGTTGCTCGCAAAAGCTTGGCACAACACAACATGGATTTTTGCCAATTTATCTACACACAACAATCATATTTGCCAAAGGATATTTCTACATTAGTGTTACAGAATGCAAAGGTCAGGGCCAGAATGGTCAATGATTGGCTGGAGGGCATGGTATTCTGACAGTGATGGATAGCCTTTGTCTAAGTTTTGGATACAAGTCCAAAACTGCAAATTCAACAGAGGGCCACAAGAATTCTGAAGCAACAATACACCTCCCACAGCCATATTCAAGAGACTAAAGCCACCCACAGAGGGGAGACTGAGTCAACATGTGACATACATTCGCATTATGTCATTCTTCAAAATTCCTCTTAGAATCCATGCTGCCATCACTCTCTCCTAATAAAACAGATAAGAACAAGAAATGGTCCTTTTCGTTGATACCGTTTTATATAGTAGCATGGGAACCCAGAAACAACACAGAATGCAACAATTAGAAAAAAAATAATTAAATATAATTGACAAAAAACATTGTTTTTTACCATACATGTTTAAAAGAATAATTGCTGACCAAATATACCATACATACATACACAAAATTAATGGATTAAAAAAAAATAATCCAACATTATTTGTTATTGCATTAAACATTTTTAGTGTTTGAGTAGACATTCCTCTTTTGTTTTTGAATGTAATTGATATCTACTAGTCGAGGTAGTAAGAAGTAGGCACATTTTCTTTATTAACACTTTTGACTGCCCAAGCCAGTAGCCATCAATTACACTGCTTAAAAGAAAAAAACAAACAAATCTCTACTTATACAATGTATATCCACACTAAGTATGATGTTTATAGAAATAAGAAATATATAAGAGAAGTAGACAATGTGGACATAGGAATCAACACTGTATGGTAACTGTCAGTTTCATTGCATTGTCATGAAACTGACAGTCAACATGCAGTGTTGATTTCCATGTTTGCAGTGTCTATATCAATAAATACTCTATTTCCAATATTCTTTAAGGCTGTAACAGGAGAGCTTGGAAGAAAGATTTATCCTCCCATTTTTGTTTTTACCATTATGGACATTAATATATCCATGATGTAGATCACGGATGGAACAGAATGCCTGAAAAGAAAAGGAATGACACATGATTTGTTCTCAGAGAGACTTTTATCCTACTAAGACATACACAAATCTGTATATACATATATGTTTTAAAAATAGGATATATAACCCCAACAAATTTTAAAAAATTTTTTGACAAGTGGAAATGTTTGTGAAAGCAGATATATTTTAGAAATATATCTGATTATGCATTTTGTCATTTAAGGCTTCATCATATCCAAAAGCAAAAGAATGAAAAGCATGTACGTGTATTTGTGTATGTTTAAATAATGAAATCTTAGTACTTTTTCCTTAAGCTGGCATTTCTTGTAACTAAAGAAAAAAGAAAACTAGTGACTTTTAAAAAATATCATTAACGTTTATTTAATATATACACATATCCCATGCAGAGAATAATATCTCACATATATCAACACAGTGAAGCAGAGTGTAAAGAGAAACAAAAAGGAAGGGTCTTAGATAATATGGAGATACTTCTGTATCTGGAGAAGCAAAGATTAGGGTTCCAGATTCAAACAGGATGGATTCATCTACTATGTCCCAGCTGAGGACATATTCCACAAAGGTGAATGGTGTGTCTTGGGATTTCCCAAATTGAGGACTGCAAGCTGGAGTTTCTTTCTATATCTGGGAAAAATATAGTCCCAAAGGGAAATGGTGCTAAGTGCTTGTAAGCTGATGGTTGAGCCAGATTTAGAGTCAACATAGGCCTCTTGGCCCAAGCTAAAAACATAATTGCTCGTTTTGGCTACTGTAAGCAAACCAAATAACTGGCCACTCTCATCACTGTATGAAGTGACCCATGTTGCTTATCTCCATCAAAGGGAGATAATCACCTTTTGTATCCCTACAAAGCAAATATTATTAAAAACAAAAAATCTTTTGTGTCAATTAATTTTAATGATTGACTTTTCAAATTTTTTTCCTTTTTTTTAGTCATATAAATCATTATTATTCCTATAATTATAATCCTATTATTATTCCTATAATTATAATCCTATTATTATTGTGCTTGTCCTGCTCTCTGTTAGTTTGCAAGACCATTATGCCCTGTCAATACCTCATAAATATTTTGATCATGTGAAAAGAAGAGAAAAGACTGTACTTGGTTATAGTGAAAAAAGTAAAAAAAGAAAGAATTGGGGAGAGAGAGAGAATCAGATTGAGCTGATAAGAACAGATACTACACCTTGATCAAAATGTATTTTCTTGCTGCCCCACACTGGCAGGATGTGACGCAAGGTCAATTTAATCCAGGGAGTATGAGTGCTTGCACCCAGGTCAGGTTAAAAAATAACACAGCCCCTACAACCATTTGTTACACCGGCATCAGTATTACTGCCAATGAGGGAAGTACTGCTGCAGGCAGCTGTTTCCTGAGACCAGGTACTTCTCAATAATATTTTCTCTGCAGACAGAGGCACAACTGATCGATGAAATGTAGTTTATCCACCCAAGGGCAGATACTACACTTTGATCCCAGCCAAGAGACTGAGAAGTGTTTATTTTTCAGTGCACTCATGTTACTACCAAATGTGACCCAAGGTTGCGGCTTAAAGTGGGTTTAATGGCAATACTGGGGAAAAACTGCCTAAGCCACCTCAGCACTTCTACTTTTGGAGATGCCTCAAGTGCCAGACAATAAACCTATCCTTGAAGGAGAGGTACAGCCTGGGTGGAAGAACCCCAGGGGCTTGGGTTTAATATTATTTGAACCTCTGCAAGCCAAACATCCAAGAAATTATAGCAACTGCAATAAAATCACCATTTTTATGATGCACAATATCAACGACGGAAACCAAGTAAGGCAATCAGTAAAAATTGAGTTATCATAAATAAAATAACATTGTCTGCTGAATTATTTTTAAATTACTAAGAGAAATGTTTGTAATACAGGGATTTGGCTAGTAATTATAATAATGAAGAATTTCAAATTTGAAATTCAAAATTTATGATTAACATTTGTCCTATAAATATAAGATCTGATAATAATTTTGGCAAAGTTTAACCTTTGTGCCCTGCAAAAAAAAAAAATGGTGTATCAAAAGGCACTGCTATTACTGTATACATTTTTGACTCCCCCAGCAACATTTATTTACAAGATTATAATGTTATAATATCTCAGGTATCAGGGATTCACACATAGCATCCACCATTTAACAGTATTGCTCCTGGACAGGAGCTACACAATCTTTATATTCCTGTCTTGATAGCTATTTCCATGGAAAGTGTTCAGACAAACTACATTCTTAGTTCCACTAATTCTAACCTTCCCGGCTAAGACCTGCCATGCCACTCACATTTTATCATTCTGTTCATATTCCATTGGTGAGACGTATGTTCCACTTGAGCAGCTTCTTCCCGCAAACTGCTATTCTGTGGAAATGACTCCCAAGAGGATGCTTTCTCTATCGCTACAATCTTTAGCTGTTCAAACCAAGAGTTGACTGATGTCTTATACACATTGTTATGGAGTAGTTTTCACAGTGGAGGCTTGTATTTCACTAAGTCGGTCCAAAAATAGGTTCGACGTACAAAACGTTAGGAACTTGATATAATAGTTAATGACGCAGCAATCTAGTTGTGGTGGCTGATACTTTAATATCCGACTAACGGTCGTCCGACATCGACTGACTGACCAACTCCTGAGCTGACTAACTGAGCGACTGCTACTACTCCTACTTATTATAGGTGGGAGAGTCTATTAACAATAGAATAGGTGTGTTTCACTATAACACACATATTATTATAAAAAAAGCAAAAAAGAAATTGCAAAAGTGCTATTTGAAGGGACACCGCCACCCCTGGAGCTGAGCATATTATACTTTTAATCCCAAAAGGATGTGATGCTCATGTAACCGTTATCAGCATATAAAGTGGAATTGACAAGCAGAAGTTTAAATTCCAGCCTAATAGGTTGCATTCACTTTCACATTAATACTCTTGACAAAAGTATACACCTCATCTTTTCTTTTTTCACTTTTTCTGCCACCCCTAGCTATGTAGTAAATAGCAGAGTAGACTGGGCTCTCAAGCTTTGGTAGCAGCCAAAACTAAGAGAATAACTACTGTAAATTAAAAAAAAAAACACGGAGAAGGCAACAAGAAACCATCATTTCTTGGCCTTTTGAGATGGGAGAAGGCATCCTGTTTCAGAGATTCCAAAATTGCAGCAGCACCTTCCTCAGTGCACTAGGCAGTGGGGTCATTGTAATATTGTTGCCAGTGTGACAGAGGTCATGGGAAATGTTCAGTTTTAATCCTTGGCCCATATACATATGTATGAACACTCTACCTTAAATACAACTTTTTGTGTCGTATCCTACGTTACTGGCAGTAATATTTCTATATGGGGAGTTTTGGTACAAAAAACAAGGTGGTCCACTTGACAGTTGTTTATTCCAAGTTCACATGTTCAAAAGTGTATACAGTGTCCACGTCTTGTGGTGAGCTCCCTTTTTTCTTTTTTTTTTTTGTTATTTCACAACCAGTCAGAATTTCATTCAAGAATGCCCTGTATCAAGGGGCGTAACTCCTGGTTAACTAGATTCTGCACACATGCTACAATGGTGAGGATAGGTGAGGATAGGTAAATATTCGCTTCTTGGCCTTTTAGCTGAGATCAAAGCTTAGTATCTGTTCTCTCCTTATTTTACATGGGAGAAAACGACTGGTCCAGGGGATTCCAACTCTGTGACAGAACCTTCTTCATTGCACTAAGAGAGAGATTGGTGTAATATCGATTTTTGTCCCAGGCCGTATGTAGTAGTGTAGAGTGCATTTTGAGCGCCCCGGACTTTTTAAATTATTGCGCCTCATCCTTTTTAGCCATGAGCTGTTATAAATTCTAGTTTTGTGCATATTTTCTTTTTCTTATCTAATTCATTTTTAACGTCCTTAAAAATCGCCTCTCTTCCCCTGCCCATGCTATGCTACTGCCCGTATGCATATTCATGTGTTTGGGCATCCCACATTAAAAAAAAAAAGAAGATCTCATGTCACATATTGCTTTAGTGAGGAAGTCAGGTAGGTAAAATAAAATTCTATGTTCTCCGTGAAGTCATAGTAATTCACAGATAATTTTTAATAAATAAAACTAAAAGGAATCTGTGGAGAGAACTTGTGGAATAATCCACGTTACCTTTTCACCCCTTTGAAGAACAATCCATTCTTACACCCACACACCTGTTATCCAATCAAAACACTAGTTCTGACAAACTAAATTTCTCATTGCCTTAAAAAACTGTTATGCACATGAAAAATGCCTTTGGCGCTCAAATGTGTTTTAGCCTATTTTTCCTTTCCAGAACCTATAAAAGAAAGAAATTTGAACCAACTTACCAGTCAGAATTCCACACTCAGAGAGATGCTAACCAATTCCACGCCAGTTTAAACTTTGACTTTCCAGCGTGAATTAACCTCTGACTCAACAACCTTTTGGCATACTCAATCTCTCTTTTAAACAAACTTCTCAAAAATTCATTTACTTTACTTGAGAAAGTGAAATATATATTCACTACATATTAGTAACAGTAACAAACAAAACTTTTAACAATCAATAGTTCAAGGTACGCAACTCCGTAGAACTTAAGAATATTTTACATAACACTCGTATACACACACTAACATTTGAACTGTAAAATCGAACACTTTTGTATGTTGAACAGCAAACTGTTTAATTCTTACAACAAATCATCAAAACACTGATTTAAGCATTCAAACATACTCAACAACAAACTACATGTCTTATTACATAAATATACAACAAATCACCAATTCATAACTCATTTGTATATATTTAAATTGTAGATAAACTATATTATTGTGTATTTTGCCTGTTTTTGTTTTAAACTCTGCTTTGCATGACCTGTTCTAAATATTCGTTTATTATTTGTTGTGGATGAATGTTAACAAACACGCCACCTAAAGCATGTAAATTTCTTTCTTGAAACAGGCTCTGGAGAAGACTGGTGTTACTGTTGCCGACCTGTTGTTATCACAGATGATGTCTAGTACTCACTGCCAAGGAGGTGCATATTCTTTGTATTTATCGAGAATAGAAGGCTCAGAAATATTGGGAACTTTTCACTCCAAAATTGCTATACACTTTCCCGGCCCTCTCATTCGTTGGAAAATATATTCTTATCTTTGATAAAAATCAAAGGTTTGGGAGCTGGTTTTTGGGCCAAGTGTCCGACAAGTTGTGAGTGTTAACCACTGACTTTATGACATCATGGTCAGGGTAAGGGTGATCAAATTCCTTTTAATATTTTCCAGCTCTTTCGTTTGTCAGAAAATATATTCTTCCATCTGATAAGGATCAAAGCTTTGGGAGCCGGATTTGAAGGCAGGGATGAAAGTTGGGGGCAAAGATCATAAAAGAGGCTAGAACGTGATTTTGTAAAACATTGTTAGTGGTTCTCAAATTAAATTCTAATAAGTGTTCCAAAAGTCATGCAACAATTGGCTGAAGGAAACGTACACTTGTGAAATAGCAACCAGGGAAAATTTGTATGACATCATCTTCCATAATTCAACCAATAAAATGTTATTAATAATAATACAGAAACATGATTTCATTTGGTAAATAAGTAAAAAAATTACAAAGTTATCAATGGTAATGTGATTTTTGAAACATCCTGTACATTGTGGACATAATTTAACAAAGTCAAACAGTTATGTGCCATGCGTGATACACACTTAGGCGATCATGTATCTTTCGATACATGACTGACGAGGCAGATTTTTCCCGCAGTAGGTTGCCATTTCTTTCTGCGGTTGACCAGTTGCCATCCAAAGCTATAGAACCCAGCCTGTCCTGCTATTTACCAATGGCTGGAGGGAGAAGTGGATTTACCTTTCCCAAGGGTATTAGCTCGTAAGTGAATCAATTACATTCACTCACGTCCTAATACCCTTGGGAAAGGTAAGATGATTTCATTTGGTAAATAAATATAAAATTTACAAAGTTATCAATGGCAATGTGACTTTTGAAACAGCCTGTACATTGTAAAGATAATTTAACAAAAGCGTTTCTTTAATTAATAATTCGAAGACATAAAAAGACGTTCAAGGTAGATAACTCCAATTTTCATAGAAAACATCATGGAGTCAACTAAGAAGCGTGTCCTTTTTATTTGTTTAGGTAATGTGAACGTTTTTCTTTTTTAGTACAACAATCAATTAAAAATACGATAGACATCTTTCTTAAAGAAAATGTTTGGAAAATATTTTGGAAGCGTGTGAAATTCCTAACTTTTCTTTTTTGTTTCGCGATTATTTATTTTCCCGTTTTTAGAAGCGTGAATGATTTTTTTACTTTTTTCTACGATTTATTTTAGTCACATTCTCTAGCTAGTTGTATTTGTTTTTATGTGAATATCTGTTTTAGTTAGTGCAAAGCGGCAAAACTTAGTGCAACTGTGCGAAATGGAAAAAAAAAAAAAATGACGGTTTTTATTTTAAAACTGTTAAAAACTATGCTTTTTAGTTTTTTAGTCTTACGGGCCCGGGGAATTGCTTTCATGAAAATGACGAAGAAAGAAAACTCATTCCAGGTGGTCAACATTTTAATTTTTCAAAACTCATTCGTGTTTTTCAGTGACAAGTTTAAGGTTTAAATGTGAGTTTACCGGAAATCCCCTGAGAAAATTGCTCAAGTACTTCTTTTGGGGGACGCCGAGTAATGACCCCCAGCTCCCTTCCGAAGGAGAGGTACCACCTGGGGTATGACCTGCTGGGGCTTGAGCCAAATTCAACTTTCCCGACAGAAGCCAAGGAAATAGAACATTTATTTTTCAAATATAAAGTGCACTAAATTATCATGAAACCGACAAGATGCAAAAAAATTATCACATGTGCGTTAGATTGGGTGAATTATTATTTCAAGGTTCTTCTTAAAAAATAAAAATCCTAATAGCAAGTTTACTTAACATTGGAGAATATTTACGAATTAATAAAATCAATAGAAATTAACAACCCACACCCTCGACCCTAATCCTAATCTGCAGAAATAATTTCTGTTAATAATATTTTTAATAAGCTTAGAGTAAAAAAAAAAACCAATAAAAAAACCAACTTTTTTTGTATTCGGTAAATTTCGTTAGAAACAAAGAAAGAGTATCAAACTGTTACATGACATCAGTGCCTTCTGTATGGCAGTGAATACTGGACAATCTGAAAGATGAAGAAAAGTGGTTCTACAGAAAGATGTTGAGGATACCATGGAATTGTCGTGCCACTCACATCATACCAGCAGGGATAGCCTCATATTCACAGGAATAAAAACATATATATTATATTATGCCTCTTGATTCCTTGGGGAACAGAGGGCCACAACAATACCTCTCCAACGGACGTGGTTTTGGGTGATCCTCTTCAGCTTGGTCCATGTCGTGCTGGCTGCCTTCACCTCCGTGTCAACACTTTTGCACCAACTCTGTTTTGGTTGACTCACTTTTCACTTCCCTTGTGGATTCAAGTCAAGGGCCTGCATGGTGAACACTAAAAGCAGGCTTATGGCTGTGTGGCCGATCCATCCCTCTTTCTGTTTCTTGATGTCAGTCTCAATTGGGGCTTGTCTGGTCCTATCCCACAGTTGGTTGTTGGAAAGATTTCTGGTCACCTGACATTAAGGATGTTCCTAGGACATCGGTTGGTAAATGTCTGAAGTTTGTGGGTGTTGGTCTTGGTTACCCACCAGGTTTTTGAGCGGTAAAGTAGAACCAACTCAACATGTTGAAGATCCGGATCTTGTTGCAAAGTAAGAGGGTTGTTGATCTCCAGATTGGCTGCAGAGTATTGAAAGTGTGTCTGGCTTTCTTGATTCGGTACTTGATGTCTTCATTTGTCTCCGCCCCCATCTTTACTGATGATGCTTCCAAGGTAGACAAACTTATCGACTTCCTTGATGTCTTCTTGAGTCTTGTTGTCTGTTATTTACCCTCATGAAAATTTAAAAAAATGAAAACAATTCTTGTAAAAATTCTTTTTCATCAGAGAAATTTTTTTCTTAAGTCAATAGTGTCCTTAATATATCTTATTTATTAAAGCAATTAAAAGTTTTTTCTAATTAAATAATGTCATAGTTTTGTTGCATTTTTTATTTTATAATTCAGAGCAGATTTTTTCATTGCGATGTTTCTGTTTTTGTTGAAGCTTAAATAAGCATGGAATAATACAACACAAAATGTACGTTAACAAAATGTATTGAAACAAAGAATAGGTACACAATATTTAAGTTAGTTTGGTATATTCTTGGGAAGACTGTTCCTGCATAATGGGTTGACTAAAGCAGTCGGGCAGAGTCTCTGGATTCAATTTCTTAATCTCTACTATCTTCCCGTCTTCGGTACCAACCCATATTTATATGTAGTCGCTTATGTAAATTAGGTGTATCATACACAACAGTTTTACAAAAAATAAATTGATTTAAATTCTCCAAGTAGTCCTCCTATTAATATAAATATGAATGGTGTGAAATTTAATTTCTTGAAATTTCATAAAATGTGTGTGTGTGTGTGGGGGGGGGGGTTAAAAACAAATATTTTTATCAAAATTTTCTAAAAAAGTATAAAAATTTAAAAATAATTCAATTCATATCCTGAAAATTTCATTAAAATTCAACAATTACATGATTTTTACAAAAATTTCCAAATTGATGTGTGTTTTTACTGCAAAAAAAAAATGCTAAAATTTCCTATGCTAATCATTAATTAATTTTTGATACCCTTGCTGATACAATCAAAATTTTGAATGTGCTAGAAAAGATTAAAAAATTTAATTAAATAATCAAAAATAGTTTGGTCTTTCCTCCTAATAATAACAAAGACTGTTTTTATCAAGTTGGGGCCTTTTATCATCATGATATGCTCTTTTTTCAGTGAATTTGTGGTGATACCTATTTTAGTGATAGAATCATAAGCCATTGGGTTGTAATAGCTAATGAATATGCTCTAATAGCAATTTCATATGGCTTCAAAATTCTCCTGTAATTGGTCAAGTTTCAAAATTTTCTAGGGGGTTTGCAGCACCTGAATCCCCATCTGTATGGACTCAATGTGCTCTCCAGAATCTATTTATAGCCTACATTTTGGCAATTGGATCCTCGAATCTGTTGTTGCTGGTTGCAAAGGGGCTCTCATATCTGTTCAAGCTTCAGGGCCCAAAAATGTAGGTCTGCCACTTCCCTGTAAACAGGTTCCTATCATGTCCACAATTTTGCTTAGGGACAGGTTCCCAACCAAAGGCTTCACCTGAATTAAATCAGTTTGGTATATTTGAGCAATATGTATTCTTATGTAATAGATTATCATTCAAGAATTTAGCACTACTTAAATAGACTGGTCCAGTCATAAAAAGTAAGGAAATTTTGGCGGGGAAATAATTTTTGTAGATTAGCATTTTTTAGACATTGCTTACGTTGCAACATTTCTCAAAATCAAAAAATATTGTTTTGTTATCATTTTAGAAGAGGGGTCCCATAAAAGCATTTCTTTGGGGAGGAAAGAGAGAAGAGCACGTCACTTCTCTTATCCCAAATATTGAATAAGGCACATATGAAAACAAACAAGACACAAAATCCAATGTGAAATTTGAAAGGAACAAATATTTATTACATTAATATTAAAAATAATGAACAAAATACAAATTTGATAAAAAAACTTTCCTTTTGTCCACCTTATTATTAAAGGCAAGATAACCCATTCAGAATATAGAATTATAGGCTCATAAAAAATATATACACTCTTCAACAAACTTTCAATAATCAAAAAAACCTTGAGATGGTACAATACAAATTCGTTTTTGTTTTCTTTTTTGGTGGAAGATTACCTAGTGCTGTAAGCTTGGATGTGCGAGTTGTATTATGAATAACGGCTTGGAATTGGTAATCAGAGAGCCAAGTTCCAATTCCAGTTGAGCTCATTATATTCACTTACGTGCAAATACCCTTTGGAAAGTTATGAATCCACCCCTTAATTAATAGGAATTCTATCTATAAATCATTATTATTTTCCCCCAAATTCTTAAGTTTAAAAATATTTTCTGCCTTTAAATAACTTTTGATAAACCTTTTGAAGGTTATTTAAAGCCAGAAAATCACTCAATCAGTACCAAAACGAATGGTCCATTATTTGTCAGAGGTAATGGCAGAGTTTAAGCAATTTACTAACTTAAGCTCTTCTTTATTTTTTTTTTAATTTAATCATAAAATAACATTTTATAAATTGTAGGAAATATCTGTCGCTCTCCGATGGCCCATGCAATATTCGAACATTTGGTAAAAGAAAATGGCACTTCACATAAGGTAACCTTAATTTTTTTTTTTACAAATGTTTTTATTTTGGGAGATAGATGACGATGGATAAATGGTCAAGATCAAAAGAAAGGCACATTAATTAACACATTCAGCTTGAAACGATGTTAACAGTTTTTGCTATTTTACCTGTTAAGTACTATATATGTAGATTATTTAATGTCCAGCAATTTTTAACCTTCACACCCGCAAAAAAAACTGTATCATAAGGACAGTTTTTCCCTTGACACTGCTATTATTTTAACTACCTTCATTCCTCAGCAATGTTTAATGTTTTAAACATATAATGAAAGTGAATTTAGACATTTTTTGTTCTTGAGAATTTACAACAAAATTATTAAACACTATTTATTTATTAGATTCTTTATTTACAAGAATCATTTTATATTGACTGTATTCTACAAACTAATACTATTGTATTAAAGCTAATGCAATGCAATATTTATCATTTACCAATTTATAAAGGAATAAATATGAAAATAATTTTTTATTCATAAACATTTATTAAATTATAAAAAAATATATGAACCAACTATAAGGAAATCTTTATTATTTTCCATTTTATAAAGTTTTAATCGACTTGCAATTAGTCAAAGTTTTAATAAACAATATAATAAATATAATACTGTGAATGCTGTCCAGTTATTGCTTCCTCCATTTCTAGAGAGTTTGATTTTATATTACCTGGCCCAGGGATTGAACTCACAATTATTATGAGCCAAGTAGTATAGAGAGACAGGGGAAACAGGAGTAGCAATAACTGAGGGATGGGAGATGAAGATGAAGTTATCCCTAGACATGTACAGTGGAAAATAGAGCCGTCTACCCAATAGATAAAATAAAAGTGTTTATCTTGAAGTTCCTGAACACCTTACCCAGGAAGCCTTTCTTAAACAAATACCTGCCCTTAAAGCTTTTTCTTGTCACTTTTTTTATGTTAAAAGTAAAAGTTCTCTTGTAAAATATTAGACCATTTTTATTGCATTAAGCATTAAAACACAATTCTCAAGAATCTATCTGGATGTGCAGGAGGTGCAATGTATATTGTCTCAGAATGAGAAAACAGAGAGTGGAGTTCAAATTCCGGTCGAGTTCATTACATTCACTTATGCGCAAGTACCCTTGGAAAAGGTATGAATCCATCTCTTCTACCCCTAGCTATGGGTTGAATAGCAGGACAGACTCTGTCCTATAGCCTTCATTGGAAACCAGTCTACCACTTACACCCAAGCATGTAACACATATGGCACTTTTAACTGTCTTACTGATTTGTCCTTGCTTTGAATACTGCTGCCAAATCTGGTCTTGTACACCTGCTATATATTTAGAGATTCTTGATAAGATCCAAAGAACAATCTACAATGTTATTGGCCCTTACCTGGCATCTCTGCTTCAGTTACTTTCCCACTGCCATAATATAGCTTCCCGGTGCCTTTTCTATATTCTGATGAACTTTCCTCTATGGTACCTAGATTTTATAAATTTAAGTTCAGTGCTAGATTGGTAACAATGTCTCATCATTTTACAGTCAAAATGGCTAGATGTAACTGTAAGTTCTATGCTAAGAGTTTCTTTTCTCGCACTTCTCACTTGTGGAACTCTCTTCTGGCTTCTTGTGTTCCCACTTGACTTTGATCTGCAAAAATTAATTTTTTCTTAATTTTTATTCTTTTATTGTTCTCTCTCCTTAATAATGATTTTTCTGCATATTCTCTAACACTCAGTAACTCCTTACACCTTAGTGGCTTTATTGCCTTGATTGGGGTGAAATGATTTAAAAAAAAATTATTATATTTTGGCAAAAGTACAGTAAGTCCACAGGTTACAGCAGTCCCAATCTATGACAATTCGTGGTTACAATGCAATCTTGTTTTGATATGGTGTTTGCCTTGTATATACAATGCAAATGGCACAAAATAGAATACACAGTACTGCAGAAGAATATGCTGTCATATGGTGCTAGAGTGGAATGGAACTCTGTTGTAAGTCAAGGACTCCCTGTACTATGTAATATTTCAAGAATATCCTCTAAAATGATTGTCTCCCCTTTTTAATTTTCCAGTGGGAAGTTGATAGTGCTGCCATCGGAGACTGGCACATAGGAAAACAGCCAGACAAAAGAGCACTGAAAGTCTTGAAAGAGAATGGAATCATTTTCCGGCATACCGTACGACAGGTTCGAATAAAAATGCTTCTTTTGATAAGTTCCATACTTTCTCTTATTTAGTTTTGTCTTTGATTGGTGTCTTATTACACTGGAATTTTCTCTTTCAAGATTAAAGCTTCACTTTCCATTTACAGATTAACCCAAACGATTTTGAAGAATTTGATTACATTTTTGGAATGGATCATATGAATATGAGGTGACACATCTGCATTTTTCTTTTAATTTCTGGAAATTCAAATATATGCTTAACATCTAAAAAGGATTTTACAAGTATTTTTGTAAATTCTGTTTATCTTGATATATACAAATATTTACAATTTATTGGGTAGATTTTGTGACATATCAACCCTTGTTGGATCATTTAATATCAAGTAGATGTACAGCTAGTGTAATAGTTAAGAGTTTTGGATAAGAAATCAGAGATCCGAGTTTAAATTTCAGTCAAGTTCATTATATTCACTTATGTACAAATTCCCTTAGGAATCCATTGGCTAAACCTAGTTATGGGTTAAATAGTAGAAAAAATCATTTTTATCACCAAAAATTTTTTAGTGCAATCTTCACTCACAAAAATAAAAAATTTATACATACAATCCAAAATATGTTTTGGCTTTAAATGGTGATAAGGGTTGATAAGCCATAAAAAACAAATCAATCAACAATTTAAGCTCAAAATCTATTTTTTATTATATTTGAGTCTACAGGTAATCATTGGTTGTATGAATACTTGAGTCTATGGATTGGTTATACCAAATTTAGGTATGGAAATTGGATATATAAGTTGTGCTAAGGGTAGTTTTATCCAACACCGGAAGATGTTACAAAACCAAAACATTAGCCTTAGAACTTGAGTCATGCTCTTAAGATCTAAACTCTCATATGGATGTCATGCATAGCATCACTCATTGCAAAATGTATAAGCTATCATCAATATACAACCATTTTCAGATTGAAGATTAAAAATGGTATTGAACGAATGCATCCTTTCAGTCTTAAAGAAAACAACCCTACATCAGATTTTATGAACTGGCACTAAAGAATCACAAAACTTCATCAATACTAGAACTGAATCAGATATCCTTTGACATGATCAGTGACAGGCAAGTTATCCCTATATGTGGTTAGCAGAATATACAATATAGCAAGGCATCATGAGCAGAAAACAAGATATTCTGAGGCATGGTGAAGATGAAGATGAGATATCCCTAGACATAGTAATTGGAAGAGGAGATTATCCCCTGGACATGATGAGCCAAAGAAGAGATATCCCTGGACATGGTGAGCAGAAGGCAAGATATCCTGAGGCATGGTCAATGGAACACACATTATACCAAGACATGGTGAGTGAAAGACGAGATATCCTTAGATATGGTGAGCCAAAGACGTGATATCCCTAGACATAGTGGAAGGCAAGATATACTTAGATATGATTTGCAGAAGCCAAGATATACCAAGACATGGTCAGTGGAAGAGACAATACACCAAGAGATTGTGAATGGAAGACAAGATATCCTGAGACATGGTGAGCGGAAGATGAGGTATCCCTAAACAGGGTAATCAGAAAGCAAGATATACAAAAATATGGTCAGCACAAGGCAATATATACCAAGATAATGGTGAGTGAAAGACAAGATATCTTGAGGCATAGTCAACAGAACACACAATATACCGAGACATGGGTTAGTGGAATACGAGATATCCCTAAACATGGTGAATGGAAGATGAGATATCCCTGTACATGGTGAGCTGAAGAGGAGATTATCCCCTGGACATGATGAGCCAAAGAAGAGATATCCCTGGACATGGTGAGCAGAAGGCAAGATATCCTGAGGCATGGTCAATGGAACACACATTATACCAAGACATGGTGAGTGAAAGACGAGATATCCTTAGATATGGTGAGCAGAAGACAAGATATCCCTAGACATGGTGAGCGGAAGACAAGATATCCCTAGACATGGTGAGCAGAAGACAAGATATCCCTAGACATGGTGAGCAGAAGACAAGATATCCCTAGACATTGTGAGCAGAAGACAAGATATCCCTAGACATGGTGAGCAGAAGACAAGATATCCCTAGACATGGTGAGCAGAAGACAAGATATCCCTAGACATGGTGAGCAAAAGACAAGATATCCCTAGACATGGTAAGCAGAAGACAAGATATCCCTAGACATGGTGAGCGGAAGACAAGATATCCCTAGACATTGTGAGCAGAAGATGAGATATCCTTAGACATGGTGAGTGGAAGTCAAGATATACCTGAAGACAATCTATCCCGAGATATAGTCAGCAGAGAACCATATATCCTGAGACATGGTCAACAGAATCATCTACCCCCATAGATTAAATAAAGAGTTCAGTTCAAAATTCCATGAGGCTTAATCGAATCAACAGATACCCAAAGAAAGCTGGAAGGCATGGCATCCAAAATGTTATTTTAGTAACAGCAAAGCTGAGGACAATAGTCCAAGTGTAGATAATGATAACTCCTGATGCCAAAAATTCAGACGAAAATTATTCAGTAGTAAGTAGACTAGGTATGGTAATGTTTTGAACATTATATGAAACCAGTTTTTAAATTTCTTTTTCAGGGATCTCGAGGAAATCAGTGGCTGCAAAGAAAGTAAAGCTAAATTAGAAATGTTAGGCAAATATGATCCAGAAAACATCCTTGTCATTCCGGATCCGTATTATGTAAGTAGAAATAAGATTGATTTTGTTATTAACACTATTTACATATTTCAGCCTCACATCCTTGTCTTTGTTGCTATATTCATGACATTTCAGCCATTGTATGCTCCAGCCTTCTTCAGGTTATTGGAATTTCAAACGGAACCCTTTATTTCATCCACCAGGGTAGATTGTTCTAGTTCCACATGCCATGCCTCTTCCAGCTGTGTCAGTGTCAGTAATCTCCCTTTAACTCAACTCTCCAAGTTTTAAGTTCGCCACTACTGTAGCCAAGTATTAAACTCACACCTCTTTGGGTTAAGTCACTGGATTCAATTAACGCTTTTATCATCTGGGCCATGTGTCTACAGAAGTGAACAAAAACTCAGTGTTGAATTAAAGAGGGATAACTAA
>CAHIKZ030001558.1:3082500-3280000 GCA_903632075.3 Acanthosepion pharaonis
TCTTGTCTTTTTATTAATTTTTTTTACATTATTTACTTTTGGAGAAATGTCAGCATCATTATTGTTATTATCACATTTCGGCTGCTGGATTTGCAGCCTTCTTCAGGTATCTTTCAACAGCAGAACAAGATCAATCTACCACTGTAGATTAATAAAGGGGTCAGTTCAAAATTCTCTGAAAGTTACCCAGATCAACAGATACCTGAGAAAACCAGAGGATACAATAATCAGAAAGTTGTGATATTAACAATAAAGCCGAGAACATTAGTCTGAATGAATAAGGAAAAAATATGAAAAAAGCAATGTATTAGTTTAATAAGTAACATCTAAAAGAAGGAAAAAAGTACTAGATTGGCAGATAGGTCTCATCTTTTTACTAGCTGTAATCGTAAATTCTATGCTAACAGTTTCTTCTCTAGCACTTATGAAACTCTGTTCTGGCCTTTTCTTTCTGTCAACTTTGATCTTGAAAAATTCAAATGCAATGTAAATATTTATCTTCTGTCTTTTTAATTCCTGCTATTTTATTGTTCTCTCTCTTTAATAATGTCATTCTTTTTCTCATACTTTTTCACACGCAGTAATTTCTTGTGACTTAGTGGCTTTAAATGATTAAAAAAACATCATTTACTTTCAGGGAAATGTCCTCATCATTTTTGTCGTTATCACAATATTAAGGTTGTTGAAACCTGCAGATTTCTTCAGGTATCTTTTGACAGTGGAACAAGACTAATCTACTCATGTAGATTAATAATGGGTTCAATTTGAAATTCCCTGAAGGTTACCAGCAACATCTCTTGGGGCTGTTACCAGTATTCTGAAGAAGATCAGGGGTGCACAATAGCCGAAAAGTAGATGAGAACATTACTCTGATTAGTTTAATAAGTAACGTCTAAAGGAAGGAAAAAAAAAAGAAGAAAATATTGTGTTTGATGATTTAAATTTTATATTGCTAATTCCATGGCAAATGTTCAGATGATTTCTGTTCTTTAGTTCCCCCAATTTAGACCTTTACAGCTAGGACATGCCATGCTTTCTTGATGGAGTTGAATCATTCTCATTGCCTACATATTCCAATTAGAATGAGGAAGTTCAACTCAAATTTTTTTTTCAAAGAACAGCAACTGAGCATCCACTTGGAACAGACTTCCAAGTGGATGCTTCCTTCAATACTACAATCTTAACCTCATCAAAGGTCAATCGTTATCTATCCTCCTTATTCTCATAATCTTCACTTTCTTCTCCCTCCTCTCTCATTCATATCACATTATGATGATTTTAACAGTAACCTCTTGATTTGACAGTAACCCTCTTAACCTTGAGTGACTCTCGAGCCTTATACTAGGTGAATTTTAGTATAAAAAAAAAACAAAAAAAAAACACAACTAAAATTAAGTAAAAATGTAAAAGAAGACAATACCCATATAAGCAGGGGTGTATTTTAGCCATTGCTATGTTGAAAACCAGGAAATTAAATAAAAAAAATGTTATAAAAACAAATGTTCTTTGGACTCTTATAAAACAGACTGAATGCATCTATTGATTATGCGTTATTGAATTTCTAACAATCAAAAAGAAAAAACAGTAAAAAGCTGTTTTCACTTTTTTCTGTCTGCTTGCTGATTTTCTATCAGGTTAAAGGAAACAGAAAGAAAGAAGTACTATAAAAAACACACAGAAAATGGGCTCTACTGTGTATGTGTTTGCTGGAGGTAGGCAACTGCTGCTAGTAATATCATTACAATTATTACTGATGATGTTAAAGATGATGAAAAATAAAAAATAGGGCTGTCAACTCAAAAATGTGTATCCAGTGAAATTAGTATTTATAGTAATTATAAATAAATGGTCAGCATCAACTTCCTACAAGATACAACTGATTGGTGACAAGCAAATCTCAAGAGAACTGAAGAGAATCTTACCTTAGTTGTATATTATTGGGATCTAAATCTTTGCCATTTGTTTGGTTTACACTTTTCATAGACAAACTGATTTTACCTTCATCCTGTAATGGAAAAATAGAATAGATTTTAAAATCAAAAAGTAAAAAATCTTTTTATCTAATCCTAGGTCTGGCAACTCTTGTAGTTCTGCACATTTCAAATCTGCTACCTTTAGTCTTTCTATGGACCTGCCACTGGAGATCTTTAAGTTTCAAACTGGCATTTGAAGTTGAATGGTCTATTAATGGTCTATAAACTGACTCATGGGAAAGGCGTCAGGAATGAACCCCGAAGACAAATCTGGAACGCGAGTCCCTGAGACAGTCCAAATGTTATAACCAACTTTCTTCTGGCAACTCCTGTGGTGACATTGGTGCCAAGCTGTACTTTCCCTTAGACAACATTGGTGGTGTGAAGAGAAGAGACATACTTCATGGGCAACTGTCGATCTCTCATAAAATCCTGCCAAGGCCTGTGCTTAGCAAAACACAGGAAGCAATGGGAGGATTCTGAAGGTCTTCTATACGAGGAACAGGCTACTAGCAAGAAAGGTCGATTTTGCTTCAAGAACATCTTCAAAAGTGACATGAAGGTGATGGACATGAACATCAAAGTCAGGAAGATGTCACCAATAATCGTTCAAGCTGGAGACGTGATTTACACAGAAGGCTGGAGTAAGGAGAGAAGAAACGGAGGTTTGTTGCCAGGGTGAAGCATGCTCGAAGGAAAGAAAACAACATGGTGATATAAGGAGAGAGCATCTTCACATGCGTTGGTTGCAATCTAGACTGTCATTCCCATGTGGGCTTGCACCACTATAACAGATGCCACACTGCCATCAACAGCTGAGGCATAACTTTTGGGGCACAAACCCATGGTCTCTCAAGACCAACCGATGCCACACAAAAACTGACTCGTTATAATGGACGTGTAAAAAAAAAAAAAAAAAACTCAGCAAGGTTTGAAACCAAACTGAAGAATTATGGCAACATTCTACATTTATTTCAATATAAAATTAAACATGTATAAAGGGGGTGCAGAAAATTTCTCAGCCTGATCCATTTTCTATAATCAGTATTTAAATGAATAATCATTTGATAATATATGACACAAAGATCTATTTCAACTGCTAGGAAAACATGTTAGAACAATCTAAAATTTATACTGGGGGCATGAAGCCTAACAAAAGGAGAAAAACTGCTAAGTGCCACAAGGAATAGGAAGTTGTGAAGAGCCATGTCGATTTATGAATTGAAGGGATGCAGCACATGTAAGAAGAAGAATCATTAAAACACCAGTTTTGATAAATAAATTAGTCTAAGAATTTTCAGCATCTAAATTTTATTAAGTTTTCATATTTTTAGCATAAAATTAGACAAAACAAAAACAATTTTTGATAGCAAAAAAAAAAAAAGAAAAAGAAAAGAGAAACGGCCTACATCTTATATACTAAATTGAAGCTAATTTTATCCCCAAAGTTCAATACTATAGGTCATAAATTTGCCTTAAATGATCACTTCTATCTACAACTGCATAATATTTACTTAAATTTTTTTTAATCATTTCACCCCAATTAAAGCAACAAAGTCACAAAGATGCAAAAAGTTTCTGAATATGAAAAAATATAAGAGAGAGAACAATGAATTGCATTTAAATTTTTGAATATCAGTTTACTAAAAGCAAGAGACTGAAAGAGAAGTTCCACAGGTGAGAAGTGTAAGAGAAGAAGCTGTTAGCATATAACTTATGATTATATCTAGCCATTTCAACTATAAAATGATGAGACCTAACTGCCAATTTAGTACTTTTTATCAAGAATCTCTAAATGCATAGCAGAAGCGCCAAACCAGATATGGCAGCAATATTTAATGAATAGATGAATGGTAAACTTATATGTAAAATGGATTCTGACTATTGTAGTAGTAAGAGTTGCATCATTGTCATTTTTTGCTTTCTGATTAGTACAATCTCTTACCAGGGGATAACCAGTTAAGGCAAAGTAGTAAATATATTGAATTGTAACAAAAGTTCATAGCATTTTTCAGTTAGGTGTCATTTGCACATGTGATTTTGTTTCACATGACTGAAATTTATGACATTTATCTTCTAAATAAATAAACAGCAAATTCTGTGTGTCAGAAAACCTTCTAACTCAGAGTACACTTGCTCTACATAGACATATTTTACCTTTTTGCAATCAGGATGATCCTAGGATTGAAAATCTGTCTTTCATCTGGTGCTTGAATATTTAGCATTGGGATTTGTGTCTGGATGAGGAAGGAACAGTTAAAAATTTAAAATAACTGAAAAAAAAAAAAATTAGTGATTTTAAAAATCTTTAATTTATATCGCGTCTAAACTTATGCAAAAACATTGTGAATTTAAAATTTTTTGATTTTAATTCAGTTTAAAATATTTCCGAAACTTTGTGAATTGAGGAAATCAATTTTATTTCTTCAAAATGCCAAGGAATCAGAATTAAAGTGAGAGGTTCTGTGACGTGAGGTTTTGAAGAACTTAACTCAATTGAAGTTCCATGAAGTATGTGATTTGAAGAACTCAATTTTCTGCCTGAATTAAAGTCTTGGCCAGAATTGGGCTTATGGTCCAAATTAAAGTGAGGTTTTGAAGTTCCAGTGAATTGAGGAATTCAAAGTTATTTCTTCAAAATTATCATTATCTTTTTAGTTTTGGGTGAGAGGTCCAATTTGTCCTCTGCGGGAGCTAGCTTAAAAGCATGCACAGAGTGCAGCTTTTAAATGAGTATATACATATTCTGAAGACTGACATTGCAACATGTCTCTCTATATGTGTGTGGCTTGTGAATTTTAAATGTTATGTTAAAAGTGAAAATGGCAGAAAATGAGATGCATTTGCATCATTTGATGTTCTATGATTTCCAGAATGGAAGAAATGCTGTACAAACAGCAAAAAAACATGTGCCATTTATGAAGATGGTGCCATAGCTGAGATTAGTGTTTGTAAGTGATTTGCTAAATTCAAAATTGTAAATTTTTTATCTGGAAAACTGAAAAGATTCCAGCAGGCATATAGTCATTACATGATGACAAAATTGAAAGGCAGTTTAAAAATAGCCCAGGTCACATGACAGTGGACAGAGATACTCCACTTGTCACATACAAGCATTGTGAGTTATTTCAAAATGCTTGGACATGTGATTCGATATAAAATTTGGTTGCCTTGTGATTTAATGGAAAAAATATTTCCATCTGCAATTCTTTGTTCAAGTGCAACATAAACAACCCATTTTTGAAAAGAAGTGGTGAAAAATAGATTGTTTACAACAATGTGGAGCGAAAAAAAGGTCCTGGGGAAAATCCCCAAAGCTGATCTGCATGCAAAGAAGGTGATGCTGTGTATCTGCTGGGATTGAAAGGTCATTGTGCATTATGGGCTCCTGTAAAATCAGATACTGAATTCAGACATTACTGTTTCCAACCAAACTGACTGGAGGCACTTATTTTGAACCCTACAAAATTCTCTTAATGGGGAGAACTTCATTTCTCTGAAAACTATTTAGACCAGTTCATCACACAGAAAGACACCACACTCTGGGAGGTGGGAATCATGAAGCTGCTTCAAAGATGGCAAAAGGTAGTGGGGGAAAAAAAAGTCACTATGTGAACAAATAAATCTATGTACAAATATTTACATATTGTCTTTGAAATTTTATTAAAAAATTCTACAAACTTTTGTTTTGACCCAGTATATGTATTTTGTTTGCACAGATTCGGGTGTTAAGTGATATTTAACATTTAGCACTCTGTATCATTTATAAATATTACTTCCTCTTTTACTGTGTAAGGAATCCCTTCAAAATATAGTGTTTTATATATTAGTTCTATATCAGCTGAGAATGTTAGCCAGAGAAGGTGCAACGAGTCATTTTTCCTGAAGGTTAGCATCAGCCATGCTGATGGAAGGCAGAGGGGAATCTCTCAGGTGATTAATGGAGGGAAGTTTAGTTTTGGAAGTATTAAAATTAACAAGCCATCTTTTGTTCCAGTTAACAGCAGAGTGAAGGTTGTTTTGGACATCGGCTGCCATTTTGAACATATCAAATTGATCAAATATACCAGTGTCTTTATGCTATATTATTATAATCATATAAATTAGTTTTGTTGCCGTGATTTTCAGTTATGTCTTCAGCTGTATTGTTAGCTTACTTTTGATATACAGTAATTTTTTTCTGCTGTACATAAATTCTTTTTGTAATCTACTGGTAGCTTGCTTTAAACATTAAAAATGTTAAAAACTGTTTTCCCCTGAATTTGCCTTGCTGAAATGAGGATGTGACTAAGATTTCCATGCATCTTTTATCATATACAGTAAAAGTTATTTATTAAAATTTATCTTATTAAAACTGTATCATTCTATTTAACTCGATTATTATAAAGCTTGCTTTTTATATACAGTAATGTTTTCTGCTATAGCTAAATTGTTTTTGTAAGGTTTTGTAATGTACTGATAGCTTGATTTAGACATTAAAAACACTAAAATATTTTTTTTCTTCTGCATATGCCTTACATACAATTTATATAATATACAGGGTGTATCAAAAATACTTTTACAAATTTTGGGAGTGGGTTCCTCACACCAAAACAAGGACAAAAGTCCATATCAACATATGCCCACAAATCCTTAATTTCTGAGTGATTAAGTTTAAAAAAAAAAATTATGGTAGCTGACACTGTGTTGTAACGCAGACTAAGATACATTTGTGGCTAGTCTGTTTTCAACATTTAATGTGTGTAATAGTGAGTTAACTGAGAAGTGTTCTGTTTAACAATGCCAGGATATTCTTCATATTATGAACAGGCAGATATGATTTTTATGTACTGCCATGTGAATGGTAATGGACACGAGACTGAACAGCTGTATCAGATTGCGTTTCCAAACTGAAGGCAGCCAAGTTATCCATTGAAGAAACATAAATCTGCCTGAGCAGGTATCTGAAACAGGGATTAGCTAGCTACCCTAGCAAATAGGTATACTTAGATATGAGCTTCCAGGCATACAATACCAATGTAAAGTAAGATATATTCACTACTTGAAGGAAAGTTTTACAAATAGATGCCAACTTGGTGAAGGCCACATAAAATGCACATTTCAAACACTTTTCTCACTATATTCCTAAACAGAACTATTTTGACATGAAAATCAAAACAATCCTCAAATAAAAGAAGAGTAATGAAGGACAGTTAATTAATGAAATAAACTTTTTTTAAATCAATATTCAAATTAGTTAACCCTGAAAAGTGATATAGCCTAGAAGTAGATAATATATAATACTGATATTGAGCTTTTTAGCGCGTAAATTACAATAAAGTAGAGCTGGAGCTTTTAATCTCAGAATTTGTGGGAGAATTGAGCTCCAATTTTGCATTTATTCATATAGATTCCATAATATAGATTTTACTTAATTAGCTATTATGTTTCTCTAACTCTTCAAATGTTGAATATATAACTAATTATAATTTCTATTTTCTCATCTTTACACTATATTAATTTTATCTTATAAATTTTTCCGTTCTGTCACCCATGAAATAAAAATAATTGTTTGTACAGAAAATAAGGATCTATGTACATCAAATCATCCTTAAATTAAGTGGCAGCAGAAGAATTATCATTGAACTTTTAAAAGATAAGCTTAAACATTAATTCAATACTTAAATGAAGTGATCAATTTTGAGTTCTTCTGTAGTTTATTGATGCCTATTGCATCTACTCCTCCCTAGCTATTGTGATGATAGCCAAACCAAGAGTCCTCCACTTAAATGCTGCCCGATAGAGCGGCTTTTAAACTAGCTTAAAATCTTAAGGTAGATGCAATTTTGAAAAGGAAAATAAAAGTTACTCCCCTTGAACCATGAAAGCAATGATAATGGCTAGTATAATATATTAATATATATTTTTAACCACACATAACCTGGCAACCCTAAATCTGAGCTCAACAAAAATCATTCCTTGTGCCTAACTTTTCCAGGGCTTTTGAATGAGCTATGCATCTTTGAAATCGGACCAGTGGGAGTGGAGGAGTTGCTTGGGGACACACATGTACAAACACATAAACACTGTACCTTATATATAAGATTAGATATTATACAGCAATTCAACACTTTTCTTTGTTTCTAACGACATTTTTTGTTTATCTCTTAATACTTTGCTTAGTTTCTAGAAAGTATCAGATGTGACACGGTTAAAAAGGAAAAGAAAGGGCTAATTTAGAATATTACTTAGGACAGACAGAGAGAGTTAAAAACACGAGATGACATAGATTTACAGAAATTCACACTGACAGGCAAAAGTTTCACTAAAGAGATTTTAATGGGAAGGGTTAATTTTTGTTATACCAAGAACTATATAAACCAAATCAAAGACTTTTTTTTTTAATATGTCTGCAAAAAGACATTTCTATTTTCTTTTTTTTTTTATCATAGCACAGCTCACCATGATTTTAATCAGCGCTATGATACTGATGATTAATCAATCCTTACTAGCTCTGTGATCAAGAAACACAGTGTGGGCAATGACCATTGAACCAAGACAGTATTGAATAGTGTGAGATTGACCCTACAATCAATTCGTCATCATACAACCCTGAGGACCAAGATATCTTCTGATTTAGGTGGCATGTGGCAAAGATCAGAATAAAAAAAAAAAATATGAAGAAGAGAAGTATTGAAAAGGAAAACTCTTCTTTTGGATTATTTTTCAAAAAGCAGAAGAATACATTTAAAACCTGTGATAATTTGAAAAGATAACTGAGTGAGCCTGGCAATGTAATTTTTTTTTTTTTTAAGCATTCAACCCCAAGCAAGGCAGGAAGCCACCAGCACTCAAAGGGTTACAGAGAGTTGGAGCGAGAGCAAAGAGGAGTGATAGAGGAAAAGATGAAGAGAAGGTTAGGGGATAGATCGGGGCATCTGGAGACGTCGATTGACGTTACATTTGAATAGTTGGAGATTATAGCCATCAGGAAAACAAGAAACGGGGAGGAAGTTCCACAGGTGAGAAGTGCGAGACATGAAGCTATTGGAATAGAAGAGATGGCTACATTTAAGAGTTTTGACAGGGAAAGGGTGAGAGCGGGATGCCAGCCTAGTTGAATGCTTAAATTCATGAAGTCTGGGAATCAGCGAAAGCAGCTCATCAGAGCAGTTACTGTGAAAGTATTTGTAAAAAAGACAGAGGGTGCAACAGCACGTCTGTGAGAGAGCGGCTGCAGACGAGATGCCAGATCAGGGCCAATTACATTGCATACAAACAAGGTCATCAACTAGTGAAAAATCCCTCTTCAGTCAAGCCTCATCAGTGGATAGTCATACAAACATAGGTACCTCCACAGATTCGTGATACCTAACCTAAGGTTTAAAAAAATGAATTTTTAAAAAATGGAAGTGTTTCTTGAAGCTTTTATTTTTGTTTTAATTTCAAGCTAATTAGATTAAATTTAATTTTTCCAGTAAGCAAAACACTTTGTTGTATTTCAAAACTATTGACTGGAAGGAGTTTTTGTTTTAATCTAAAAATCACTAAATCTTGCTGATTTTAGCACCATTTTTCATCTGTCATCGCAATGTAATTCTCTTTATTAAAAATCTTTCAAAAATAAAATATACTTTTCTGAAATTTTAGTTGAGAATATTAGCTGATTTAAAGGTTAATTAATCTGATTTGAAATAAATATTACTTTAAGTTTAAAATAATGCAGAAATGCGTTTTTTAACATAGCAGTAGATAAGGTGTTGACTAATTGACAGCTTAACTGATAAGTTTAATGTTTTTCTACAGTGGACAGATTTGTAAAAATTACTTGAGGAATACACAAATATCTAGACGGCTACATCAATTAACATTTTCTGTTGAGAGCAAGATGAAGATTTTGTGACGCCAATTGGTTAACATACGAAGGAAAACTAAAAAATTGACAATTTGTTTTTCTAAAATTAAATTACTCAAAGTCACACCACCGCTACCATATTTCTTCATTGAGCATTTCAGCATCGACAAAACAAAATTCTTCCCAATTACCACGAATGACCTCGATTCCTGACCGGTCAGGACATTAGCAACAAGGTGTGAACTTTTTCGCTTTATCCCTTTGAAGGGACAAGTTTTTTCAACTGTGAAAGCCGCACTTTCACAAAAAGAAAGTTTTTCACTTAATTTTTATTAAGTACCCAAGAGAATATTTTGAGCAAGCCTTTATCCGGATTATCTTTCTACTTAAAAAATCTATTGTAAAAATGTAAATGTAAATAAATTCTGGTGCCGCTTTAGAGTGTGTCCTACCGATCAGTCAGTGTATCCTAAACGTAACACTAACAGGAAAAGCAAAAACGGAAGGATAGATGCCATTTAATATTGTTGTATAAAATTAAAATACAATTATAAAATAAGATATTTGACTTAAAAAAAAATCATAAAACAAAATATTTGAAAAATAAAATAAAAACATTCTGAATATCTTATCGAGAAAAAAATCGGGACAATGCCTAAGGATATAAATGAGGTGGTAGGACACACAGTACACATTAAAAAAACTGATCAGTAGGACACACGCTAAAGCGGCACCAATTTTTTTTTTTATATTGACTAATTTCCCTATCCCTACTTTGCTTAGTATTTTAGTTGTTCCTAAGTGTCTTCGGATTTCTGCACCATATCTGCCAATTTATGACTACAACATTCTTTAACCAGATAATTAAATTTCCATACATTCATGATTTTGACGTCATCAATGGTGCTGTGAAAATTCAGTAATTTTGACAAGGTAGGAAAATTCGATAACTCTAAAATAAAAGTAGGTTGAAAATCGATTTTAGGGCCGTTGTTTATAATTAAGTTTATAATTAATAACATTGAAATTAGATTTAGCCTTAATTGTTTTGACGGTTGAAAGGGGCTACTTCTCGTTTAGTTTTACTTTTTCTTTAAACAAATGTAATAGTTGTGTTATTGTTATTTGTTGTTGTAAATTTTGAATGAATAAAGTTTTTCTTCAAGAAAAATTACAAAGAAATAATGAGGTTTTATAGTTTTTGCTTCTTTAAAAAGAAATAACTATCCAAAAGTTTATTTATTACTACTTTATTTTTATTAAAATAATAATTTAAAAAGAAGATACAAGAACTTTAACTTAAAAATCGATTTCATTTGCTTGAAAACAATAGTAATTAAATAAGTACTTATTTGAAAATATTGGAGAGGAGCTTAGCCTCTTAAATCCCTCATGGGCCATCCAGAAAGTACGATCCTGGTATTGTTGCAGTGGGGTTTTATCTGGACTGGAACTCATGACGTTTTTTTAGTTCTGTTAAGCATAACTAACTTGTTTAAACGTACGGGGAAGGGCTAGCTCCCTCCAGAAATTAGGGCCCTGGTATTGTTGTATAGTGGGGTTTTATCTGGACCCTCATGTTTTTAAAAATACTGGAGAAGGTGGCCTAGCTCCCAAAGCCCTCACTTCTGCAAGTACGGCCCTGGTATTGTTGTAGTGGGGTTTTATCTGGACCCCACGATTTTCCAGTTATTTAAAAATATAGGCAAGGGCAAGGGTGAGGCTTAGCCTCCAAATCCCCACAATCAATTTTCAATCCATCTTTATTTCATAGTTACCGAATTTTCCTAAATTCGTCCCCAATATACACACCTTGGGATGTCTCTTGCCCGCAACAGTGCACTATTCTGTCTTTTTACAGTTCATGGATAATTTAATGTTTACAGTTGAATTTTTTTCCACAAATTATTTGTGACAAATAGGTTTAACAACTCCCCCCCCCCCAAAAGTGGAACCCACTAAAACGGAAGAAATTACAAAGTTTCGATTAAGCACGTTACTTAGAACGATTTTAAATTCGATACTTTTAATTTAAAAGAAAACGTTGTTGGCCTTAAGTGAGAGATGGTTAGAAATGCAATGTTGATTATTTACACGGCAAATTTGTTTAAAAAAATAATGCACTGATTATTGTTAATTTGCATCACGTGGCAGTGAACAATTCAATTGTTTGTAACTTACAAATTGTAAGTTAAATAAAAATAAAATGATCCACTAAGTAACTAAAAATCGTTAAGTTTTCTGAATATTAATGTAAGTAAAAAAAAAAATAAATTTTCTTTGCGGGTGGATACAACCGATTATCATTTTTTTTTCTTAGAAAGAAAAAAGTTCCAATTTTATTTTTTTTTAAAGGGGTACATTACTTAGAAGTGGATAGTTAACTTGGTAAAATAATTTCACTAGTAGACCCTTCACCTAAGACACTAAGCAATGTATTTAGGGCCTAGGCAAAACAACAACAACAACAAAAAATGAAATGGATTAGAGACAAAAAAGCATTTCACTTTGAGTAGTCAATGAAGAAAATTTTTCTTTTATTAATAAATTTGACTGCTTCCTCACCATACTCCCTGCCCGAGGATCAAAGAAAACGACTTGTATCTGTTAGTTTTTTTTTTCCAGATTTTTAAATTTTAACTCTTCTGAAATATTTTGCAAAAGCAAAAAAAACGTAACAAATTACGCATCACTTATTTCGATAAATGCATTACTTTGCTACTTACGTAAATGTAAAAAAAGTTATATAATTGGCATAAGTGACAGATAGCTATAAAAAGACACTGTTAATTATTTTTCGGATAATTTATATATAATTCTCTAGCTAATTGTTTGTGTTGTGTGGCAACAGTAAAAATGAAACACTAAAGTAAGTAACCACGTAATCGTTTTAAATTAAAAACTGTTCATTTTTTATTTATTGGCACCGGTACGTGTTCAGAAATTAATTTAAAACTTTTAATTTATCTGAACACCGATGCCAATAAAATGAACAGTTTTTAATTTTTTTTATTAATAATTTAGTACTTATCGCAAAGATAAAAATAATTTACTTATCGCAATTAATTCACCCCAAGAGATTACAAATTTTAAATCAAAGTTTTTTTTTTCATTTATTTATTAAATTTTTGGCATTCTTGAAATTAAAACAAATTTTAAATCAAAATTTGTTTAGTTTGTTTGCCTCACAACAACTGCAACCCTCAGAATGAAAATTGAAAAATTACCAAAAATCAGGAAATTATTCACATTTCGTAAGTGCGGATGATATTCGAGGTACTTACAAGGATTTTTTTTTTTTTTTTTTACAATTAAAAAAAAAATAAAAATTCACTTGCTTATCGGGGTGAGCGCGAATGCTGACCCCCACACTTAGAAATAGCACACCCGAGTCGCCGACATTTGGGGTGATCGCAAAGGTCAACCCAACTGGAGTGCAATGGAAAGGCCTCGCTCTGTGAGAATTTGGTGTGAATTTTAATAAATAAATTCTTTTTATTTTAGGGTGAATTAACAGAAAAAAAAAAAAATTAAAATTAAATTATTTTTTCTTATCCTCTAGCAGTATCAAAGTGAACAAAAATACTAAATTATTTTTACAATAATTGTAGGTTACTCGTTTTTGAGTACACCTGTCTGGGGTGTGGTTGGGCTAGCTAATCCCTGTTGCAGACGACCACTCAGGTATATTTGTGTTTTTAACACCAAGAGAGCCGACCTGTAGTTTATAATGCCACAATTCTGAGCAAAATTTAGTTACAGTTTGAACAAGGCTAGTATGCTCAAACCCTCAGTCACGATAACTTGTGACTTTGTGCTAGCATATATACTGATGGCTTTTTAATAAATTTTGCTCACAAGGCTGTGGTATGGATTTCAGATGCTTTTCAACTAGGCCAATAACATTAGAAAGTCACCTTGACAAATCTACTATGGTGAAATCTCATGATCAAAAAGTGAATGTTTTAACTACTTGGCCACCAATGTTTCAGTATGACTTATGACCAGAGAAACAGTTAAATTAATCTAAGGATTTGCAAGGAACTCCCCGATTTTTTGAACAGGGGTAGAGACTTATCTCTTGTTCCCTGTTTCGGATTGCATTTCCGGTTGCTTCTAAAGTCTTTTCATGCTCTTTCAGTCCCAGTAGCCCCTTTTGTCTTAGTGGCATTATCACCTTGCATGGTGTGAACTGATTTAAAAAAAAAAAAAAAAAAAAAAAAAATGAAGCAAAAGCATGAAATTGTAATAATTTTTAAAAAGTATTTAGCATTATTATTTTTAGAGCAGATGTGCTGTTAGTGTAATGGTTATCAGTATGAGAAGAGAAATCACAGATTAAATAAAGGGGTCAGTTTAAAATTCCCTGAAGCTTACCCAGATTGACAAACACCTGAAGAAGGCCAGAGGGCACAATGGTTGAAACATTATGATAACAGCAAAGATGAGAACATTAGTTGGAAAGTAAATAAGAATATTGTTAATGCACAACATACACACGCTTTTTTAACCTTTTTATTTCATGCATGATTTTATATTCATCATATTTAACGTTGAACACTTTCAATGTTCTGGTTCTACTTATGTCTTTTTCAAATTGTACATGTCACTTCTGTTATGTATTTTTGATAAAATCCAAGGAAAAAACTGCAATGATATTGGTCCTGTCCTGACTTTGTATTTCACCATCAGCTATTTTCTCATCACCATAATGTAGCTTCCCTGTGCCTTTTCTAGAAATACTTTCATGGTAATTGTGCTAATGAACTTTCCTCTTTGGTATTTTGACTTTATGAATTTAAACACAGTAATAGATTGGCAGCAAGGTCTCATCATTTTACATTTGAAATGGTTAGATGTAACCCTAAGTTCTATGCTAACAATTTCTTTTCTCACACTACTTGCTTGTGGAACTCTCTTTTGGTTTCTTGCTTTCCAGGCAACTTTGATCTTCAAAAATTTCAATGCAGCAACAATCGTTATTTTCTGTCTTCTTAATACCTGTTCTTTCATTGTCCTCTCTCTCTCTAATGTTTTTCTTTTTCTCATATTCTTTCACACTCAGTAACCCTTGGCTCTATTGCCTTGCTTGAGGGTGAAATGATTAAAAAAAGTAAAAAATAAAACATGACCTGCTCTGAAGTATATCAACCTTTTTCAAGACACCATGACATGTTGGTTTCTCGTTGTTTGTATTATAAACTAACTAGCATGTTTTACTCCAAAACCAATGTAAACATATATTATTGTACAATATGACCTGATTTGTCACATTTTTATTATATTGTTTATGGTGGGGGGCATTATAGTTTCCAACTATCATGCAAATTGCTGGATTGTTCTGCATTTTGTTGTTGAAGCAGGTGTCTCACATTAATTGATGTGGGACACATTTTTGTCCTGAATTTTGAGAATTAATGATTTGTTTTTAAGAATTATACATAAATTTTGCTTCTTTTTTTTTTTTTTAATGTACTTACTAAATATGAACACACTTCTGTTTCACTCTAAAAATTCTAATTTTGCACTGCCTGTTTAAAATTCTTCAGTGATAATTCATGCTGCTCAAAAATAGCAAACTGATATAATTCAGTTTTGTAGTTTTGTGGACCCTCTGCTTTGTAATTTGTATCCAAAGGGACTCCACAAACACTATGGTTGGGGATCTGTTCATTAGAGAAACCACAAACCCCAGAACCTGTACACAGTGTTCACAGCTCCCTGGTTGGGGAATGGCTCTCCTGTCCAAAATTTTAATTTTAGAGAGTTGGCAACCCTACGTGTCGTTTAAATCAAAATGGTAGCACCACTGAGTGTCAGTATCTTTATAGTCATTTATTTATAACAATGTCCTATTCCCCACCCCAAAACAGGCTAGCACAGTCAGGTAACAATGCTACAAGAATGCAGTAATGAAATAATTAAATAGAATGAAAATATATGTTCATCAGTTGAGGTAAAATTAGAAAAATTCACTGAAAATATGCATCAGTTTATCTCAATCTTTATTCTTAACAGTAAGCCAACAGAAGAATATTATGAGGTCATCAGCTTTGTGGGTCTGTGGAACCTCTCGTTGGAAACATGTTCATAACTCTGCCTATGGATCCCATGGTTGCAAACCTGTCCATAGGTGCTGTGGCTCCTTGGTTAGCAAACCCAACCCTACAGATGAAGACATTTGAATGCAAATAGAGTTTAAAAAAATATCTGGGAACTTACAGTTATGGCTATAACTTTGCAATATACTTTTTCATGGATACTGAGCATTTCCGATGGGTCATCAATGCGAGCGTTTGACATCTGTGATTTGTGAACAAGACCTGAAAATGATATTAAAGAAAGAGACATGATTGATTATTTCCCTGTCGAATCAAAACTTCTTTAGAGAATTAAAACAATGATTTTGCCAAAAAATGATGCTTTACTAATACTATTAAAAATTCAACTTAAAATAGTGGATATTTTTCACTCTGAAATTATCAGAAAAATAAAAAATAGTTAGCTCGCCACAACTTCCTATCCTTTGCAGCTCAAAGCAATGTTTGTCCAGTTACTATACCCTGAAATTTCTTTTCTACCATCCATTTGTACAGGCTCACTAAGTAGGTCGATCATGACTTGACACAACTTCCTATTCTTTGTAGCTCTAAGCAATGTTTGTTGCCTTACTATTCCTCCCAGTTCTTGTTCTGCCATCCACTTAGACAGCTTGTTAGGTAGGTTACTCATTGTTTTCTTCTGTCTCTTCAGAACATGGGCAATCATGACTCTTCACAACATCCTATCTTTTGTAGCTCTAAACAAGGTTTGTCCCCTTATTATTCCTCCTAGACAAGCCAGCCATTTACACAACTGTAATGTAGGTTATTCATTGTTTCCCTGTCATTTCAGGAAATATGCAATTAGGGCTCCATAACTTCCTATCCTTTGTAGTTCTAAGCAATATTTGTCACTTTACTATTGCACTAAGTCCCTGTTCTGATATCCATTTACACAGCTTGTTCAGTAGGTTACTTATTTTCTTCTGTTCCTTCAGGACATTGGTGATCATGACTCTCCACAACTTCTCATTTTTTGTAGCTCTAAGCAAGATTTTTCCCCTTACTGTTCCACCTAGCTCCTGTTCTACTATCCATTTACACAAGCTCAGTAAGCAAATTGCTTGAGGTTTCCCTTTGTGCCACAAATCATTGTGACCAAGCATTTGCATATACTGACCTTGTTCAAAAGTACTGGTCATCTCAGATTATGCACTCTGTTCCAGAAACTGTAAAGTCTACTCAGTATCTTTGCAGTACAAACCAGAGGTTGGCTCCGTGGTAGTTGAAGAACCACAAATGTGCTTGAACAGGTGTCTGCGACAGGGATTAGCTAGCCAACTTATCAAGAAGGCAAACTTTCCCATTCTTACTGCTTGATACTGACACTGGATTTTTTTGAGTTGTACACAAGTACATTAAGTCTGATAACGAGAAACAAATGGCAACAGTCTTCTTGATATTCAGACGAAGCCATTCATTGGAGTCTCAAAAATGTCATGTAGGCTTTAGCTATTTGATTTTTATAGTTGGTCATACCAATGGTGAGAAATTATCTAAATGGAGAGGAAAAAAAAATAAAAATAACACTAACACAAGAAGAAACATTTTTGCTGAAAATGCTTCCCCTGTAATCACCTCTTCTTTAACTCAGGACAAAAGCCAATCTAAAAGAAGTACAACTCTGATTTCAAGACCATGAAGAAGGTAATTGGAAACCACTTCATTATTTTTACAAGACCAGATAATAAAAAAAGGAATCTGTGGAGAGCCACAATCACCTACACCTTGAAGAGAGAAAAATTACTCTGGATTCCAAACCATGGAGAAGGCAAAAGGAAACTACTCTACCATCTTTCCCAAGAAGTCATGGCAATTCCCAGATAATAAAGAAAATCTGGGGAGAGTCACAGCTACCTATGTCTTGAAGGGAGAAGAATTACCCTGGATTCCAAACCATGGAGAATGTAACAGGAAACCACTTTACTATCTTTCCTAAGAAGTCTTGGCAATCCACAAATAATAATTATGTTATAATTGACGATGGAAAATGTGGTACAGAAATCCAAAGATCCATTGGCATAGTGAAAGATGCTTTCCAAAAGTTAATAATAAGTAACAAAATTGTTAGAAACAAAGAAAGAAGTACTGAACTGCTATGTAATATAAGTTCTCCTATATTGCAGTGAATACTAGACAATTTCCTCACAGATGGAGAAGAGGTTGGCGTCAACAGAGATGTGATTCAACAAAAAAAAGGATGCTGATAATACCATGGACGGAACATGTGAGTAATGAGAACATTTTAAGAAAAATCTATACTATAAAAGAGCTGATTCTCTGTCCATCACAGTTTGCTTGTGACATTACATGTGTAATATATATGTATTCTGTGGTGTGCTTGAAAGACTTATATGTACTTGTGCTATTTAAATGTATACACAAGCACATTCATATATAAAATTTCACTTGAAGATGGAACAGAGCTTGGTACTTTAATTCAGTTTAATTCAAATCATTATATTGAAGTTTTTGGCTCTTGTTTTGAAACATGAGAACTCTTATGTAGCGATGGAATCATATTTTTTAAATAATTATATATATATATATATATATATATACACACACACACACAATTTGATTGAGTTTGAAACTTTGGAGAATAAAAAAAATTAGATAATTAGAAGGTTTTATTGAACTTTTTGGGAAATTATTAGGTAATAAAATAATTTTTAAAAAAATTTTTCTTCATCATGGAATTAAAATATACATGTGCATACAGAAACACACTCACATATATATATATATATATATATATATATATACACAGACACAGACACACACACACACACACACACACATCTACACATGCAATTTGAATGAAATGAAAAGGAAATTTGAATCACAGGGCTAATTTCCCCTTTCTGTTTGGCAACAACCCTTGGATAACTGAAAAAGAGTACAAGCGGCAAATGCATGGCACTTTGAAGTTTTAATTTTTATGATTTTTTTGTACATATTTTCTAATATTTTAAACGAACAAACAATTTAGATTTAAAGTTTGTTTATCTTGACATCAACAATGCAAAGGTACCAACAAACTTGCGTATAAAATAAGTCAATAAAAACTTTATTTATTAATTGAAGAAGTGTTGAATCATCAGCTTGGAAAGATCTGGCTTCATCAATAACCAAAAAAAAAAAAAGCAATCAAGTTGAAAACCAAAACAATTATTTTTATGACAATGAACTTATTTTTTTTAGGCTTTTGGATTTTTTTATTTTTCATGTGGCTTTCTAAAAAAAGTGTTTCATATCAGCAGAAAAGAATGCTGAAAAAGTTCATAGCCGATCAAGTAGAATGACCTTGAACCATAGAAATGCATGTACATTCCAATTTTTAACAGATTCGGCATGTAAGTAACAAATGGTGGGGGAAGGGGCTTAAAAAAATTTTTTTAAGGAAATTTTCCAACTACTTCAGTGTTTAAGAGTAAGACCACCTCGTTTCTTGCAAATTGAGAAAAATTACAACCCCTTCCTACTGATTATCAACACCCCTCCTTATAACAGGCAGCTCAGAATGGGTTTCTGAAGTTTCTTTAATAATAATAATGATAATAGTAATTTACTAAGAAGCATACCTTAGATGTGGTACAAGGCCAAAGGCATGGGGCACCTAATAAGAATCAAACTCACTATTCACCGATGTAATTGATCTAGCGAAACAAGCTTGTTAACCATTTCACATTGAAATGCCCTCCAAAAGATTTTCTAAGCATGGCTTAGATGTACCACAAAGGCAAAATGTGTGGAACACCCAAAGAGAAACAAACTCACTCTACTCAGTCATAATTGATCTGGCAAGACAAGCTTGCTAACCATTATTACATCATGTTGAAGTGCCCTAATAATAAATATTGGGGGGGGGGTCAATGAAATACTGATTTATTTTTTTTTCTTTTAAGAAATAAGTTGTCAGCCCCACCCTCGGAAAACTTTTTATTCCCTTCTCTAGCTATTCTCAGACCAGAAAAGTACAGTTTTTAATTGTAACATTTTATTTTTATTTAATTCAACCTCCTAAAGTGTGTAATAATTATAATTCAAAGGGACTATTTTTTTTATGTATTTATTTTATCATTTATCAAAGATATGACCTCAAGAAAGCTAGTTTCGACTTGACTGAAAGCAGTTATCAAAAACTTCAATTAAAGATACAGTGTAAATAGATAAGAGATAGGAAGGAGGGCAGGGTACAGTAACACTTGTTTTTAGTGACTCAGTACTTACAAATACACATACCAAATGAAACAGAGTAAGTACTACTTAGCAAAATAAAATAAACATTCAAGAAGAAATATAATAGAATGGAACTTTACATATCCTTTAAGTTATCAGATATTTTATTTTATAGCTTCCCCGTTCTATCGTGAAATTTAACATTGTTTATCAGTCCCTGAAAGACCGTGAATAAGTTTTAAAAAAAAAAAAAAAAAAAAAAAGGTGGTTTTAAAAAAAATTAAATTTATTGGAAACGTCTGAAAAGTCTAACTCTAAACCAATCAATCGGTTGGGGTGGGGTCCGGTTCATAGTAATAACTTCTTCACAATTAGAAAAAAAAGGAAAAAAAAAAAAAGGAAAAAGGACATCAATCAACACTCAATATGCAGTTATCAATTATGTAAGCATAGTTTCAAACTTGACATTTTTAAATAAAAACAAAGTGAAGATAACTCTGTAAGGCTGTATGAAAATGACTCCTCCTTAAAATGAAAAGAAATCATTTTTCAATTTTGAGAAATGTGGGTAGAGAAAAAGATTTTTAAATGAATGCTACTCAACAAAACTTTTCCCCTATTTTTACAATGGGACCAGTTTTCTTCAATAGTACTGAGTGTTAACATTTCTATATTTTATGGTTTCTATCCATTGCCTACACCAGAGGTCTCAAACATGTAGACTTTTTGTGGCATACAGGGAAACATTTTCCTGATCAATGTTTTCCTCAAATTTTAATAAATGTTTCTAGTCCCTTCCATACTTTGCAGTAATCGTATTGAACTTGACCTCTCCACCAAGTGCAAACAGGCAGTCAATTTTAAGGTCAGTGGGGTCAGTTCAACAGGGAAGAGAAGAAAACTCAATCTCAAAGGTCAACAAAAATTTGTTGAATATTTTCATGTTATTTTATGTAATCTTAACATTAATTCATGACACTTTTTTCATTATGTTAGTTTTCATATAAAAATATATTTGTTGTAAAAAATGTAAACCAGACCAAAAATAAGGTTGTTTATTTCCCATCTTGTTGGTCAATATTTGGCCCAAAATAACCCAAATTCTGTGAATTTCATGACCATGGTTCTTATGTTAATATTAAATTAATCAACATTAAAAGAGTATTCTAAAGATATACAACTTGGGAGATGTTGTCATCTGCCTCCACCCCCTTACTGACAACGCTTTCCAGGTAGACAAACTTATCGACTTGCTTGATGTCTTCTTGGGTCTGTTGTCTGTTGTTTACCTTCATGACCTCTGTCTTCCCAATGTTGATTTGGAAGCCAGTCTTCTCTGCTTCTTCTGCAACACAACTCAGCTTCTCCCATCAAGTGCCGAATCAACAAAACCTGACATGCTTTCAACATTGCAGACAATCTGGAAATCAACAGCCCTCTCACTTTGCAACAAGATCCGGCTCTTCAACACCAACACCCACAAACTTCAGATATTTACTAACCGATGTCCCAGAAACATCCTTAATATCAGATGGTTGGAAGTTGTCTCCAACGACCAACTGTGGGACAGGACCAGACAAGCCCCGATCAAGATTAACATCAAGAAACGGAAATGGGAATGGATTGACTATACACGCTGCAAACCTGCTTCTATTGTCACCAGGCAGGCCCTTGACTGGAATACAAGGGAAGCGAAAAGTGGGTGTAGAAGTGAGGGCAGCTGACACAACATGGGCCGAGCTGAAGAGAATCGCCAAGAACTGTGTCCGTTGGAGAGGTGTTATTGTGCCCCTCTGTTCCCAAAGGGAGGAGGAGTTATTATTATTATTATTATTGTTGTTATTATTATGATGATGGTGATGATGAGATATGAAAATGTTAGCATAGTGGAAGATGACAAAATCCGCCATTTTGAATTTGGTCCAACTCAGTAAAAGTAAAACCCTTGTAGCCCTGGCTGGTCAAAGGCCCACCATTTTGCCATAAGAACAAGGCAGATAAATTTATTGCCAAATTTAAAAAAAAAAAAAAAAAAAAAAAAAAAAATGCTTTTTGTGAAATAGAAGGTCAAAGTTTAAGGTCAAGATCAAATTATTTAACCTCTATAGAATACTAGAAATAACATTTTCCAAGAACTTTTTTATTCTTTTAAAAAAAAAAGAAAAAAAAGTGTGTATAATTTAGCTTTGTAGGCGAAAAAACAACTGCGATATTGATACTTAAACTTTGTGACTATTTTCCAAAATTCGCCATTTATGTCAAAGTGCTAAATTGTAGGAACCCTTTCTCATAGAGATGTTAAAATAGACAGTATTCAATTTTTATCATGGAGCTCTAAAGTGTACCGAATTTGAAAAATAAATGTCGATGATAGTCAGACCCTTGTTGATTTGACATTTTATTTTTGTTACGGAACTTTATCTTTCAAATAAAACAAAAATTTAACTTCAGAAGACATTAGTAGGATCAGATAAGAAGTTGTTTTGAATTATTTTTAAGAGTCGAAATTGTAGTGGTTGACGGAGAACGTTGGTTTTTACATTCAATATGAATGAACACTGAGCGAACGTTGTATTCCAAGGTTTCTTTTCTTTTTTTTATGAATACAAATTGTATCCTTCTTGTGAGACAGAGTTCGCAGCTCGCAATACGTTGAGAGAGAGAGAAAGAAAGATACTCCTCCTCCTTCATAGTAGGCAGTCATCCTAATTAGTTTTTGGTGGCTAGTAAAATAGATCGGACTGTCACGCTTTCTGGCAAAAGTAAAGGGAAATGAAGTGGAACCCCTGTTTTCCTGGGTTTATAAGTGATCATGGACTGCGGCGGGTGCAAGTAGGATTGTTATTCGTGTTAGTACAGGGCCTTTGATCTTTTCTTTTGTGTAACTGATTTCAGAAACAAAGTTAGCTGATTGACCTGTTCTTCAGAATGTCGGTGTTAAAGAAATAATGAGTATGTGATACTTTTCAGATGATTTAAGAAATATTTTTTATTTAATTTATTAGAGTATTTATTACTAGTAGTAGAAAGACTATACTAAAAAATAAAGTATTTTAATTGGCCAGTAAATCTAAGAGCAGTGTTTCTTTTCAAAGTGTAGCAAGTTATCCAGATGTTGTCCGAATCCTTTCAAGTCTGAATGAGAGGATTTTAGTTTGAAAGTAACCTTTCTTATTGGTTCAAAAATAATTGTTAATTAAATTTGAATTTGTACTAGCTTCAACTTACTATAACTGAATGACTCTAATAATGGCCACTTTTCAGAGAAACAGCTACACTGCAAGCAAAACATTTACCATTTTAAGATTAAGAATATTTGCGTTCCAGACAGTATTCAAAAGGAGTTCTACCTTTTGGAGACAACTCAGTAGAGCTAAATCTTCAGCAGAAGAACATAATTAATGTTACATTCTGTATCACCACTTGCTTCAGTTCTTTCAACACCAATGCTACATCATAGACTGCATTAGCAAAGGACAATTTCTTTTTCGGATTTGTTTTATTGTACAAGATTATAGGAGGTAGCAAGAAGAAGATATTCAAGGGAAAAATATCAAAAATATAACAGATGAAATTTTGAAATTTTTTTTATTGCCAAAGTTGGCGTGTGAAGTCAGATTTTGTAATTGACCTGGAAGTCAACATGTTAACAAGATGTAAACTTTTGCTGCATCCATTTACAAAGGACATTTGTAACTTTATCAACTAAAGTCAAACACTAACTCTATCCAGCTAAATTTTTATTAGACACTCATAAGAATATTTTGAGCAGTCTTCTTTCCTTTCCAATGCAATTAAATCTATATTCTAAGTAAAATGTAAATAAACAAATTCTTTCTGTTTAGTTTCACACTAAGAAGAGTCCATCTTTTCTTGTGCATCTAATGACGTCATCATTTTTTTTCTATATGGACTAAATTTTCATTCAACATCTACAAAATATAAAGTTGTGGTGAGCCATGGTCACTCACACACTGAAGAGACATGGCATATAAAAGAAAGTTTATAAAAAGGAATGAACTTGCTCTAGAGTGGCTGATCGATTTGCAATGAAAAGATGCAGTTTGGAAATTTGTAAAGTGAATATTGCAAAGAAGACACACATGGTAAGGGTCCAGGTTTACATTGTGCATAATAAAATAATATAAATCAACGCATTCATAATTAAAATATAAAAAAATATTTTCTAAAAAAATTAGAAATAATTTTCATTGTACTGGTTAGAAGTATAAAAAAAAAATAAAAAAAAAATAAAAAGTGAGAATCTTTAAAAAAAAAAATTATTAAATTTTTGTTATTTTGTATACTATAACATTCTTATTATCTTAGGGAAAACAGATTTAACCCTTTGAACCCTGACCACCGCTTTACTGGTGGTAGAGAAAAATGACGTAATGCCCAAACACAGGTTGAACAGTAGCAGAGAAAAATGACTTAATGCCCAAGCCACTGGGGGTAAACTATTTTTATATCTACTGTGAAACATTACATACCAATTATTTGCGAATTTTGACTCAGGAGCTCAGGCAGAAGGGTTAAAATTGTTCAGGAACACAGGGCTTAAAGGGTTAAAGAAAAACTATCATTCAACTGAAGGGAGATAACTAATAAAAAAATCGGTTAAAATATGAAAATTTTGTCAAAAATTTAATAATATTGAACAAATGATAGAAAACTAAACTCAACAGGTTTATATAAATCAATGAATAATAATTGGAAAACTTTTTGCATTTTATCATAAAACATTAATTACATCCTATTACTATAAGAATGGTGCTTTATATGAGAAAACCCTACAAGCATGAATTATTTTGGGATGGCCAAACATGCATTCCAAAAGCTAGGCAGTGTATTATGAGACAGGAGGCTTTCGTTAGTAAAAAAGAAAAGTACTGAACAGCAATCTATCCTCATCAGCAAATATTGGATGGTCTCCTCAAAGATGAAGCAGAGATTTGAAGTAACAGAGTTATGGTTTTACAGAAGGATGCTAGGGATACCATGGACTGAACATGTGTGCAATAAGGTTTTGGAGAGGATGCAAATAAAGAAGAAACTTATACTTAACATCAATTGAAATCAGTTGAAATTTCTGAGACACGTAATGAGAAAAGAGGGCTTGGAAAATCTGATACTCACAGGGTGGATAGAGAGAAAGAGGGACAAGAGAAAGCAATGCATGACATACTTAACGGGCTTAAGCAAGTGGATGGCAGAACAGAGTCTGGGAAAAATAACAAAAAGACAAAACATTTATTGAGATCTACAAGAGACAGGAAGAAGTGGAGAGTCATGATCACCTACATCGTGAAGGAACATGGCACATAAAAGAATATTGAATACTGGTATATCTTTCAGGGCTTTTATTCCCTTCATCTCTCAAAGATTTATATTGGTTTCTTTTTAAGTTCAGATGGCAAAATAGAGTAGACTTGTAACAGACAATAATTCAACATTATTAGAAAGAGAACATGATTCAGTAATTTAAAATTCTTGAAGAGAGAAGATGAGAAAAGAGTAGAGGTGAGCACAACATGTGGTTGTTTTAATTCTATATAATTATTTTTTTTTTTTTTTACAGCCTTAAGACTGTCATATAGAATTTAACTTATCAAGAGCATTTGAAGAGGATTACTAAAATCTGTAAGATTTCTATCACACAGAAACACAAAGTTTAGAATAGTGTTTTTATTGTTGAATTAATATTTTAATAATTTTGTATTTCAGTGATTGAACATTTACTTTGATGGCTGATGCTAACCTCCAGGAGTGTGACTTTTTGTGCCTTCTCAGGCTAACATTCTTGGCTGACATGAAAGTGGAAAGATTATATTGAATCTATTGTGAGGTTTGCTGCTAAAAAAAAGTTGGTTCACTGAGTTGTGCTAGACACTTTTTCTCTTCAGAATCTATCTTACATATTTATAAGTCTTCCAATTGTCCATACTTTGAATATTGCTGCCAATATGAGCTGATACGCTTGCTATATATTTAGAGATTCTTGGTAAAATCCAAAGAATCAACAATGTCATTGGTCCTAACTTGGCATCTCAACTTCATTCACTTTCCCGCTACTGTAAAGTAGCCTCTCTGTGTTTTTGTTATAAATACATTCATGATAATTGTTTTGATGAATTTTCTACTATGGTACTTAGATTTTATGAATTTAAGCACTGTACTAAATAGGCAACAAGGTTTCATCAATTTACAGTTGAATTGGTTAGATGTAACTAGAAATTCTATGCTAACAATTTTGTCTCTCAGACTTGCTTGGAAAACCCTCTTCCAGCTCCATGCTTCCCAGCCAACTTTGATCTTCAAAAATTCAAATGCAATGTCAATCATTATCTATTGTCTTCATGATTACTCTTCTATTGTTCTTGTACTTTAATGTTTCTCTTTTTTCTTATTCTTTTACACTCAGTAACCCCTTGTGACTTAGGGGATTACTGCCTTGCATGGGTATGAAACAATTAAAAAAAAAGAACAAAAAACATCAACATAATTTTTTCATCACAAAAGAGAACATAATATCTGAATTTCCAACTATAAACATTTGTATATTTTCCTAGTTTGAAATAAATCTAATATTTGAATTAAAATTTGTGCTTTTGTTTCATTTCCATATTTATTTTTGTGGGTATACTTTTGTTCCAGTCCATTTTGGTTAATAAATAATTTAGTTGTTGAATTGAATACTGCACCCCTCTTTGCATATTCTTTATTCTGTACTTAATCCCATCTGACTCTTGTAAGCAGAAGAAACTAAGAGACAGTGATGAAAAGGAAAATACTTAATCTCCTATTAAATATAATTTGTAAAGTAAAAGTGTTTATTTGCAATTAAATATTACTGTGTAGTATATAATATTGAATGCAATTTCCTAAAATGTTTATGAGTGGAAATACCTAATGATATTTATTTTGATTGGATAATATTCCATATGAATTAATCAAATCTTGTTAGGATTGGTTGAGAATAAATTTAACTTTTTATAAAAAAAAAAAAATTGATATAGTTGTACTTATTTATTAGTAATAGTGTAATTTTTCAATAAGTTACAAGTTGAAAACAGACTGTGATTTGTTGGTTTTTATAAGTTTATAAATGTAAAGGGATTTGTAATATAAATTACAGTAAGTTTGTTTCAGTCCATTAAGTACACCTTTTTTATATTAAAATATTTGCAGGTTATTTAAAGCCAGAAAATATTTTTAAATTGTAAGACTATTCTTTTCAAGATAATGATTTACTGATACAAGCCCTACGAATTAATCCGTAACTAGTGAGAAAATATGGATTCATATCATTCCTAAGGGCATTTGAGCATGTGAATATAATGAACCCAATTGGAATTGGAACATGGCTCTCTGATTTCTTATTCTGAGCAGTTATGCATTACACCACCAACACATCCAAGCATACAGCACTTGGTATTAACCAAGTGGTCACCCATCTAAGTACTGACCAGGTTTGACATTACTTAACTTCAGTGATCAATGTCATATGGCCATAAACCATATTTTTGGCTACAGATTTCCAATGCATTACAGTTTGGTGATGAGTAATAATTATAATATTTATTTTAATTGGATAATGCTTTACTACAAAATAATAAAACTCTCGTATGATTGGTTGAGAATAAAATTAACATTTTATGCAAAAAATTATGTGGTTGTATTCGTTTATTAGTAATAACATAATCTGTAATAGTGTTTCTTTTCAAGTTACACACAAGTTTTATTCCAATTGTGATCTGTTGCTCTTTAATAAGAATAAGGAGTTAGATTTATAATATAAATTATAGAAATCAGCTTATTTCACTCTATGAAGTAAACGAAACGTTTGCTTAACCCAAACAAAGCATCCATTCATTCAACAATTATATCAATACCCATTAACTTTGACATAACAAACCCAACAGGAATTGCACCACCTGCACATCTCAGGTTACAACACCTGCTATTCCTAAGAGGTCACCCATCCAGATTTGATGATGCTTAACTTCTGTGGTCGTATGGGAAGTGGTACAAAGTATTTGTCCACCCAACAACTATATTAATACCCATTAATAGAGCTTTTATAATTTCCTCAAAAAAATAGTAACTTAAAAATCATGGAAATTCATAAAATCGTTCATAAGTGTTTTTAATGGGGAAATTAAAATACCAATAAAAAAACCTATACTTCTCTTCTAAGATTGGTTACCATTTCTCACTAGTTTTTAAATTAAAATTTTTTTATTTGCTCACAGAGAATATATTGAAAACTTAGGTAATACTTTTTTAAACTCTTTCAGTACTTTAGGTAGACTCTGAAGAATTATGACATAAATTTACAGAGTAAGGACATAAATATACAGTATTAATTATTTTCATCCAAACCATCGTCTCTATGAGAAAAAATAATTTTAAGATAGGATATTTCAGAGTTCGTTATGATTAAGGCTTCACTGAAATAATGGATTTTTTTTAATGAAAAAAATAAAAATAAAAGAGTTATCTCCCCTAGTAGAAGTTATCTCCCCTATTTTGGTTTGCTTTCAATATGTTTAGTTTAGTATAGGAAATTTTTCATTCTCAAAAAAAAATAAAGTTTTAAAATAGGAGTGAATCTTAGTTCAAGACATTTGAAAATAATTTAAGTTTAATCGAAATTATTTTGAAATGTCTTGAATTAAAATATTTAAAAAAAATTGTTTGCAATATCCAATGAAATAATAATGCTAGAGCTCTAGCTATTATGTAAGATTACATAGGCGAACAGAATTTCTGACAACAGAAAATAAAAATAAATGAAATAAATGCGAATGTCAGTATGTCACTGTATTACAAATTTTCAACTTTGCTTCTAGAGGCCGTAGCCCAACATATCAACTATTTTGGAATCATGGTGATTCCATGATGAAATTAAAAACATCCCAGCCAGAATCCGAACCTGCAATCTTGAAATTTTTAATTCCCAAGTTTTCATTACTGCGATTGTTTTCAGCGTTTTTTAACGTGATTTTTTGGCGACAATTTTTTTTGTACGATAACAATTTTTATAACTTGGAAATAAATTTGGGAATAATTGAAATTAATTGCGAAAGTCACCCATGAAATAAACATAATTGTTTAAAGTAAGAAGAACCTACGTACATCAAAAATTCATTGTCTTTATTTTAAATTAAGTGACGGCAGAAGAATTATCGTTGAACTTTTAAAAAGTAAGCTTAATTATAAATGCTATAAATGCAGCGATCAGTTTTACTGTTGCATATCGCATCTACTCCTCCCTACCTATTGTGATGAACCCAATCTTGACCCAGTCAAGAGCCCGCTGCAGGAGCTAGTTTAAATGCTTAGGGCGGCTTTTAAGCTCGTAAATAATAAAAGACAAATAGCATTAATGAATACATAACCACGAATATTTAATGGTAATATTAGCCATTTACTTACAAGGAAATATTCAGCCTTCATTGACTGGGGCAGTCAGTATGGAGATTTACTTGACCCCACCACCACCACCACCGAGTCAGGTTGTGGCACAAGGTCAGTTTTTAACGTGGGGATCCGACCGAGTGTTTTCACTCAAGCTGCTGGTCCAAACTGGTCAGAGCTGGTCCAACCTAGTCATAGCCGTGATACCACCAGCACAGGGACAGATCCCTGGAACAGGTAAGTATGACTGTCGGTTAAAATTTATAAAATCTTTACCTTAAAAGAATTTTTCAGGAAAATAGGTCCAGCAGTTGTTATTGCTCTTTCAAATACTGATGGGGGCTTCCTTCCTAACTTTTTATTTGAAGTACTGTGGAAAGTCAACATCTTGATTATGTCATGATATTTTTTCCTTGAGTTACATATGATATCCATTTTAGTTGCTACTGCTGTTTGAAAGTCCTTAAGTGATGTTGTTTCTGTTATTTGGTACAGTTCTTTGCGATTGTGTAGTGCCAGCCCACAAAGTCCAAAGGAGGATGGTTTTAGTCAAGATCTACAGGCTATTACTTGTTCAAAGCCATTTTATACCATTGATCTTAGGAAGCAGCTGTATACAGCTGACAGCATAGATATTTCTGAATGGGTGCGGCCTCATGCATGACATCCATGTGAAAATCTGACAAGGCTATTTAATAACAGGAATCAAATTTTCAGGTTAATGTTTTGGTTTCATAGCAATTTACAGTGTTGTGCAAAACTACTCGCACAGCATATGTTCAATTTCCTTAACTAAATTTAGTAGTAATAAATAGTAAATAAAATACTAAATTAACTTAAATGCAAATCCTAAACTTACAACCCATCACTGAATGATTTAAACATGAATTTTAATGACTTAATGTTTCTAAACTTTTTTTCTCTGGGCCGCATTTTCAGAATGAAAATTTGCTTGCACCACATCAAATTTTATGTGATAAAAAACTACATTTAAAAATAAAAAAACAGAGAGAGAGAGAGAGAGAGAGAGAGAGAGAGAGTGTGTTAAAGGGAGATAACTGCGAATTTGCAGTCAGAATATTATCATTGATAACCCTCTGTGGTTTATACTGCAACTATGCTGAACAGACCTTAGTTACAAGTTCTGGGGGAGAGCACACAATATGGTGTGATCAAGAGTCTGAACAAGGCCAGTACCCTCAAACTGTCGGTCATGATGACACGTGACTTCATGCTAGAGCAATCATCGATGGATCCCAACTAGTTCCGTCTACCCAATTTCACTGACAAGGCTTAGATCAACCCATGGTATGACCAATTGATTAGAGAGTTCACTTTCCCACCATGAGACCTGGGTTTGAATCTCATTGTCATTGATTTATCAGGAAGGTGACATCTTGATGTTATTGGCCTGGGGAGGCGATCCTAGCATACAACTTCTTTTTTTCTTTCTTTTTTTTCTTTTTTTTTATTCAGTAGTTGTTAGAATAACAATAAATGGAAAATAACTGGCTTTTCTACCTATAATGCCTGAGTGACAAATATATATAAATAGTCAAGCTGCTCTTTGACTACATGACCTGACACCTAATGTTAACACCTATGTCCACACTGTTTATATTTATTTATTTATGCTCTATCCCTAATATTGAGCACTTTTCTTCCATAAATATAGCATATGTTAAAAACTATATTTCATCATGTGTGTGTGTCCCAAAAATTCTGAAGTGTTAAAATAAATAAAAGGAACTCAAATTCAAATCCTTACCTTGTTTCTTAAAACCTGGAATTTTGATAAAAACACCATAATCTGTGACACTTGCAACCTGAATAGAATGTATAAAAAGTAAAAAAAAAATTAGACTGGGCTACAAAATGTACGCTAGTACAAGAGTAAAAAAAAAAAAAAAAAAAAAAAAAAAAACTAAATCAAGCCTGCTTATTCCAAATGTCTATCCAGAATTGTTCTACCATGTCAGGACTGGCATATTGATGTTCAAAGTAAATATTATATATTACTCAGCAGATTTGATTTATTCAAGAAAGATATCAAAATAGATATCTAGGTACTTTCTTAATCACAGTTGGGAACAACTGCAAAACTACACCCCAATTATTGTGAACTCCATAATCTTTCCAATGGCTAATATAGTATACACCCCACCATGAGCAGAGAGCCTAGTCATCTCAGCTATTTAACCTATAGATAGGGGAGAGAAGAACTTGATTCAAACCTTATGCAAGTTTATATGCATGGAAGTGAATGTAACAACCTCAACCAGAATTCAAACTTGGTGTGCTAATTCATTGTTTTGGTTGATAACCATTATACTACCTGCACATCCATCAGAATAATCTAGAACTTTTACTGAGAACAAATAGACTGAATGTTGGACAGAAAACAAGTTGAGCAATTTTTTTTTGTTGTTTTGTTGGTGGATTCATTTTCTGCAGCTAATCAACTCTTTGCAGGTTATTTAAAGCCAGGAAATATTTTTAGCTTGTAAGATTTCCTTTTTTTTTTTTTTTTGATAATAATGGTTTAGGGATCATCTTACTAATAAACTCATAACAGAGGGGGGAGGTGGGGAATAGGTGGATTCATTTGTGCGTAAGTAAATATAACAAACCCAAGTGGAATTGGAACACAGCTCCAATTTCAAGCCATTATCCATTACACCACTCTCATATCTAAACTTACAGCATGTGGTATTCCCAAACTGTCACCCATTTAGGTACTGGCCATGCTTGACATTGCTTAACTTTGGCAATTATACAGGAATTTTTTTTTTTTTTTAAACCTATAACTCAGAAATAAAGTGAGCATTTTATATTTATTTGATAATTTTCCATTGTCACCGAACATTTTTGTGAAGTGTGAGTTTTGAGATTTCTCACTTGAATGACCCCCCACCACCACCACCACCACTCGGTAGTGGAATGCATGTACATACAAGTCTGTGTGCTCATATGCAAAATGAAGTCACACTTATTTCAATATCACTACAAACATAAATATGCTATTTGTTGTGAATATAAGAACACTATATAGCAGGTGTGTCAAACTAGTGGCCCTTTACATGCATCTTGGCGGCCCTCAAAGTTTTCTATAGCCATGGTATATCAAGAATTTTGTCTATGTTGGTAATGCAAATTATTAAAAACAGTGAGATTTTTTTCAATTGGTATGATTAGATTGTTTATTCTATCTCAATGGTTTTTTTGTTTTCAAATGTCAGCAACTATTTTTAACTTCTGGTTAATCATGTGATCATCCTTGACAACTAAATAAGAACAAATGTAAAGTGAAAATGTTCGTAATTTTGTAATATTTTGTCTTAAAATGTCAAATTCTACTCCATCTTTAAGAAGAAGAAAATTATCTGAAGAAGGATGTGTGTTTCAAGAAAAGTGGGAATTACAATACTTTTGTATCATTGCTAATGGAAAGATAAACTGTTTAATTTGCAACCACTGCATTGCAACACCAAAAAGAATATAATGTGAAAAGACATTATGAAACAAACCATTGATCTTATGATAAACATGAAGGAGATATGAGCATTTCAAAAATGAAGGAATTCAAGGTAAAGTTAACACAGCAACAGATTTGCTTTACAAAAATTCAGAAAGGCAATGTTAGTTCTGTTATTGCAAGCTTTGAACTCTGCAAAATGATCGCCATCAGTGGAAAATCTTACAGTGAAGAAGATTTCATAAAGCGATGTCTTGTAAAATCAGCTGAAATTGTATGTCCAGAGAAGTCACACTTATTTCAAGATATTTCATTAAGCAGAAACACTGTTGCTGAATGGATTGATGAAATAGCAGGTGATTTGAGTTGACAGTTGAAGACATTATCATCAAGTTTTGAACATTTTTCTATTGCTCTGGATGAGACTTGACATAGCTAGAATAGTATAGCTTGCCATTTTCATCAGGACTTGTGACAACGAATTTCAAATTTATGAAGAACTAATTGAACTGGTCCCAATGCATAATACAAGCCAGTACATTTTTGAGAAAATGGAACAGTTTTTCCATGAGTATGGCCTTGATTTGAGTAAACTTGTGTTTATCTATCAGGTCATCCCATAAGTTCTGTCCGAATTTTGAATAAAGAAAACAAGTGATCAAATGTTACATTTAATTACAGATTCAATCAACAATGTATTTTCCATGATTATCTATGACTTCTTTCCATCTATTAACAAGTTTACTAATTCCATTGCTGTAAAATTCTTTTGGCTTTGATTCAAAGAACTCACAAATGTCAGTTTTAACCTCTTCCTGTGATACAAAAGCTGTTTCTTCCAAATGATTCTGTAAGCTACGAAACAAATGGTAGTCTGAAGGAACACGATCGAGAGAATAATATGGATGAGGAATTTTCTCCGAACCAAGTTCTTCGATCTTTTGTGACGTGATTCTTGCTGTGTGGGGTCGCACATTGTCCTGATGAAACATCACCTCTTTTCAATTCACTAGAGCAGGTCTTTTTTTCCTCAAAGCTTGGTTCAAACGCTCTAATTGCTGACACTATATTTGAGCATTAATTGTTGCATTAGGTGGTATAAATTCAAAATGGATTATTCCTTGGCGATCCCACCAGATTGAAAGAAGAACCTTTTGCCCATGAAGTTCCATTCTCGGCTGTGGCTGGGGTCTTTCCCCTTTACCAAGCCCCTGTCTATGACGCTTAACTTTTCGATAAAAGATCCATTTTTCGTCACCAGTCACAAGTCTATCCAAAAAAGGTGAAACAAGTTGGCAAGAATGGAGAGAACAGCAAATGTCAACTCAGGATTTGAGGTTGTTTTCAGACAATTCATGAGGCACCCATTTTCCAAGTTTAGAAACTTTTCAAAGTTGTTTAAGATGATGATGAACAGTTGTATGGTTTGAACTGAGAACCACTGCCAATTCCTCAACTGATAAAGCAGGATTTTCTTCAAGGGCTGCTTCAAAAAGCTTTTCATCAAACTCAACTGGACGTTCGGTTCGATCTTCATCTTCAAGGGTGAAATCTCCACCTCTGAATTTTGAAAACCATCTTCTGCAAGTTCTTTCATTCACACATTCCTCTCCATAAACTGAGTGAATGTTTCTGGCTGCTGAGTTTCCTTTCTTGAACTCATAAAGCATTATGTGCCTCAAATGATTCTTGGGTACTTCCATATTAGCAGGGTTTTAATCAAACAAAATTTAATTTTATTGTTCTCTGAAATAAAATTTGATCAGTTTAAATGCATCTAAACATAAAAATAATGTTCAGATTAGACATTATAAAATACTCTTTAAATTTTGTTCATTTTAACAAAAAGTTAAAATTCGGACAGAATTATGGGATGACGTGATACTAATGGTGCTGCCAAAATGGTTGGGAGACATAATGATGTTGCTGCCAAGTTAGGTACAAAAATAGAAATCATATATCCAGATTCAACATTCAAGCATTTTCACTGTATAATTCATCAACAGAATTTATGTTCTAAGATTTTAAAATTAGATCATACGTTGAGTTTTGTCATAAAAACAGTGAACTATATCAGAGGTTGTGCTCTGTATCACTGTCACTTTAGCCAGTTATTTGAAGACATGAATAATCAGTTCACAAATGTTCTATTCTACACAGAAGTTTGGTGGCTTTTATGTCATAAGGTACTGAAACGATTTTTTTATTGTAATACGAAATCATGTTTTTGGAGATGAAGGGTCAAAGCACAGATAAATTGAAAGATGAAAGCTGGCTCCAAGATCTAGCTTTTTCAGTGGATATTACTACCCAATTAAGTGACCTTAATTTGAAATTACAAGGTAAAAATAAGCTCATCACTCATTTATATGATGATATCAAGTGTTTCATTGCAAAATTAGCTTTATTGAAGTCCCAGTTGTCACATCAAAAATTTGATTTATTTTCGTATGTGCAAGGAGTTGAAAAAAAAAAACTGCTAATACCGAGTCTCTATTTATCTTTGCTAAGTATGACAGTTATCCAGAATTCCTGTCAAAAGAATTTCAGCAAAGATTTTGTGATTTTTCATCTTGTGAAGATCAGTTTGCATTATTCTCATCACCATTTACTTTTGATGTTGCTCAGGCAGAGATGGAACTACTGGAAATGCAGACTGACTCAACACTCAAGGGAAAGTACCTAGAAGTTGGGGTACCCAGATTTTTTCATATATTCCTCAGACATTTAAGAACTTCAGAAAGTTTGGCACAAAGATTATGGTGATGTTTGGTTCCACATATATCTGTGAGCAGTTATTTTCATTTATGAAGGCCACAAAAACCTCTCACAGAACAAGATTAACTGATGAACATTTTTTATCTTTGATCAAAGTGGGATCTACACAGGCATTCTAACCTGATATATCGAGAATAGTTTGTCTAAAGCGATTTCAATCATTAGGACAACATAAAAATGATTAAGTTGTGCTACCTTGTCTTATAAGTATTTTGTATTTAAAGTTTAGTTATCACGAACTGTGATTAATGTAAGGCTGTAAGCAGGTACAACCCTCAAGGCTGCAGATATGTCCAAAGCGGCCCTCCATATGCCCTTTGTTTGACATGCCTGCTATACAGAATTATTCATATAAAGTTTACCTTGAATATATCTCTTTAGTTACACCAGTTCAGACCTTTACTGCCAGAACACACTATGCCACTTCCACAGAGTCAAATCACCCATATTCCCTATGTATTCCCAACATCCAAAGAAAAGTTCCACTCAGATAACTTTTCCCTAAAGAACTGGAATTTTGAGAAAAAGACTTTCGCATGGGAGCTTCTCTTAACACTTCAATCTTGACCTCTTCAAGTCAAGGTTCAGCCACTATATTTTGTCTTTATTCTCATAATCTTCACTTCCTGCCCATTCATATCACACATGTCATTCATCATTACAATTCTGACCGTAATTCTCTACCTTGAGTGAGTAGTTATTGAGCATTGTGTTGGGTGAAATTTAGTACATAAAAGATTTTTTCAAAAACCAGAATATACATTTGGAATCAGCATATTCAATTTTGTCTTGTAGAACATCAATTGTCACTGGGTAACAGACTAACAGATTTTCATTTTTTGTTTGACCTTGTGTTATCATTCTCAATAAAATAAAGAATTAACAACAAGTCACCCCCAATAAAAAAAAAAAAAATATGCCAATGTTTTCCTGCCAATTCTGTTGTCGAATTGTATATCTGTGGCATACTAATTCCTTAACACAAAAGGAAGGGCTAGAATAAATCCAGGAAATCAATTCCAAAAAGGAGTTTTATATATATATATATATATATATATATATATATATATATATAATAAATAAATAAAAGGTATATTCAGGCAGATACTATTCATCCAAACAAGTTTGATTAAAAAGATCTGCCGATTTTCAAATAAAGTAGTGGATAACACTAAAATATTCTAAAGCAACTGCATCCGTCTCCATTTTAAGCTAAGCAAAAAAATGACTATTTGCACCAAAAGACTGTCATTTGGCCCCTTAAAACATCAGTCCATTCTTCGTGTCAAAGGGTAGATAATCGCTTTCTACATTACTACAGCAGTAAGGAAGAGTTACAGTACTTTTAATTGCATATTTTATGAAATTATAAGCAACACAAATGATTAAATTAGCCACTTTTTACAAAGAAAAGCACAATTACCTAAAGATGTGCATCCGTTTGTAAATTCAAGATTAATTTTTATACTTAGCGATGAATGAATGACATGTTGTTTTTCAAAGTACTGTCATAAATTTGTAAACAATTTAGTTTAACTTTTACTATTACACCCATTTCCCTAGCCATTTAATCATTTCACCTCAAACAAGGCAGTTAAAGTCACTAAGACACAAGGGGGTTACTAAGTGTTAGAGAATATGAAAAAGAAAAAGAAACACTATTAAGGAGAGAGAACAGTAAAATAACATGAATTAATAAGGGTAAGACAGTAGATAACAATTGACATTTCAAATGTAAAAAGATAAGACCTTGCTGCCAATCTAGTACTGTGTTTAAATTCATAAAGTCTAGGTATCATAGAGGAAATTTTATCAAAACAATTGCCATGAAAATTTTTATAGAAACGGCACAGAGAAGCTACCTTACAGTGGTGGGAAAGTGACTGAAGCTGAGATGCCAGGTCAGGACCAATAACATTGCAGATTCATTGGATTTTATCAAGAATTTCTAAATATATTCTAGCCCTATCAAAGACAGGCTAAGACACTGCAGCACAGTTCTGGAGTCATATAAATGACAGATAAAATGGTTAACAAAGAGATGGATGCAAGTAAAATAATACCAATATTTATTTCCTCTATTTTAAAAACAAAACAATAAGAGACATTTGTTTGATGGATTGAATATGCCACGTCACTTTTGGATGTAGGTGCTCATGGCTCTCCACAGGTTCCTTTTCTTTATTTACATTATTTACGGTTAAACTAATCATAATGTCTTCATCGGTTGTCATGCCCTCTGGTTTTCTCCAGATGTCTGTCAATCTGGCTAAATTTTAGGGAATTGAACCTTTATTTAATCTACAAGAAGAGTAGATTGTTCTCTTTCTGCTGTTCATGTCTAGGGATATCCTGTGGTGTTTATTATTATTTTTTTAAAGTATTGCTCAGTAACTGCAAGTCCATTTTCCTCTAAGTCTGTACTACTCGGCTCAGGGTTGAATGATTTGTTCTTTACAGCTAATCAACATTTTGCAGGTTATTTGAAGCCAGAAGATATTTTTATTTTTTAGATTGTAAGATTTTTGGGGGAGATAATAATTATAAATTGTTATTGTTACAATTTCTACTAATTAATCCATAGCTGGGGGAAGAAGGGATGGTTTCACCATACCTTTCCCAAAGGTTAGCGCGTAAGTAAGATGACTGAAATTAGAACTTGGCTCGCCGATTTCCAACTTAACTTCGGTGAACGAGAACCGGTGTTTCAACATGATGTGGTAAGGCAACTGAACTCACATTTACTAAAAAAAACAAAAAAAAAAAAACAAATTCACGAACCAACGATTTAATTGTCCCGACTATTGTCCCGTCATTCCGAAGCTAAAACTTTTTTTCTTTTTCTTTTTATTTATCTGGGAAGATAGTTGAGTTTGAGTGATTCCCCGTTTTCTCCACGGTTTTGTTTTCAGAGTAGTCCTCCTTCTTGTCTCTCAATGCTAAAAAGAAAACCCAGTCTACCCTGCTATTTAGTAAAAAGGAGGGGGGGAAGGGATTTGTCTTCTCCCGAAGCAATTGTACGAAAGTTAATATCATAAACTCGGCGGGAATTTGAACTGAACTGACGACAATGGAAAAAAAAATGTAAACTATTATTTTATTTCAATCAAAAAGTTTTGAAATCTATTTTAATTTTACGAAAAATCAATTTCAGTTCAGTTCATTTGAAGTGAAGATTATAAAGCACAAAATATTGAATCTACGAAAAAGTGCGCGATTTTAATCTTTTTTTAATTTAAAAAAATCAAAGTGACCAAAATAAAATAAATAAATAAAACGGAAAACCGAATTGGGCTCATGTTGAAAATAAGGTAGTAAGATAAAACTAAGAATGGTTATTAATTATTATAATTATCAAAAACGATGGAAATAGTTTTTTTTTGCTGATTTTTTAATAAAAAAAAGTTAAAAATAAATTCAAGAAATTAATTTTCAAAATTACTTGTTAAATTTTTACGCACGCATGCACAACAATAAACAAATTAACATACCTCTCCGTTAAATAAATAATTTAAGTCAGGCATTTTATCGTGATCATCATGTCTTTGCTGTTTTGGTAATGAACATGCATTGTAATTCCCTTCTCGGTCATCATAACTATGACGTTTCAGCATTTTAATGCATCAGAATAAACAAATCAACGTGGGTCTGCATAAGAATCTTAAGTCTAAGTATTTTGCTAACTTTTTTAATTAAAGAATGCGTCAAGGGACGTAACCGAATTGCTTCACGAAAATGGTAAATCTGTTCGAATAGAATAATCAGCTATTACAGAATTTTTTTTTTTTAAATTATAAATACATAGGAGTTAAATTTAACATTAAAAAATAATGGAGTTTATATTTACTTCAATATTTTCATACAACAATGACTAGTAATTTTTAAAGTTTAAATTAAATGGGATGTACACTGCTCGGAATGAGAATTAGGGAAATTTCCAGTTGAATATGTTACAATACAATACATTCACTCACTTTCGTGCAAATAACCTTAGGAAATGTATGAATCCTTTTTTCCCCCCTCAGCTCAGGTAGGGCAGATTAGGTTCTTCAGTCTTGGTCAGCAACCAGTGTACAACAAAAGACAACTCTGAATTAAAAACCATGAAAAACTTTCTTGCTATAGAAAGTGCAATAGTAAACGTCTAGTAAGTTGAGGTTGTGTAGCCTCATACTCTACAGATGGAGTGTCTGTGTATGGGACTTGAGAAATTCTTTATGTAAAAGTCATGGTAATCATATCTACTTAGAAGTATAAATATTATTTAGCTCTAAAATAGGGATAATGTTTGTAATATTTTTTCTTAATAATAATAGGAGTCCTTGAGGCAAAGGGAAAACTGATGAGGAATCTATGAGCAGGAACGTATGTTGTTTTTGGTTAATAAATAGCACTTTATAGCTTTATTAAAAGGATATTTTAGTGGAGAGTGAATGGGAGAAGAGAAAACATCACATTTATTATCCTGCTTATAGAATAAGGCACCTTATTATTATCAAAGCAATATAAGAAGTTCAAAATATATATAAGTTCTTAAAAACATATACAATTCAAACTTCCAATAATCATAAAATCATTGAGATGATACAACAAAGGTTAAAGGTGCATTTTTAAAAAAGATGCACCTACCTAATTGAAAGACAAAAGAAAATTGAAGGGCTTTTGGAAAATTCACTTGTGTCTCTGGGACTTTTAACAAAACTGTTCTTTATCTTGAACACTGCTCATTTCACTTCACAGGTTTCTGTTTGGTTCTGCTTCTTTTTTCCATTTGCTTCTTCTGTAAGAAGCAGCCCAGTTCATTCAAAGGTGACAGCCAAAATATCTTTTCCTATTTTTAAGTTTCAAAGTTGAAATTTTCATGCCTTCTGGTCTCTTTGAAATTTTTATCTTCCCAAAATTATTGTTACCTTCTGGTCAAACTTTTTGTTACCATCTCAAATTATCCACTCTTCTTATATGTCCTCAAAAGAAGCTTCAGATAGATCTCAACCTTTAAATTTATATGAGTGGAAGCCACCCTTTTGATTTGACAATAAATCCAAAGCATATGTATTTTTCAAATTTGAGAAAGAAATCACAAACTGTCTGCCTTAACTGAATTATTTTTGGCAGTTCTTTTTGAGCCAATTCTATATTTAGAAAATTTAACAAACATCAAATTTATTTTTTATTACCTGTCTGGCTCTCTTTTAAATATGCTTTTAAGCGAATGTAAAAGAAAAACCAAGACTATTATAATATTTATTTATATTTTTATTTACACTTTTTTTTTTATTAATCATTTATTTAATTTACATTTTTTTAATATAAATTATTATATTTTCCTCTCAAGAGAAAGAGTAATAAACAAACTTAGTATTGTATTATTTTTAATTATTTTATATTACTTTCTAATAAAAAATATTTAGTATTAATAAAAGAGCATTGAAAAAATCTTTTTTATTTAACTGGAGAAAAGAATAAAAAAGTCTTAGCTGAACAATGCTAGATTTATTGGGATTCATCTACCCAGGATTCCAAACAACAACAACAACAACAAAAAAAAAATGAAATATAAAACGGTTATTATCTGAAGGAAAAGTAGAAACAGAACATCAGTTGAAATAACATTTATATATTCTTTTCAGAAATATACAATCACAATAAGATGTTCATTTTTCCTGACAGTGAAGTTTGTTTTATAAAGTAATTAAGTGTTCTTAATGTGGTGGAAATGTGTGAACAGACTTTATGACGGTCAGCTTAATGTGTTTGTGAGACAAAGGTTTAGTAGGTGGTTGCTGGTTAATTCCTTCTATTTCGTGTGTGGACAAGGACTCAGTCGACAGCTGCTGTCTATCTCTTCCATTTTGGGTATGGGTGTATGTGTGTACACCCATACCCAAAATGTACACCCATACTCAAAATGTGTGTGTATGCATGTGTAGATCAAACAGGCCTCCAAAATTGTTGTAAGCCTCAAGATAGAAGTATGCTTCTGTTTTTATATCCATAAGGGGATTCAAAATCTAACGTCACATACAGGTGTGAACTTTTTGAATACAAGATTTTCATTGATTAGAATATAATTTCACACTGGTTCATGAAAATCTTTTTCTCAAATTAGGTAGAGTGATGAAAGGAGTTATTATTGTTGTTATTTTCTAAATGATCCAAAAATAACATGTGGTAGGTCTACCACTATCTCCACAATTATTTTGAAGGCATTTTCCCTTGTAATAATTGTTTATCAAACAAACCTGATGAGATTTTATTCCTTGAAAAATATATAAAGAATTTAATTCCTGTAGATTGAATACCTTCCACTGATGGAAAGAGACATTATAAACATAAAAAGCTTGAAGTAAGGAGGGAGGTACCTTTTTTTGAATGTTCTATTGTTGAGTTGAGAAAATATTTTAGGGGGACAGCTTGTAGAGATTCCAAAGGTGACTATCTCTATTTTAGTAAAAGGAACTCACAAGGATCACATAAGAGTTGGTGAGTAACATCAATTTGAAAGGTGACAAACCCCAGCTGCTATCTAGACTGTGGAGAAGGAAGACATATTTGCTCACAGCAATTAACTGAACAGAGGAACCCACATGGTTCTGTCAAGAACGCAGTGGCCACCACTGGCCTGACTGTTTTCTCTTTGGGAAATATTACAAGTAAAACTATCTTGCTTTTCACCATTTCACAATGCTTGTTGTATTTATACATTATAATTTCTCTATGTGGGACAAGTAGTGACAGGTATATATGTGTTTGTATATAATTTTTTTGCATGACATAGCAGAATATAAAAATTCCTTGAGAACAATGCATATTTGTCATTCCTTTCTTTCAGCTATTCTAATCCCTCTATCTGTTGTGTTAAGGTGCTAGTATGGAGTAGTTGGCAAAGTTTAATAAATAAAATGAAATAAAAATATCTCTTAAATCCCTGGAAAAATATCACCTACTTATTTTAAAGGATATTCTTCATGGAATAAGAAGATTTTAAGATCCTAGACTGGGTTAGGCTTTGTGTTTTTCTATTTACACTTTCGACTCCTCAGAAAGTGAAAAAGAGTTTCAGAAGAAGAAAAAGAAATGAATTTGAAGAAAGAAGAAAATGAAAACTGTTTGAAGAAAGAAGATAACAGAATTTGAAGAAATTGTTAAAAGATTTTATAACAAGATTTTTTTATTGTAAAGAAAAAGTTCAAAAAAGAAAAATGTTTTTAAGTTGTCTGCTTGTAGAATGATACATTCTATAGACTGACATTATTCATGTAAGTAAATCCATTTTATTTTTTGTTCATTATTACTTTTTGTTACTACTTAGCATATGGAACAATATGCATGTAATTTTTTATTTATAAGAATAAAGATTTACCTGTGAACATTGTATTTTGGTTGTTATCCAATAATTTTAAGATCGTCTGCTTCTTTGAGTAGTTTTGTTGTTAGTTTCCTATGAAGAAGCCGAGAACAAAATTGGCAGTTTTAGTCTTCTTGTGTATTAATATATTTATTTATAATTTAAATATATTAATGTAAGATCGTACACGGTTAAAACTTGAATTTGATTGAGAAATTAATTTTTCATTTAAATTTGGGGTTTTAATATCACCCAACACCAACACACAAGAGGAGATGATTGATTTTTTCTTCAATATCTCTTAAATCCCTGGAAAAATATCACCTACTTATCTTAACACCTCATTAAAATTAACACCAGCATTCTTAAGGACAGGTCAATCAGCTATGTTTCTGAAACTAGATACTTGGATAAGAAAAAAAAGACTTTGTACCAAAGTAAAGACCAATCCTACACATGCTCAATACAATCTCAAACCAGTTACCAATATCAATATAAACCAAAGAAAAGTGAGTTTTGAGATCAGTTCTCTCTATCCTCTCACCAGAAAGTGGGATAGGCTGGCCCACTCCACTAACCACCAAAGAACTAATCTGAACAACTGAACTACTACAAGGAAGGAAGAGTCTCACTCTCTCTTCCAGTGTAACCATAAATTATATAAATACAATCTGTATTCAAAAAGAAAATAAACCTTTTAAAATGTTTGCTCAGCGTTCATTCCACAAGTATATTATGGATATGCTAATGCCTATAACAGGGCAAATGGAAATGTTTTCTCTTTCCTAACAGCCCCATTAATCCTGTATTAGTCACTTCAGATTTCCGAAAATGGAAAGTTGACTGGAAAGGAAGAAGTTGGAAGAGAGTTCCACAAACGAGAAGTACAAGAGAAGAAACCATTAATATAGAACTTATCTAGCAATTTCAACTGTAAAATGATGAGACCTAGCTGCCAATCTAGTACTGCGACTAAAATCCTAAAGTCAAGGTATGAAAGAAGTAAGTAATATTTATTTTGTAAAGATACAAAAATATGGCACAAGGCCAAAAGGGGCAATGAGGGAAAGCTGGTCTTAAATCTGTCTTATAATTAAACCTCGCTAGCCACAATTACTGACCCAAACATACCACTGTATTCTTTTCACCAAAACATCACATTCTTTCTTTAACTATTCTTACTACATCCACCATAATACCTCAACAAATCTCTATGAAATCCTAACTAGTTTTATAGGATACAAATCCTATATCATTCCAACAAATGACTAAAAAACACAAAGTAGATTTGCACACCCGCAAAATCGGATCAAAACGACTAAAAACAGATTTCGCAATAAGGTGTGAAATTAATTTTCTGACCAGTGAAAGGAGGCGATTTGCTAAACTAAAAAAAAGATAACGAGCCAGTGTGAAAAAAAAAAGTCAACAATAAATAGAGAGTTTCAAGTCAATCACCAGTCAGAAGGGCGCAGAGATCACAGAAGACTGACAGTAAATTCCATCACTGACTCAACCCCACACTAAGAGCCGAAAGTGGAGTAAGAAAGAAGAAGAAGAAGAACAACAACAAATTTACAAGTGACTCCTAAGTACATTTTCCTCTTATCTTTTATTTCTCATCCACACTCTCTTTTTCAACTTAAATTGATCGCCCCTTTTTCCTTTACACCTATACAAAAACAAAAGAAATAGACATTACTCTGCTACTCTGTTAAAAGACAGTGAACACAGACATTTTTGTCAAAATCACATTTTGCTTAAACTAACTAAAACATTAATCTTTTTTACCCTATTCACAAGATAATAAATATACAATGTTCTATTTTCTACAAACGTTCCTTATTGTGTTTCTTCTTGAAATTTGCGTTGTATTTTGTGGGCAGGGTATCCCATATTAAATTCTCCTTTTAATCCGGGTACGCTGAACCCTACAGTTTCCATATGTACAATTTTTGTCTGTGGGGGAAGGGGAATAAAAACAACAATTTTTAAAAATTTAACCCCAAAAAAGAGGAAAGTTCATCACAACAATTACAATGAAAATATTTATAGAAAAGTTACAGGGGTGTTACATTATGGGGGTGAGAAAATAACTTATTTTTATTATAGGTCATATCAATTAAAAAAATTATTGAACTTGACATTAAATATTCCTGAAGGAAAGATCAAAACCCTAAGTTAAAACTGCATAAGTATGCCTTATATAGTCGTAGAACAATATTGATGCTATCTATCATAGCTAAACAAGGGTCAGGTTTTTCTTTCCAAGCTAATATCCCTACTAGATGCATAACTTTGCCCTCAAACAATTGAATAGCAGTCTAAAGTTATTATAGCAAAACAAATGAGAGGACGTTTTTTTCAACCTATTATCCTATCCATACTTTCTAAATTTTATATAAAAATTACCACATTAATTAAAATTATTTCACATCTTCAACATTGTAGGTAGATACACAAATTAAATTACAAAAATTCGAATTAAGGACAAGAATTGGTTTGATTTTGACGTTTGATACTAAAAAGAGGAAAAATCTTGTAGTACTTTATTTTTAAGTCACATTTGTTAATAATTTAAAATACTGAAATAATATGAAAATATATAATGCAGTTTATAAAAATAAATTTAAAACTTGGAAAACAGACGCTAAAAAATATACGAAAAAAATGTTAGCATTTAATTTCTAGCTTTGTATGTTTTTGTCCACAACTTTGAAAAAGTGGAGGGAAAATTGTAAAACAACAGTGTTTATTTTCGTAAAGTTTGTAATTAATTTTTTTTTTCTCGGTATGACTGGAAGGAGATCAGGAAGGTAAGTAATATGAGAAAAATAAAAGAGAAAGCAATTGAATTTGGTCAAAGATATATTCAATTTTGTGCTTAATGTTGTCCGTAAATTGTAGGCGTTTAACTTTAAATTAACATTGGCAGTGTTTAAAAAAAAAACAAAAAACGTAGCTTTCATGAAGCAACAACCTCTTTTTCTTTTTTTGTGGATCTTGCGAGTTAATGTTTCAATTGCTGACAAATTTGCTGCATATACGAACTTATATTTCGTTTACTCAATTTTCTTTTTCGAAATATCTTTTTTAGCTTGTTGCGAATATTTTTTTTTTTTTTTCGTAATTTTTTAAAAAAAATATTTCAAACTATTGTATTTTTAAAAATTAAATTGTGTGAAGATACAATATTTATTTTAAGAAAAATTCACAGTAAAATATTAAAAAAAAAAAAAAAGCAGATGAAGAATAAACAAGCTAAAAACAATATTTTTCCAAGATTTCCTAAAAATAATAATTTAAAACATAAATTCATTCATTTATGAATAAGTCATGAAAGTTTCATTAAAATCCGACAATTATTTGATTTGTTTTTGCAAGCCTTTCCAAATTAATGTGTTATTTTACCGGAATACAAGCGTGAAAATGTCCATTACCAGTTCTGTACACCGTTGGCGTTTGACGCATTAAAAAAAAACAAGATTTTTAACAAAAGTTTCGAATGTGTTATTTTATTAGAAAGGAGTAAAAAAACTACTTTATTCTTTCCTCTTAATAATAAGTAACATTTTATTTTTGACGATAAAACTTTTTTTTTTTTTTTTTTTTTTTAAGTTTGGGGCCTTTTTTCATCATGCTATGCTCTTTTTTCAGCGAATTATTGGAGGTACCAACGATTCGATAAAATTAAAAATGATCATACATGAATGATGAAAAAATACCCCAAACTTAATAAAAACAAGGTTTTATCGTCAAAATCTTATGTTATTAATAAGAGGAAAGACCAAAGGATTTTTTGATTATTTAATTAAATTATATTTTTGATCTTTTGTAGAACCGTCGAAATTTTGGTAAATATTTTGTTTTTCTTTTCGTCAAGGGTGACCATAAAGTTGTATAGGAGATTTTAGTGTCTTTTTGCCATTGAAAACACTGATTTGGAAATTCTTGCAAAATTATCAGATGGAATTTTTTTAGCACTTATTCAGAAATTATTTTTGAAATCTTTCTTTTTTAAAAAATTTTAGTGAAAATATTTTTTTATGTCAGTTTGTTAACCCCCATTTATTCAGTCTTATTTTTTAAAAATGAAATTTCGAGAAATCCTTTTTTGTAGAATTTAAAAATCATGAAGTAATTTTGGTCAAACAAAATCTGCTCTGAATTGTTAATTAAAAAAATGCAATAAATGATAAAACTAATTAATTATTAGAAAGCTTTTAATTGCATAAAATATTATGGACGTTATAGTCTTAAGAAAATAATCTTTTTCAATGAATAATGAATTTTTACAAGAATTGTTTTCATTTCCTTTTAATTAGAATAATTTATAAACTTTTCAAAATTTTGTATGAATTTGTAGCTATCAAGAAATATTGTTAAGACTATTAATCATAAATGAAAAAGCTCACTATTCAACAACACCTAATATTTTATTAGGTTGTCCCAAAAGTTCATAAACACTTTCAAAAAATTGAAATTTTACTCGCCAAGTAATAAGAAAAAGAACAAAAATTATTCCTCAAAATAAAGACCATCATTTTCCAAGACCTTCTGCCATTGATCTGCAAGCTTTTGGATCTGGTGAAAGTACCATTCAGCCGGCTTCGAATCAAAGAATTCTTGACATGCTTCCTCGACTTCATCAAACGAGTCGAATCGGCGGCCCTTCAGAAAGTGTTGCATTGAACGGAAAAGGCTGTAATCTGATGGAGCACAGTCAGGACTGTAGGCTGGATGTGGCAGAACCTCAACGCCGTCCAGCTCTTCAAACTTGTCTTTGGTCTTCCTGGCGGTGTGTGGCTTGGCATTGTCCTGCTGCATCAAAGTGCACTTTTAGTTGATCAGAGACGGGTACTTTTGCTTCAACTTTTTGTAGACCCGCTCCAGTTGCTGACAGTAAAGTTCGGCACTGATGGCACGACCATTTGGAACCAACACAAAATACATGATTCCTTCAAAGTTCCACCAAACGCACAACATGACCCAATCGATCTTGTTTTGGAACCGACGGTGTCTCTTGCCCTTTCTGAACCCATCGCTTGTCTCGATTGTGCTGGACCAGATAAACCCATTTCTCGTCCGATGTCACAATGCGCTTCCAAAAACGCTTGTCCAATGGATTGCTGAGCAATTGACGGCAAATTTCAACTTGTCTGTTGGCTTGTGCTTCGGTGAGTTCATGCGGATCTTGGCACGGCTTTTTGTGAACAAAATCAAGTTGCTTCAAGTGTCGGTGAATTGTCGATTTGCCAACTCCAAGCTCATCGGCCAATTCTCGAGTGCTCGATGAAGGCGCAATGTCCAACCCGGTTTGCAAGTCTCCATCATCCAACTTTAACGGCCGTCCCAAACAAGGCTTATCTTCAAGACTCATGTCGCCAGAAACGAAACGCTTATACCACTTTGAGATCGCTGCATATGCAATTGTTCCTTCACCTTGGCAGCACAAATCTCTTCTGCAGCTTTTCTGGTTGAAAGACCTCGCTTCCAGCAGTAATGAATCAAAACTCGCAGCTCAATTTTATCAATTGCCATCTGGAATACAAAGATGAAGATCACTATAACAATATAAACGTTAAGAAACAATTAAATAAAATTTTAATGAAATAAAATTTTTTCAAAATTAACAATAAAGTAAAAAAACAATTAAAAATTGCATAAAAATTCAATTTTTCGCAAGTGTTTACAAACTTTTGGGACAACCTAATAAAAGAATTTTAAAGGTGACAAACCCCAGCTGCTATTTAGACTGTGGAGCCCTTTTGATCCCCAAAACAAGTATAAAGAGACCTGTTATAGTGAGAGAAAGGAATAACGAGGATTAGTGAAACAATGTTTATTGCTTGTAGATAGTACAGGAATATGGTTGGGTGTACATGTGATGTTGGTGATTGAACCATTTCTTATGCCAGCGTGACCCAGGTCACAATATACAGTTAGTGTACGTTTGCTTGATTGTGGTCACGGGTGTATGTCGTCTTGTCATGGTAGATCTATTGCATAGAATGGGTGTCACTGGGGTTGACTGCGAAGGGAGTGCCTTATAAACGAGTCAAGATAGGGTGAAGTAGGTCAAGGTAGGCCGAGATGATGGCGGGTTTCAGGAGGCCAGTTCTGTGGAACAGAGGTTGCTGCGTTGACTGCGAAGGGGGTGTGTTGTAAGTGAGTCAAGGTAGAGCTGTTGTGTGGAATGGATGTCACTGGCAACTGCGAAGGGAATGCCTTGTAAGAGTCGGGATAGGTCAAGGTGACAGCTGGTTTAGGGAGGCCAGATCTGCAGAACAGAGGTAGCTGCGTCGACTGTGAAGGGTGCTTCGTAAGCAAGTTGAGGTAGAACAGAGTAGCTGTGTCAACTGCAAAGGGTGCTTTGTAAGCGAGTTGAGGTAGAGCTGTGTCAACTTCGAAGGGTGTGTTTTGTAGTGAGTTGAGGTAGAGCTGTTCTGTGGAACGGAGAGTAGCTGTGTCAACTGCAAAGGGTTCTTTGTAAGCATGATGGCCGAGGTAGAAGTGTTGAGTCAAAGACTAGATAACTGAGGTCAATGTGGTAATGGTTGTTGAAATGTGCAGTCATGTTGAATGGTGGCAGTGAAGGCAGTGACTGTGGCGGTAGTAGTACTTTGCATGGTGACTGGTCTGCCATTCTGTTGTAATGGTGACAGGTGCATGGTGGCAGTCGTAGCAGCAGCAGCAGCCTGTGTGATGACTGGTAGCTGCGCCAACTGCAACTGTCCCTTGTTCGTCCTCAGAGCCTGCTTTTAAGCAGTTCTGGTTGTCCCAAGGGGTCTCTTTAACTGGCGGGAACGTTCATGATTGGCCACTGCCAGAGTTCACCTTGTAGATCGGATGTCGCTGCATGAAGCCCAAATGTGCAGAAACAACTTTTGTTATTTTGATCTCCGCCCTTGTGGCATTCACATCCAGCTAGCATGTAGAATGAATCAGAATGAGATCTAAATGCGATGGAGTATAACAGACCTCTTTTTCAATCAAAACTCAGACGGGAAAACAGACACATCAAATGAATCTCAATTCCAGGGACTGACCGCTTATCTCTCTCACCTTCTGCACCGTCTTACCTCTCACACCAACCTAAAGGAAAGGACACTTAAGTACTTTTCACAAATTTTATATTATCTCAAACTTAATTCTTTTAACTTTAATTAGATACTATTTAGTTTATACACACATCCTTCAAAGAAAATTTACCACTGACTTTAACAATTTTTATTTTGAACTATAAAACTTTTGACTGTAGTTGGGATCATTGAATCAATGTGAACAATCCTTTCCTTAGTTGCATAGTATATGTGCCTCACCAGGGCTACATTTGGATGTGCAAATGCAACATTATCAGAAAATAAGAGTGGTAACTATAGTAAAGTTTTTAAATTTATTGGTAATTTTCTCACATATTTAAGATTACTGGATAGTTAAAAAAAATTATATAAAATAGGCTTTCACATTATATTTGTCAAGTAATTGTTACAGTTATGCCACCATTAGAAAAAACTCCCAAACATGTCTGTTGAGTGAGTTGTCAACATCTAATAAAAAAATACCCACCTCTGTGTTAAAAAATGCTTTTCTGTGTTTCAAATCAGATTAATTAAACTTTAAATCAGCTAATTTTCCTCAAAGTCTTAGAAAAATGTTTTTTTTATTTTTGAAAGATTTTTTAATAAAGAGAATAATGTTGTGTTGATAGATTTGTCAATATAGATGAGTTTAAGGTTTTTATTGCTAATAAAAAAAACAATTCATTCCTACCAATTTCAATTCAGTTCGAAATATAGCAAAGTATTTTGCTTATTGGAAATATTAAATTTAATCTATTAGCTTGAAATTAAAACTAAAATAAAAGCTTCAAGAAAGATTTTTTTATTTTTAAAAATGCATTTTAAATCTTGGGTATCATGTTTCTTTGGAAGTACCTACTTAAATAAAATTGGAAAGGTGTTTTAATTGTTGATTTTTGACTTTTGATACTGGTCAGTGTAAATTAAAACATATTTTTCAAGATTTTACATTGCCAATTTCACTTCATAGTTGCCACTTTTAGTGGGCAATGGTTAACAAGATAGTGTGTTTGAGTCTCATTCCATGACAAATGCATGTGGTCTTGGGCTAACTTAACCTAAATAACAAACTTAATTCTGCAACAGAAGTCAAATGTTAAAAATTTAATCAAAAAAATCTTAATGTTTGAATAGTTATTTTTGATGGGGTTGTACAATAGCCACTGTGATCAGAAATAATCATTTTTTTCAAAATTATTTTTCATATTACTAGTATAGATTAAGTATTCAAGATCTGTTTTTTTTTTTTTTTTTTTTCTGTTAACAAAAATTAAGATTATTTCTGGTTGCAGTGTCTATTGTACAACAGAAACAAAGTAGCAGGACCAGACGGAATTGTAATATAGATGCTGGGAGCCTTAGATGATTTTGGCATAGATAAGATTACAGACATAATAAATAAAATCTACAACAGTGGTGCTATACTAGAAGACCTAATCAGATCTATTTTCATAGCACTGCCTAATAAGCCAGGTGCAAATGAATTTGAGTTCCATTGGACAATCAGCCTAATAAGTCATATAACAAAACTTATACAAATTCTGATGAATAGAACACTCAGCAGAATCAGACCAGAAATAGGACAAGAACAGTATGGGTTCATTAAGGACACTGGAATAAGGGAGGCAATATTTATGCTCAGAATGATATCAGAAAGAGCAATACAAATGCAGAAGGATGTTTATCTGTGTTTTATAGATTATGCAAAAGACTTTAATAAGGTATGCCACAAAGAACTACAAATTAGAGATACCAAAATCAAACAAGTACAAAAATTTAAATATCTGGGAAGTGTTTTTCAATGAATGAATGGTGTAACGAGTCGAGACAATATTAGTTCACTCTAAACCAGACGGACAGTCATTACTAACACCTTCAACTTCTTGTACTATATTTCTGTTGTAATATATCTTTGTTATTCTACTCTTGTGTTCGTGTTGTTCTTCCTTGGTTCTAACCTTGGACCATAACTGTGGTGCGAGGATATTGGACCATAACAGAAAGTTAATAGGGGGTCCAGTTTGTAAATTCATTTTAAACTGATACCTCTACAGAAGCCAAAATAAAATATGCTCATATCACATGTTAGTAGAAAAGATTAATGTTTACTGAATTTTATCTTTTGGTTTCATCTGTTTTCAATTAATTCCTTTTAACTTGACCTTGAACCATGGTGTTTAACAAAAAAAAAACCTTCATAGCAGCTTAACTTCTGTTACTATCTCTTCTCACACATGTGCATGCACACACATCATTGTCAGAAATGATGGAAATGCATATGAAGCAGAATTGTATAATTGAAAGTAGAAAAAGAATTACAGCTACTAGCATTCATTCACATTTGCTGAATATTTATAGAGACAAAATAGTAGATATGAGTACAGTTAGGCAGTGAAAGATGTGTGTGACAAGCCATGTTCCATGTGGTCTTGCATAGGCTCTTGCTCATTGCTGGTGAAAATGCAGAGTCAATGGTGGTGATTATGGGGGTAAAATAGTGTTTTGTAACTGAAAACTTGCTCTATCTAATGATGTTATTGTGCTCCCTGTATCTGTTACATGGAAATAAATAGAAGGCAATACTTTTACAGTGATAAGCTATAGCCAATGGGGATTATGATGTGGAAAAATAGTGTTTTATGTTGTAGCTGAAGACTTGCTCTATCCAGTGGTGTTATTGTGCTCCCTGAATTTGTTGTAGTCTCATGGAAATAAACAGGAGGCATTACTTTTGGAGAAAATTTATAGCCAATGGTGGTGATTATGTGGAAAAATAGTGTTTTTGTAGGTGAAAACTTGCTTTATCCAATGGTTTTATTGTACTCCCTGCATGTTTTATTTTCTATAGAAATAAATAGGAGGCATTATGTTCAGAATTTATTTTTAATTTGCAACTAGTAATAAAATGTAGAAAAATTATCTCAGTGGAGTGTTCTGTTTCCTTTGCAGGGTCAAAAAGCATTTTGATTACTCATCTTTTCTTGAAAATGAGAAGAGTGATGAAAGTGATGGTAAGTTAAAAGATTATTAACAACTGCATTCCTGTGTTTATTAATTTTTATGCAGAAAGCAAAACATCAGTTGAGTTGGTAAAAACACTGATAACACAATGTTAAACAGGATAGACTATTGGTTCTTAACCTTTTCTCCAGTGTTTCATTTTTTAGATATTTTTGCTGGCTAGTGCCCGCTTTGTTAAAATTACACTGGTAAAGAGAGAAGAGTTAATACAGCAGAATTAATGTCACATGTTTACATTTTGTTGCATTATAGCAGTGTCAATCACCAGAAGTGTGGTGGGAGTGTAAACATACGATGTGAAACTCACCCAAGCATTCCTCCAACCAGTTGATGATTACCCTATGTTTCATTTTGATTCTTGATCTTGACAAATGCCACATTGAGAAGTAAGAATGTGAACCCTGCTTCCCATATTATATCTCAATGTTTTCTGTATGTCTTCACCTGTTTGCCTGATTGGTAGGTAAATGACACTTTGGATAACTTCTCTGTCGATCTCATAGATCATCTCATAGCTCATCTCATTGCCCATCTACACATCACAATATGTGGCTGGTAATACAAATGGATGGTATCAGAACCACACAATGGACAAGATCATCTCCCCCCAGAACTGACTCTCTGATCCCAAGCATGGCTGTTAATATCATCCAGCACTTGGAAATAATCAATATCCAGTTTATTGTTGTTTTGTCTCCAAAAACCCTTCATCCACTCCTTTACTTCTTCAGTCAAAGTGGATACTGCTTAGAAGACCAGACTTCTTCAGAAAGAACCATCTGTTGGCTATAAGACAGAAACACTTGAGATCAAGATAAAACCACATCTTCCTTTTCTACATGGGTGCCCATAGTATCACAGGAGGAGCTAAATATCATCACCAGGTCGGATTATAGATGCTGTCAGTTGTAGGCTTTGCTTTATATATAGGCACTACTCCTAATGAAAAATAGGGAACAATGTTTTGATGACTAATTTTTATTTACATCATTCAAACTGTTGTCTTCATCTTTATTGCCATATTCACAACTTTTTGGCCGTTGTACGCGTCAACCTTCTTCAGGTGATATACAACTTTATTTAGTTGAAATTTGGCAAAAGGTGGTTGCATGTTTCATGCTTGGTTTGCTTGAGAGGGGCTAATTTAGAGTGGCACTTGGAAGTGATCTAGGAATGAAGATATTGGTCACCTGTTTTAAATTTTGTTAGCCCAGTGTTAGGTTAGCTTAAGTTGTTTTTTCTTTTTTGGATAAAGTCACCGAATTTAACTTAGCTATGGTATGAATGATCACTGACGCCCCCTCCAACTTATTTTTGACCCCCATTTTATCTTTGGTTTATTCCCTCTCCTCCACCCCTTTTTAGGTGACAGGGTTTGCAGTTATCTGGTAAACTGTGAGTCATATTTGTTTTTGAATTATTGATCCCGCAGTATTTTTTGCCCAGTTAACAGTTATCTCTGATTAGGCTGTGGGGGTGCCGTAACTAAAACTAATTTTGTAGAGAATTAGAAATCTGTTGTATCTGCCCACTACTGATTTCAGCAAGACTGTCAACTCCAAGTAACATTCTATTTCTTGATTGTGCTATCTTCATTCAATGCAATGAAGATATAACATAGATATTTTTTTTATTAATAATTTCTCCCAAAGCAAGGCAATAAAACCAATAAAATGCAAGGGGTTACTGAAGTCAACCATATCAGTATTTGCCTATTAATCAGTGTTCATGCTCTCATCCTAGTTTATTACATAACAAATTTAATCCCTAGTTTTAATTACAAAAATCTTCACTTTTATAAAAAGTACAGAAATAAATTGTGTTGGTTCCAGTTAGAAATGGCTGTTAAAAAACATTTCCCTCCTTCATAGACTAATCCTACAAACAGAGGCTGGGATTTCATCCTAACCAATAAAAATAGACTGCTTCTTGCTCTCATCTACCATATCTTTGTTTTTTCTTGTCTTGATGTTAGAACACTATAATCAATTGACTGTATCTCTTTTGCATGTGAACACAAGTCTTATATTGTGAACTTCTTTGCCTTATTACTGTTGCTTTGCCTAGTTTTGTCTTGCAATATATTGATTGCTTATTATTATTTTGCCGTTCTTTTTTCCTTCATTTTCTTATTGTTTATTGAGAACTTCATCAATTCTGTTTTGCTAATTACACTTAACCATGGCCAATTACTCCACAAATTGTTTATCAAAACCTTTCTTAAAACATGTATCAATATATATGGTTTTAAAGGTCTAAACATTGTAAGTTTAGATGTTTAAGTTGAACACACATGTAAATGGATGATTTCCCTATATTATAAAATAGTTTTACTTCTGTCTGTTCTTTCTGCTGATGTACTTTTCTGAAGAAAAGAATTTTTAGATCCTTACAGAAACTTTTGAAATTGATGTTTTTTTTTTTTGTTGTGCTGTTTAATTGCAGATGACTTTGTTGGAAGTTCAGCTCCACCTCTGAAAAAATCCAAATCAAGCCAGGAAGAGAAGATTAAGAAATCTGAAAACACTTTAACTCCAGAGAAACAAAAACACAGTAATGCAAACAAAAGCACAAAATCAAAAAGGTAAAAAAAAAAAAAAAATTTCTTTTTTTTTCTTATTCTCATCATATTTCTCCATTGGATTTTATAACATCAGCATTTTGTCAAATTTAAGACTTTTTTTTTTTTTTAAACATACACATTTAACAATTTCCAGTATGTAGGAAATCTGACGATCGCAAATAGCATGAAACCCAGGGTCACAAACTCACATCAATCCAACTAAATACATTTCATTTTCTATATTTTTCACTGTGTACCTGTTGTGGTTTACTAAACTTAGCTTAGGTCATTAGTATGGGGCACCCAACAAAGGTCAAACTCACCATGCAGCTGTAATCATCAACTAAACTAGTTCACTAAACATTATATCACACTAGGTAGGATTTATTAACATGTTTATGAAATCTGACTTCAAACTTTATACAAGCCAACTTAGTCAGCTAAAATTTTTCACGTGCTTCATTTAAGTGTTATATTTTCACTAAATTTTTCCCATAAAAAATTTGTTTTTAGCTGCCAGAATGATTTTTCATCCTTACCTTAGACACCAGGTACCAGTTATTTGCATTAAAGAGAGCAAAAAAAAACTTGTGGTTCTACCCTTGATTTCAAGACCACAAAAAAACAAGATAACTCGTGTTCGAGTGATAATAAAAACTGCTGACCATCAGATAACTTGTGGTTAGCAGTCAATGTGTAAAACAAATCCATCAAAACTTTCATTCACTCTAATGATTACATATATAACGGATAAGATTTATTCCTTTATTTTTATTCGGTCAAGTTAGCTTGGATATTCACAAGTTTATCACACCAACTATCATGGTCCTGCATCAGTGTCAAAAGGTCATTAGATAGGCATTCTGTGCCATAACATAGCTGGTCAATGTAGGTGGTGATCAACTCATCTTGCTCCATCTGGAGACAACATCCAACTAAATCACAGCTTTATGGACCATCCCTGATATTTCTACAATCTTACACAAACACAAAATACTCTTTGTAGGACATTGTTCACAAGCAAAACAAGAACTCACGAGTGATGTACTGTTCTGGACACCTAGCCATTTATTTCTAAGTAACCCTTATTTACAGTTCATTTTTTTGTGAAAATGTAGACATTGCATTACTATGCTATTGAGTTAGCCAAACTGAATGGTGTCAAGTTCCCAGGAAGCAATTTTTAGGGGACAACTGAGAAAAAAAGTTATATATATATATATATATATATATATATATATATATATATATAACATGTTCAACCAGTATAAGGCCAAAGAGCCACTCAAGGTAAAGGGTTACTGTGTGATTTTGTATGTGCAAAAAAAAGCAAGAAGTGTCGTTAATGAGGTTATGTAGAAAAGATAACAGTTAACCTTAGACTTGAAGAGGACAATATTATACATGAATTATTAGATGGCATTTACAGATAAACAGAATTTTCTTTTCTTTTTCTTTTCAGAAAGAAACTCGATGAAAAACTATTTGAACGTGATATAAAAATGGCCATGGAATTGTCAATGCAAAATGCTGACCCAGAAAATAGTCTTGAAAGTAAAACTAGTTCTTGTGAAACAAAGTCTGAAGCCAATGAAACCTCACCTCACAAAGAATTACTGTATCTGTCTCGCCATGACATCCACTCCCCACCCAAATCTCCTCCTGTATTGACCTTAAGCGGGTCAAATAAAAATAATGGTCAAACCAAGAGCCACACAAATGAGCAACCTGTTATGCCAGGTAAGTGATGGATCCAAGTTTTAACATTGGTTCTCGTACAATCATCGAAGTTAAGCAACATCAAGTCTGGTCAGTACCTAGATGGGAGACCACTTGGGAATACCAAGTGCTGCAAGCTTGGACGTGCAGATGGTGTAATGAATAATGGCTCAGAATTGGAAATCAGAGAGCCAAATTCCAGTTCTAGTTGGGTTTATTATATTCACTTATGTGCAAATACTCTTGAAAAATCTACCTTTTCTCCCTCTCTGTGGATTAATTAGTTGAACTTGTATCAGTAAAAATTATTATCCTTGCCCAAATTTTTACAATCTAAAAATATTTTCTGACTTTAAATAACCTGCAAAAGGTTGATAAAAAAATACAAATCAATCAATCAATCCAGGTTTTTAAAAAAATATTTTATGTAAATAGATCCATAGAGAGGAACATTGGCCATTATGACATGCAAACATGTTAATTTTCTTTTTATACTAAAGTTCACCTAAAACATGGCACGAGAGCCACTCAAGATGGAAGGTTACTGAATGATGTGCTTTATATGGGTGTGAGAGGATGTGATAGGAAATGAAGATTATGAGGATAAAGAGGATAGATTAACCTTCGACTTAAACAGGTAAAGGGAAGCATCCCTGTGGGAGCTTGTTCATGGGGGAAAAGCTGACTGCCTTACACCCCCCCCCACACACACAAAAAGTGTCATCTGCTTACAGTGCCTACCTTTTGACTTTCATGCAAACTAAATTTATGTCTACCTTATTGAATCTTGTGCAGAGGTTTGTTAATAGTAAAGCATGCATGGTTGTCAGCAAAAGAAACTACCCAACATCTGAATTACAAATTGGTGATACCAGAATACAGCAAATACAAAAATTGAAATATTTAGAAAGCATTTTGTCAAAGGATGGAAAATGCAACACTGAAATCAGGAGTGGCATTGGGATAGCTAAAGTTGCCTTGCAAAAGCTGAGCAAAGTATTAAGAAACAGGAAAATTTAATTAAAAAAAAAAGTACTGAACTGTTATGTAATATCAGTCCTCTTATATGGCAGTGAATGCTGGACAATCTCTTCAGATGCAGAGACTTGAGGCAACAGAAATGTGGTTCTACAGAAGGATACTGAGAATGACATGGACAAAGTTTTAGAGAAAATAAAAACAAAAGGACATTTAGCATAAGATAGTTGAAATTTCTAGGGCACATAATGAGGAAAGAAGGCTTAGAAAATTTGAAACTCATAGGACATATTGAATGCAAAAGGGACAGGGGAAAACACTATAACCTACCTAACAAAGCTTGTGTAAATTGTTGTCAGAACAGGGATTTGGAAAGATAGCAAAAAGACAAGCTTTTGATATGCAGAGAAGGAAATAGGATTTTATCTCTGCTCACTAAATGTGGATTAATTACATTTTTTTTCTCTGACAGTAAGTGATGTTCATGCTGACCAGATTTTTTTTGAAATATGTTCTTCCTTGGCTCTGTTGTTCCCTAAACAATGGAAGCAGGGATATTTAGTATATCCTCCTTGTTGTCCTAGTAGAAAATTAACCATTTTTAAGTCAACACATATGATTCACTTGTATTCCCTGTATTTGATAAGATTTAAAACCTTTTCTATATGTTCATCCTTTTTTTTTTTTTTTTATCCAGCCATATAGATTGCCATTATGCAACAGCACACATTTCTTTTCGAATTGTCTAAAAACAAGCACCAATCATTTGCATATTAAGACTCAAACCCTGTCTTCTTTAACAAACCAGATATGTCTCAGCAATATACTAAACTATCCTCTGTTCTAAAATAGTTAAGTTCTTTTTTTCTGTAAAATGAAATCTATGTGTTTGAAGTAAGTTTTTCTCTTTAAGTCTTGAAACTAAGTAAAATTTCCAGATAAAAACAAAAGGAATCAGAGTTGTTTTTGCACTTGAACTTTCTAGTGCTTAATGACATTGCTTGATTATTCTGCTAATTTGTAAAGGTATTTAAAGCCCTTAAGTCATATAAATTTAAGAAAATCTGAAATATAAAGACAAAAATTGGTTTAATTATGAAATAGGTACTTACAATTTGTGAAATTAAACTAGAAACACAGATGACTAGCTACAATAAAAATGATGTCTAATTAAATCATGATGACAAAATTACTCACTAAATCATATGCCAATTCAAAATTATGACTGATTGATTAATAATGAATGATCATGGTTAATTTACTAAAATAGGAAGATAAATACACGTCAAAAATTAATAATAATGGTTAACAATGTTTTATCCAATAAAAAATAATACTGATGTTACTACTACTACTATGAATTTAGTATTATCAGTATAAAGTTTAATTAATCTAAATTTGTAATGAGTGGGAGATCAACATCAATGTCATTTAATACTATTACCTGGTTTACTTCTTTTTGCTGCCACTCAAAAATTTATTGTATCTCATTATTTCTCTAAAATTCCCCCTAAATCATCAAACACAACAGAGCACAATCAAGTCTTTCAACTTGTCCATTTTTTTTTTTTTAAAATTGCTTGTGTTATAATAGTTCAACACAACAACTGGTGACAGATGTTGATCTGTTTGTGCAACATCTGTTGTTTTGGTATTTGCTCTCTGTTGAATTAAGGAGAGATTCTTACATTTGATAGAATCAAATAAACATTATTATAGTGTTTTGTTGTGGAATCTTTGAAAAATATAACCTTAATAAACATGGCAGCATTTTTTAAATTAAAAAAAAAAAAACTATCTATTAAAAATAATAGAAAATTAAAATTTTTCAATTACAGTTTTGAGTCTTTATAAGAGCTGATCAATAAGTGTATAGCCTGACATTAGCTAAATTTTGATTTGAAATTTTCACTTGTTCTGCGTGATTGTTAATTTTGCTACTGAATTAAGTGTAATGACAAAGAAGAATATATTGAAAAATTATTTGTATAAAATAATTGCTTTTTTCCTCATGACACTAGCAAATTAGACATCTCTATGTAATTTTGTAAAAAAACGTGTGCGTGTCTCTCTCTCTCTCTCTCTCTCTCTCTTTATATATATATATATATATTATGAAATGGACTAAGTCCGACAATTATTTTAATATATTTTTTTGTTTATACGTTATTTTTATACAGTTATTTAAGTAAATGCTCTCTTTATAATAAACAGTATTAATTACATTTACTGGCCTGACTCAGAAATTTTATAGAAAATATGTGTCCTCTGACGGGAATCAAACCTGTATCCTACATGGAACTGTCATTTGGTCATACTTATTATAAATCCCAAGTTGTGTGTGTGTTTGTTCATTTATATATTTTTCAACCGATTTCAACAAAACTTCACAGGACTACGTAAAATTACCTTGCGGTGGTTCTGACAGCGCCAAAAATTGGAAAAACACAATTGTTTTTTGCACAAAATCAATTTGAAAACACGATTAAGAGGCATCACTGTCGCGAGAATGAAAGGGGACAACTCATATCGAGTTATACTTATTATAAAACCCAGGTTTGTGCGTGCGTGTTCATTTATATACGGGATCGGATTTCCTACATTTTTCAACCGATTTCAACAAAACTTCACTTTTTTTTTTTTTTTTTGGCAGGTAGTGTTTCTTATTGTCTTGCACACTTTTTTCTTTATTTTTACATTCAGAATGCTTTAAAAATTCCATTTACAAATCAATTGTTTATAATAAAATTTTATTCAATCGGTAGACTCATAACGATTAAAAACAATGTTTTTGTTTGAGTTTGGGTTTGACCATTCGTTAAAAAAAAAAAGAACTAATTAAGACATGCGTGTCCGTCAACCTTAAACAATAATCTTTGTCAATTTTATTTTTCAGTCTTTATGATGGTCGATACTTGATCTATCTCTTACTGTTACATCCCCGGGCAACGCCGGGCTCTACTGCTAGTCATATCTACTTGAAACATACCTTAACATAAACAAATGACAACATATATCATGAAATGGACTGACAACTATTCTAATATATTTTCTGCTTATGTTATTTTTATAGATACAATTATTTAAGTAAATGTTCTGTTTATAATAAATAGTATAAATTACATTTACCGACCTGAAATTCCTGTCAGAGGATGCATATTTTTACAAAATTTTCTCATATATATATATATATATATATATATATATATATATATATATATATATAGACAAAAGGAAAAATTTTCTATACCAACATGTTATTGGGGCGGTTGTGACAAAGGTTGCTCACTGGTGCATGGGCACCCCCTACCCCCATTTGAGTTAGCATCAGGATCATAGTCTTTAGGCTGAGGGCAGTTACTTATTCCATTTGAAAGAGAGAGAGAGAAAAAAAGAAAAAAAAGTTTAGGATTAAAATGTGATTACTCTTGTTACAGACACAAGGTGGGAATTGACAGTTGTTCAGAGAATTCTTTAGAATCGGCTTACCAAGGATGGGCATGATAGTTATCAAGTTTTAACTTAGTATAAGTTCCAAGATCCCCCTCTTTGGAAAGTGTACAATATTTGCACATGTCCAGTTTACCATGCCAGAAAAAACTTCCATTAAATATAATGTGTTGCAGAGGTTGTACACAGTTCCCAACTTGTTTTGGGAGTTAGTAACATTGGTGTTTGAAATTGGAAATAACATGCTGTCTCCTAAAATACCCAGAACAAACATGGCACACTCAGGATGTGAGTCCATGTAAAGAAACGGCAAGAACCAATATATATATACAAGCAACTGATAATGTATTAACAACAAAGGTATACAAGCGACAAAAACAATGATGTATGTAACAAATGAATGTGCAAACCTTTTTGGTCCAAAGTATATGTAGTGAGTGAATGTGCATACATACGTGTGTGTGTGTGTGTGTGTATTGTTCATGTGTTTCCCAAAAGGGATGTGTTCTCCATGACAGGTTACATGTTGATGAATAAGCGGACAAGGTGAGAAGAGAATGAGAAAAATATTGCAGAATATTTATAGTCCAAAGAGCATCCCCTAGTAGTGGTTTAGAAAATTAGGAGGAGTTAACCCGACAAATGTGATTGACAATTAACAATAAATTAATGTGCAGGTAAACAGTACAGATGCGTGTAAACATCAAGCATATATATATATATATATATATATATATATATATATATATATATATATACTCTTACATACTTGCCTCAAAGCAAGAGAGAAATTTAAAGAAAAATAACACACTTACTGTATAAGTTGACCCCTCACCCATTAATATATGATAGGTTACCAGTGACCCCAAAAGATTTTTTAAAGCTTGAAAACTCGACTTGTATGTCACAATTTATGGTACATAAAAATAAAGAAATAAAAATGGTAACATGAGTCAGTTAAAACAATAAAAACATTAAACAGAAAGAGATTGTCAAAAACATACATTAGGGTAGGCAAAGATTTTTTGTGGGTAGATTCTTGACCAAAAAGTGTTCATGTTTGTTTCCTTTGTGAATGTATAATGGACATTTCCCAGTTTTTGAAAAGAGACACATGGCATTTCTTTGTCATTGAAAAGCTGCAAAAGATCCCTGTCGTATGTTTACATTCTGATAAAAAGCTACAAAAATAAAGATGAAAGCAAAACTAGTTAAAAAATTAATTACAAAGTTGTAGAAGTTGTAACACAAGCTATTATTAAGGACTGCATATCAGCTTCTATTTTGCTTTCATTCAACATTCAAAAATTCTTAGAATTTTTTCCTTTGTTATAGGACAGAAACTTTTACCTTTTTGTTTTTTTTATAAATTTCCTTCCTTTTTTTTTTTTCTTCAGTCTTGACACCTATCATGGATGGACCATCTGATGATATCGAATTTCTTGGGTTGGCTGATGAAGAGGAAAAGAAAACTAATCTAAATCGAAGGACATCAGGTCGAACGGCCAAGAAAATAATTGAATTTGAACCTGAAGATAGTAATGATGATGATTCTGAATTTGAGAACCAAGGTAATACATTTTTATTATTGTAAATTGCATCATACAAATTGACCTCATGATATTTACCTCAAAATTCTGAATTAGGCTTATACTTACTGTATAGGTCACCCCCTTCCCCATATATATATGTTAGGCTACCAGTGATCAAGAGATTTTTTTAAAGCTTGAAAACTTGACTCTTATGCTGCAATTTATGGTATTTGTAATTTAGAACAGCAATAAATTTTCATAAATTTAAAGTTATTTTTTAAAAATGTTTTTTAATCTCTAGTAGTTATAAAGTTTTCCTGTTGACTTGAAACAAAAGATTGCAGCTTTTTTCAATAGGTGGTGTTTGAATACATGGTTTAATTTCATATGCAACAGAAATTTAAGATATATATACATATTCTGAAAGGTGAAATTTGAATGCCTCCTTCCATATGATTCATGTGTAATGTGAATTTTAAATGTTTTTGTTAAAAAAGAAAATCAGATGCATTTTCATTCTTTGATACTGATTTCTAGAAAGGGAAAAAAAATGTTGTACAAACAGTAAAACAGATACGTGCTATTTATAGAGATGGTGCCATAGTTGAGAATACATATATAGAATGCTCAAGAACTAATGCCAGTATATGTCTAGAAAACTGGAAACAAAATGGCAACAATTGAAAGAAAGAAGAAAAAGAAGGAAAAGTGACCCCAAGCGAGTGTAAGGTGAAAAAAAAATGATGAAAAGGGCAAGTAAACACAACATTCTACATGTACATGCAAACAGGTGTACGTGTGTGAATGCAGACATGCACAAAAACTATTAAAAAAAAAAAAAAAAAAAAAAACTTGCACCAATGAAAAGTGCATATAAAAAAAGAAAAATCAAGAAGTATAAGCAATCAATTCTTGATACCTTTTGATGAGTGGGCAGAGTAATTCCTGGAGGGTCTCTCTATGAAACTCTGGAGTCAGGATGCTGAAGATAACATCAATCTGCTAAGTGACAAACATTTTATTTACATTAATTCTACACACACACACACGTTTTTTATATATATATATATATATATATATATATATATATATATATATATATATGTGTGTGTGTGCTGAGCATTTGTGGAAAATAAAAAACATTCCATCACTCTAGATAGATGTAAAAAAAAAATCTACACATTCAGTTAAAAATAAAAAAAACATCCTTGATAATGGCTAATAGAATAGCTGAAAACTCCAGCAGTGTCGTATAATTTTACTCTTACCTGCTCCCCATAACAATACTAATGAATCTTTCTATTGTCATACTAAGTATAAGTAGCTTGATTCAATGCCTGATCTTTTACTTTTGTAGACAGGCATTTCAGTTCATAATGTGAGATGTTAAAATATCGGGCTTCTGAAACACTTAAATCTTGGAAAATTTTCTTTGTAAAATTAAGTATATATCACATAGTTATTTTTAGTTTCAATTGTTGTAATTAACATAATAATACATGCTGAAAATCTTTGTAAAAATGATAAGAATAAAGCTGATTTGGTACAAAAGATGTTTTGATTGCTGAAAAGATTTTTGAAATGTCGTTCAGTCACAAAGTACTGTCCAAATAAAATTTTCTGTGAACCATGATTAAGATGAATGAGTTTTGTAATAAGTTGAGAAAAGCAGCTTAAGAAGCTTTTATGGTGAAAAAAAAGAAAACAAACTAAAATCAAAAATCAAGTCTTGAATCAAATTAGTCAGTGTTAATGCTCTGCTGAGTTCACTTGGATTAAGACAAAATGTGGGTCAAAACATGTATATTCAAGAATCTTTTTTTCTTTTTTTTTTATTGCTTAGGACAGAGCTAAGATGTTATTTTAAAAAAAGACGTCATTTTTCAAATGGATATTGCTATAAATTTTGAGCATTTTCTTCCACTCTATATTTCTGAGATGAGATATTGTAACTATTTACATTATTTATTTACATCATTTGGACTGTTGTCTTCATCTTTATTGCCATATTCATGATGTTTCGGCTGTTGTACACTCCAACCTTCTTAAGGTGATATACGTTGGAATTTAGAACTGAACCCTTTGACACATGGCCCAGTGAATAAAAGTGTTGGACTAGCCCTATGGACCAAATAAAGGGTTTAGTTTAAAATTCCAAATTTTGTAGTGTAAATATTTTGTTCCTTTTGTATTTTGTGGAACACTTAAATATCATGCAAAATGACTCTTGTGTGTTTGAAAATTCAGGGTTCACAAACATCCTGGAACTCGGGGAATTAACAAAAAAATAGTCATATTTTTCAAGGATAGACATCTTTTTGTTTCTAAGTTGTTAGCAAATGTATTCATATATGTATATAATTTTATGAGTTACTTGCCTAAATATCTACTTCTAGTATGCCTGGATGAAATTTATAGAATTATATACATAATTTATTATTTTTAGAAATTCATTTGAGCACAAAGGCAAGTTTTCAAAAACAGAATTAAAAATTAGTCAGATTTTTAACAAAAATCAGAGAATTTTGGTTTAATGTCAGGGAAATTAGAGAATTTCCCAATGCAATTTGACATTCATTAAATGCCATGTTTATTTTGTGCTTTTTAGATAGAAAATTGTTTGAATATAAATGCTAAATGTTATGTGATATAATCTGTTTTCTAGATTTTGCAAAATTTGAATAAAAATGTGTTTTTTTTTTTTGTTTTTTTGTTTTTTTTTTCATCTTTTTAACTGTACTCTGGTAAAGCTATATACTTAGTACTGTCTGTTATGCAATGTCCCAAAATCAAGGAATTTCAGTTGAGTTTTTCAGGGAATTATTAGGGAATTTTATTCAATGATTAGTCTAGGGACCCTGAAATTGTATTTATTTCAGTGTGACGAACATCAAAGCTTAGGCATCAGTCTGCGAACAGTACTTGTCTGAAATCAATTCCAGATTTTGCAGGAGCTAGCATTACATAATGTCCTTCCAAACCCTCCAGGTGCACAGCATCAACTTATTTGGATGCAGACTGGCTTTTCATTTTTCTGGGGATCTTTTTCACTCCACATTGTAAACAATCCATTATTCATGGCCATTCTTTTCAAAAATGGATGATGTGTTTTGTTTCTCATTTTGTGCTGGTGTGTACAAAAACTATGAAAGGCCCAGTATACATCCACAAAGAAAACAAAAGGTGAAATTAACTCCATGAGATCTGAAAAACATGAATCCTGTTTCCCATATATTTAATTATTTATTCAGGGATTCGCTTGCATGGTCTGGAAGATTGGTATGTAGGTGACACTTGGGTTAACATCTGCTACTTCTGTGATGACAAAGTAATGGTTCAACTGTTTCCTTCAGCATCTTTTACTCTCTCCTACTATTCCTCTACTCATCTCTACATCACAATGTAGGGCTGGCAACTCACTCATGATTGGCTTGAAACTACTCTCAATGGATGTCCTGTTCCCTCCCAATGAGTGGCATTGGAACCACCCTCAATTCTTACGTGACCATTTATATAAACCTGCAAGCAGATCTTTCTAACTTGTTTACAAATGTTTTCATTTATTTGTTTATTTAATTTCCTTTTGGTCATTAACCAGAGTTTGGCAGCTGATCTCTCCTCTGTCTTAACTAGCAGCTCAGTGGAGGAAAGAACTGACTGCTCACATTCAATGCATCAAAGACCAAACTAGTGACCTTCTACTATCACTGATCAGAACTTTCACCAATCGTGATGAGTGATGTTCCTTCAGGGAGGTCCTTGAGCACCTATTGGGGCTTAAACTCAACCCAGACCTCAAGTGGAGCTCATGCATATGATCCATCACTAAAGATACTAGGAAAATGGTCAATACTATGTACTGCTCCATCAACTGCATCATTCTTGCTATTCTCTACCTTTACAAGAAGCAGATCAGGCCAAAAACAGAGTACTGCTGCCATATATGGGCAAGAGCTGCCTAGTCATCACTTTCTACTCTCACTCCAAAATTATTCTCCAGTCTGCAACCCCTTTCTCACAGATAAGATGTTGCAAACCTCTCACTGCTCTATCACTATTTCCATGGTGAATGTTCAGCTGAACTACACCCCTTAGTTCCACCAGTCTTAACCTTTATGGCTAAGACCTGGCATGCCATGCACATTATAGCTAACTACCCTCATTCCCTTCATACCACCCTGGTGAAATGTAAGTTCCACTCAAGCAGTTTTTTCCCATAAACTGCTGAGAAAGTGGATGACTGTTTTGAAAATCTTACTTCATAGATTTAACTGTTGCTCATAAAAACACCAGACACTTCTGACTTGGATAAAATCATTTACCATTTATTTCTAGTACCATGACCTAATCATGTAGGAAACCCATAGTATCATGCCATAACTGTTCTTTCTAACTCTGTCTTTCCTCCCACCCCTCTGTTCATCTCTTCATCGCAGTACATGTCTCACAAACTTCTGATGGCCAAATTTGGAACACTCTCAACAGACAACCTGTACTCTGCCAACATGCATGTATCAGAACTCCCTTTAGTTCTGTGACTGTTTATATAAGCCTGTGAGTGGAGCTTTCTAACTTCCAATCAAGTGGCACTTGTTCTCAAAAATTTTCATTCCTTTATTTCATTTTAGTTAAGTGGGTGGCTGCTTTGAAGAACTTACTGCATAGATTTTTACTGTTGGTCATAAAAACACCAGACACTTCAAATTATATATCATCCACTTCTATGTAAGTGTCCTGAGATCTGTTGTATCATACAAATGTTTAAATCAGGCTTGCACAAAACACAGCTGGCAGGCTGCATGTGACCCACAAGACTCCCCAATGTGGCCTATGAAAAGTTTTCAAAATAGGAAATTTTGTGTTCATCAGAATAAATTCAGCAACTGATTGCTTTCAAAAAATTCAGTTTTGTGGAAGCCTGACATTATTCAACCAATATTTCACTGTCTTTGTATTTAATTAGTTTTTATTACTCTCCATAGAAAAAGGAATAGTTTCCTTGCCATCCTTCTCTGTATATATTTGTTTCGGTCTCATACTCACTAATTTACTGTAAAGATTTACTCCTATAGCCAGCAATCCATTGTGCAGGCCTGGTTTAGATGGAATCATTGAAAGAATTGTCAATTTCTTGATTGTATCATTTCAGAAAGTAACTCTGAGGAAAACAGTGATTTTGAAGAAAAACCAAAAAATAAAAAGAAGAAACAAGTTCTTTCCACAAAATCAAAAAAAGAAAATAGAAATCATTTGGGTAAGCTCCATGTTTTTCCAATATTCTTCTGTTCCATTATTTTTTTTTTTAACTCCTTCTTTTAACAGACATTTTTTTTTTATGGCATGTCCCTTTAGGACATAGGTGATCATGGCTCTCCAACTTCTTTATAATCTGAGTATTGCCATATCTTTCTTGGGAAAGATAGCGAAGTGGATTCCTGTTACCTTCTCCACAGTTTGTAATTTAGAAGTTTTTTTTTCTCTTAGACTGGTTGCCACTCAAGGCTAGAACATCTCTTCTACCCTACTATTTAACTCTTAACTGAAGGGGGGGATCATAGAATAATTAACAAAAATGCATGTAAAGTAAACTGCTTATATAATTACCCCCAAATGTAACTGGCATAGTGCATTTATTTTAAATAAAAACAGGAGCTGACATGATTTACTTCTGTTCAAGTGGAGTCATTTTTTCCTCCTTACTAATTCAGATTAACAAATCTGAAATACTAAGGAGGAAAAATGATAAATTCTTGAGCCACTGCTTCTTGCAAGAGTGGTATAAAATGTTTTCAAGAAAAAAAAGGACATAAATGAAAAACATAAAAGAGAACTATTATCAATTGTAAGGTTCTGCTTGTATCTTAAAATGCCAATGTAGATAAAAATGTTACCTATCATGAGTTAAATGTACACAAAAAATATTACACTACTTCAAATCTTAAATTATTGCAAGAAGAGGTAGCTCTGTACAAGATTATAGGCTTCTTTAAAGAAATAGGAATTTTTAAACTTTTTTAATTAAAAAGGAAAATTGTGCAGGTGTATGTCTGTGTATGTAGATGTATATGTGGTGGTTTTCTAAGAATAGCTTAGATGTGGCGCAAGGCTGAAAGTATGGGGCACCCTGCAAATCTAACTCACTTTTCAGTCATAATCCCAGCCCTGTAAGCCTGAAATTTTGGATTCTCAAGTTTTCGTTACTACAATTGTTTTCAGCAATTTTTTTTTTGTGATTTTTTGCAATAAATTTTTTTGTACAATAAAAATTTTTATAACTTGCAAATAAATTTGGGAATAATTGAAATTAATTGTGATATCCAGCAAAAGTTACCAATGAAATAAAAATAAATGTTTGTACGGAAAGTAAGGACCTACATACATCAAATTGTCTTTAAATTAAGTAGCCGCAGAAGAATTATCATTGAACTTTTAAAAGGTAAGCTTAAATATTAATGCAATATTTAAATGTAGCAAGCAATTCTGAGTTCTGTGGTTTATTCTTGCCTATCACATATGTGTGCCTCACAAAAAGAAAAAATATTCTTGTCTATCACATATGTGTGCCTCACAAAAAGAAAAAAATATTCTTGCCTATCACATATGTGTGCCTCACAAAAAGAAATCTCCAACAACAGAGGACCAGATTGCAATCAAAAGAGCCAGGCTGCATCAAGGAAAAGAAATTACCAAGCAAATAAAAGTCCAGATCAAACGGCAGCCAGCAAAGCTTCCAATGCTGAGAATATGCAAAGACTTAGGGAATCTCAAACTCCTGAACAAGCTGGAGACTCAATAAAGAGCTCTTCACAGGAGCTAGCTTAAATGCTGATTGATAGGGAGGCTTTTAAGCTAGTGTATATATGTGACAGACAGAGAGTTTGGGAAATACACAAACACACACGTATATTTTCTTTTTCTTAGTGAAATTGTAGAAGATTTGGATAGTGAAATTAAATCAGAGCATTTTGTTTACTGATGTGGAAATTTGATCTAGGGCAGAAGTTGTACCCATTGAGTCTGGGTTATCAAAAGACAATGGAAATGTTTGAAATAATTTTTAGTGATTAAAAATTGAAATAGAGCTGAGTAAGCTAGAAGGAACTTTTGAATTCACATGATTTTTGTTGAAACAGCCAAAACCCTGTGATAATCACATGTGAAGCAGTAGGGCCAAGGTTCAGTTGTAACCAGCCGGATTTTTCTATATAAACATGTAGTTATGCTGAAAGAAACAGAGACGGGCGAGCGTTGAGATAGGAGAGAGAGAGACAGAAGAAGCAAACGGGCGAGCATGTAGACAGAAGAGAGAGACAGAAGAGAAATAGCCCGAGCAAGAGTTTGGCCAGAGACAGTGGGGAGTCAAGTTGGAGACCCAAGAAAAAGAGAACGTGACGTCAGAGATTGGAACAATGCATCCGCTAACATGTACTGTTGATATAAGTACCACTTCTTCTGCCACCATGAATATTACTACTACTGTTACTACTGCTAAGGAGGAACGCCAATATAAATTTTAAGCTGCACACAGAAATCTTATTCCCCCATCGCAAGAGTCATATATTGTTCTGAGACGATTTAACAAGTTAATCATAACACTCTCTCTCTCTGTCCAGAATCCAGTGTATGCGTTTTTATATCAATTACTTTTCTTTTTTGTAACCCGTTACTTTTCTATACTATTATTTTCTGCTATATAAAAGATATTAACAATTCAATCATTGAATAGTTGGTTGTCCGGCTTTCTGCAGATATTAATTTTTTTTTTTTTTGCTGCATTCTAAATTTCTTAGCGCAAACTCTCCAGCCGTGTCTACATCTTCAGTCAACTGTGAATGGATGAACATCACTTCTGCTTTCTGGATCAATCCAAACACAATGTGGGCAGGAAGCAGGATTAAACCAGTGGACTGGTTGAATAATCTATGGAGGCTCAGGGGACCTACGGCCACTCCCTTAAGTTCGATTAGGACCGAGTAGACACCTCAACCCAGATAATAAAGTTGTTAGAACAATGCTGGACCAGCTAATGAATATTTCAAAAAAAGTGCTTGGTACACAAATTCAAAAAATTGAACATGTGGAGCAGATAATATTAAAAAATTAAAGTAATAGTTCTTGGGAAGAAGCTAACAACATTAATTCACTAATATTTACTGTGCCAAAAACCTGTGGCACTTAACATTGTTTACTTTTACTTTTTATGCAGTAAGATTTTTAGAATTAAGTGTTTAAATTTTTAATTACAGAATGCTCTAAAGCATTCTGTAATTAAAAATTTAAACACTTAATGTTATTTTTCTCTGTTAACTTTTCTTCATAAGAATTGGTTACTAAATAAAATTCTCCACTTGCTTTGATAAAGGATAAAAATGAATTAACAAAAACATTTTCCTCTTGTCATTTTTGTTGATAATACTGTCTTTACAGATACATTTTATTTATATCTGAATTTTTTTAAACACACACACACATATATATATACGCACACACATACATTTGATAGGATAAAGAACAAATAGGAAACTATAAGTGAAAACATGTTTCAATTTTATTTAAGCTTCACCAGAAACTTTTGGAAATGAATTGTGGAAGAGAAAGTTCCAGTACTTTTAGTTCTGTGTTTGTTTTTCCTTGGTTAGGCAGATCTCAGATGTATTTGTCTTGTGATGTTAATGTGTGGTTGTGTGTAAATTTGGATTCTAGTGGACATTTTTTAGTATCTGTCTATATTTCTGAGTATTATGTACACTATTTACATTGTTTGGACTATTGTCCTCATCTTTGTTGCCATATTTATTAAAACGTTTCAGCCGTTGTACGCTCTGGCCTTCTTCAGGGGGTTGGAATGTTGAACTGAACCCTTTATTTTGCTCACTGGGGTAGACTGTTCTAGTTCCACATGCCATGTCTAATGGATGTCAGTTACCAGTTATCTCCTGTTAATTCCCCTCTCCAAGTTCTCCACCACCTTAGCCAGGTATTGAACTCACACTTTTGGGTCCTGTCACTGGATCTAACTAACGCCTCTATCCACTGTGCCATGTGCCCTTGATAACTGACATCCATTAGACGTGGAACTAGAACAGTCTACCCCAGTGAGTGAAATAAAGGGTTCAGTTCAACATTCCAACCACCTGAAGAAGGCCGGAGCATACAACGGCTGAAGCATAATAAGTATGGTGACAAAGATGAGGACAATAGTCCGAATAATGTAAATAGTGGCTATTTTTTGTTGGGCTGATAGTTTCCATGTGTATGATTCTTGTAGGTGGTGGTGAGATGCTAATAAGATGGTGTGTTTGTGTATCATATTTATAGTTGGTCAGATGTTTGGCATAGGAGTGAAAGACTTTGGTTATATCAGCTGCAGTTAGACAGATCTTAAATTCTTTAATTATGGATTTAATGAAAGTTGGTTATATGAAAAAGTGTGTTTATACCTTCTAAATATATTCTTTGAAGTAAAGCATGTTGCTTTCTTATTAGTGTGGCATTTTTTAAATGGAAGTTAAGGCCTGTGTTTTTTCTATATTACAAGTGAGTTCAGTGGTTTGCCCCAATGTAGGTCTCTCTTATGTTCGTAGATGCAGCCTTTTAGGTTTTTGGAGGTTTAACCTGTATAGCTCTTCTGGCATTGCAAGCTTTTGATATTATAAATCTCAGCATTTGATGTAGTGTTTCTTGCTAACTAGATCTCTGATCATTTTGGAGGTGATGGTTATGATCCTAGTGTCAGGGATGGCTAGTTGGTTCTTGAATTTTGTTGGGACAACCCACTGAACTCTTAGCTGGTGTATGTTAATCTCAGTAACCTATTGGGAAATCTACTAGGGGACACTATTCTTGTTCTACTTCCCATGTCTAGGGATGTCTTGTTCTTATTTTTAATACTGCTCATACTAAAAATAAGACAATAGTCTAGTGGATTAAAGCCATGAATTTAGTGATATTGTAATTGAGAGTTCAATTCCTGGGCCGGGAAGTGTGTACTTGAATTCAGTAGAAATAGGGCAAGCAATAACTGAGCAGTACTAAAAATAAGAACTAGATGAGATATCTCTAGACATAGGCAGTGGAATGAGAACAGTCTATCCTCATTGATTACATAAAGGGTTCAGTTCAGAATTTCCTGTATGTTATTCAGATCAACATACACCTGCTGATGACCAGAGAGCACAATGACCAAAACCTTTTGAAAACAAACAACAAAGACGAGGACAATAGCCCATTTGTAAATAGTGTAAATAACTTTTTTTCCTCCAATATCTTCATTGTTCCAAATATACTGGTTGTTATAAAGCTCACTGGATTTTTCTGCCTGCCATATCCATTCAGGATGTTGGCAATCATGGCTTTGCACAATTTCCTGTCCTTATAGCACTCAATAAATTTTGTCTTTTTGTTCTCTCTCCAAGACCCTGTTCTGCTATTCATTTACTCAAGTTCACTAGGTAGGTTACACATTGCTTTTGTCCCTTTTGCCTTCTGTATGTACTGTGAGTATAAAATTTTCAAGCCATCTTTCCTTATTATGTGTCCTAGAAATTTCAACACTCTCTTTCTGATGTTAGCTATAAGGGTCTTTTTATTTCAATTTTCTCTAAAACTTTGTCATTGCTCACATATTCAGTTCATGGTATTCTTGGCATCTTCCTGTAGAGCTACATTTCTGCTGCCTCAACTCTTTTCTTCATCTGTGAGGAAATTGTCTCACATTCACTACCATAAAGAACTGAATTTCACATTAAAATGTACTCTTTTACTTTCAGCATGCACAAATTTAAGCCAAGTTCAAAAGAAAACAGAAGCCAAAAAGTCTGTTTTGTCACCTTTATCATCAGCTCCAGCTCAACGTTCTACAAATTCCATTAAAACAGTGCAGAAATCTCCTCCTAGCACTGAGAACATTAATGTCACCTCATCTATAAATATAAACAGGAAGACAACTTCAGAACAAGTGGCTCCAGCTAAATTAACCCCCAGAATACTAACATGGAATCCTTTTGGTAAGTAAACAGTTTCCTTATTTTTATTTATTTTATTTTTTTTTTCATCTATTTTAAATCTAAGAGATTATTACAAACAAAAATGAACACAATGAACACATTTGCTTTTATTTTAATTCCTGGATAAAAATATATCATGTCAATTTTATTTTGAATCATTTGTCACAGGTGTTATATAACATAGGAAGTTTTGTAATTGATATTCTTACATGTTAGTGTTATTGCAAACAGTTGTCTCTGTCTGGTGTCCATTGAAAATGTAATGACTTCACAGCAAGTTGACAATCACAACTGTGCCTGAACAACGCCCAATTAAAATCATTTTTTTTATATACTAATATTCACCCAATACAAAGCTCAAGAGCCACTCAAGGTAGAGGGTTACTGTGTGGAGTTATATTAGCATAGAAAAGGACCAGTGTTAGGAGTACAGAGCTGAAGTAGACTTTAGAAGGAACCCAAAACACAATCCTAAACAGGAAACAAGAGATAAACCTCTACTCCTGTTTAAAAGACCGGGAAGGAGTATGAACCAGACAATAGGCAAATATATCTACTTCTATTCCTTGGGAATACCAGGTGCTGTAAGCTTGGATGTGTGGGTGGCGTACCGCATAATGGCTTAGAATTGTTAATCGGAGAGCTGAGTTCCAATTCCCATTAGGTTTGTTATATTCACTTATGTGCAAATACCCTTGGGAATGGTATGAATCCGACTTTTCTCCCACCAGCTATGGGTTAGTTAGTAAAACTTATTTACTTAGTATAAGAATCTCAGATTCTTAGTAAGCTGTGGTATCTTTTTTATTTTTTGAACCTCACTGGAAATTTAAGCTGCAAAATATCAGTTGTCAGCAATGATAACCAACCACGGAGTATAATTAAAAAAAATTTTGTTTTTGACAAGAAAGGGGGAAAAAAAGGGTTAATGAAAAAATGAATTTCAAAGTGTTAATTGCAGGTGACTTGACATAATAGCTATATTAGTTTGTGTGTTTGGCTGGATGACAGTATACTCACTAGCATGGGGAGTCTAGTTATTCTTCTTGACACAGTCATTGGTTTATATATGAAATTTAATATCACCTCTGATCTGACAAATGTTTTCTAATCTATATCATGTTCATATGATGTTACTGTAGGATTTTATTGTTACCAATATCTAACCAGTTTGGAATTTCCTTGTCTTTTCACAAAATTCCATTGTTTCTCATTACTTGTCAGGTCCTTAAGGTGCACTTTCAGTGGTGTTCTTAAGGTACGCTTTTAATGGGGTCCTTAAGGTACCCTTTTTGTGGGGGTCTTTAATGTGCTCTTTTAAGAGAGAGAAAAAAAAATTAATGTTTTTTGATTTATGGCTTATCAACCCTTTGCATGTTATCTAAACCCAGAAAATATTTTTAGATTCTAAAATTTGTTTTTTCTTTTGTGTGTGTTTTTTTTTTTTTTTTTTTTTTTTTTAGATAATAATAATGTTTTAATGATACAAGCCTTACTAATTAACCCATAGCTGGGAGGAGAAGTGGATTCATATCTTTCCCAAGGGTATTAAACAAACCCAACAAGAATTGGAACTCAATTCTCTGATTAACAATTCTGAGCTATTATCCATTACACCATCCAAGCATCTGGTATTCCCAAACAGTCACCTATCTAGGCTCAACATTGCTTAACTCTAGTGATGAATGGTAGTGATATAAATATTTTCAAATTTCTCAGCCAGAGTTATGGAGAAACATATATTCTAATTTGATAAATATATAATGTTATCTGAATCCAAAGAAACATCTGCAATATTATTAGCCCTTATCTGGCATCTTGGCTTAAGTCATTTTTCTATTGTAGTAATGTAGCTTCGCTGTGCCTTTTCTATAAATATTTTGATGGTAATTGTTTTGATGAGCTTTACTCTTTGGTATCTCAACTTTACAAATTTAAGTGCAGTGCTAGATTGGCAAATAGGTCTCATCATTTTACAATTGACATTGCAAACAGTTTCTTCTCTTGTACTTCTTGCTTGTGGAACTCTCTTCTTGCTTCTTGCTTTCTAAGTCAAGTTTGATCTTCAAAAATTTAAGAGCAATATCAACCCTTATCTTCTGTTTTCTTAAATCTTGTTCTTTTATTGTCCTCTCTCCTTAATGGTGTCTTTTTCTCAGATCCTTTCACACTCAGTAACCCTTTATGTCTTAGTGGCTTTATCACCTTGCTTGAGGGGAAATGATTAAAAAAAGAGAAGAAAAAATCATAGACTTAGTTTCAAGTGAAAGTGATTTGAAACATCGTCCGATAAATTCACATTCATTTTATGATTCTAATAAATATTAAATATTTATTATTATGATTCTAATAAATATTAAATATTTATTATTATGGTTCTAATAAATATTTTAGAACCTTTTATTCTTGTTAAAAATATTATTAACCTTCAATTGATCAATGCTTCAATTAGAAATTTTCTTATGTTGACTTAACTCTTTCACTGTCTCAAGTCATCATGTGCTATTGTTGTTACTTTGTTGTTATATTCATTCTGTAATTGAAGAGCAGTGAAAATGAGAAAAAGACTAATGAGTTTTTTTTTTTTTTTTTTTTAAAAGGAAAGTCTGCTGGAAACATTACTAACCTTGCATCACCTCCAAGTATACGTCGTTTGGGTCTTTCACGCAACCAGAAGGTGAAGCCACTGCATCCTGCATTAAAAGTGAATCACTGACCAATGTTTTGTTTCTTTGTTTCTGTGTGTATATAATTAAAAATATATATATGTATATTGTACAGTAATCTCATTTTCACTGCTCATGAAATAAATGTATCATAATTTTATATCTATTTATTACTTCAGAAGTTTTTTTTTTTGTCTTTGAACACAGTGCAGACTTCCCTTAGTGACAAAACAAAGTTTGCTTTTTTTACTGATTTAATTTTTTTTTTTTTTATTATTGTACACCCAATACAAGTAAAGCCACAAAATGAAGATTTTGTAATGGCATACAGGCAGAGAGCAAGGGTTACCTGTTTTGAGGATATGTAAGATAAATAATGGTTGACCCTAGACTTGTAGAAGTTAAAATTTTAGTGATTAGGGAAGCATCTTCTTGGGTGTTTGTTCCACATTGCAATAGTCTGGGAAAGAAGTCATCTGAGTGGAAGTTTCTCCTCACCAATAGAATATAAAGAGAATGGGGATTAATCGACTGTATGTGGCATGGTGGGACCTAGCTGTGATAGTCTGGACTGGCAGAAGAACCAAGGAATGCAGTTTGCTTGAATATCTGCAATGAAAGTAGCAATAGAGTAGCGAAATGTTAGCACCCCTTTTATCTGCGAAAGGGATTGAAGGGTGAGAAGCAATTCATCACCAACAAGTCTGCGCAAATCCTTTTGAACTCAGTTGAGGTTGAAAAATGGGGATTGGGCAGTGCCACCCTAACCCATATGTGGTGGCAATTGTCCATGTTTTATTACAAGCTAATCTATATAAATTCTTCCAATACAGTAAAACTAGACAACGGAACAAACATAGAATACATAAATAGAACATTGTTACGCAAAAAGGTACTTTTTTTTTATTTTTTTTTTTTTAATACTGTTTACCTAATACAAGGCCCAAGAGCCACTCAAGGTAGAGTTTTACTATGTGGTGTAGTATGAGTGTAGGAAATTGCAAGAAGTGAAGTGTCTATGCAGGAAAGATAACGGTTAACTATAGACTTGAAGTGGTCAAGATTTAATTAGTGAATGACATTTCAGAGTTGGAGACAAAAGTATAGTGTGGAAGTAGACTTTAGAAGTAACAGGAAACAAGGTATAAATCTCTACTTCTGTTCAAAAGACTGGGAAGGAGTGTGAACCGGGCGATAGACAAACCTATCTACTCCTCTACTTCAGCTACAGATGCTATGGTTTATTTTACTTGTAAAAGACAACACATTTGAATTGCTGTTTACCATGACAATGCTAATGGGAACAAAATCTTTTAAGAATGAGATCAAAAACTGACATACCTCAAGCAAGGTGATAATCCACTAGGATGCAAGAGCTTACTGGGAGTGAAAGACAATGAGAAGACTTTAGTATGGAGAAAGGACAATAAAAGAACAGAATTCAAGAAGACAAGATGGTGACTGATACTGCATTTAAATTTTTGAAGATTGTAGGTGGCATGGAAGCAAGAAACCGGAAGAGAGATGTGAGAAAAGAAGCTATTAGAGACTTTACAGTTACATCTAGCTAGTCTAGCAGTAAAACAATGAGACCTAATTGCCAATCTAGTAGTATGTTTAAATTCATGCGGTCAAGGTGCCAAGGATGAAAGCTCAGAAGAATTGGTATGGAAATATTTATAGAAAAGACAGAAGGAAGCCGTGTCATGGCATTGGGAAAGTAAGTTGATAATTACCAATAATATTACAGACTCTTCTTTAAATTTTGTCAAGAATCTTGGGATATATAGCATGAATATCACACCAGATATAGCAGACATATTTAATTTCACTAATAATGTTACTTTCATGTTTACATGACTGAGCCACTACATATTGATAAAGTAACTTTCTTTTATCTATTTTCTCTAATCCAGTTGGGGTCATTACATTCATTTTTGCACAAATACTGTTGAGGAGGGTATAAATCCACCTCTTCTCTCCCATCTATGGGTTAAATAATAAGACATATCTGAAAAATCATTACATTCAACAAATTGTTAATACAAAAAAAATTAATAATTATTCTTACAATCCCTAAATATCTTTCAGCTTTAAATAACCTACAAAAGGTTGGTAAACTGTGAAAAACAAATGAAACTCATGTAAACAAAACCTATTTTTAAAGTTTTACTTGGATCTCTTCCTCTCTCCCTTTGTTATTAATTCTGCTAGAGGGATTTCATGCTATGAATTATTTCCTTTGAACTCTTCTCCCACTCCAACTGTGGGTTAAATAGTAGGGCTTGTATCTAGAAAAATCATTATCTCCAAAAAATTGTTGATGCAATATTTGCTGACAAAGACTTATTTTTCCGCTCTCAAAAATCTGTTTCAGCTTTAAATAGCCCACAAATAAAAAACAAAATAGACAAAATTCCTCTGACCTAACTGGGGATTGTAATTCTAATTTACTCCTTGTTCTTTGCAGAGGTCAGGGGTTAAATTTAATTCGATTTCTGAACATTCTTCTAGTTCTAGAAAAAGATTTAAACTGTAATATCCATGGATGAGACCAGTCTGATTTAAAATGGGGTTCAGCTACAATGTTCATTCACTCAGCAATACAAATTTCAATACGTCGGACCCAACTGTTTTGCATGAAATGACACAGTATACATTCTTTTTTGATTCAAACCAATTGATTATTAAAGATGAGACATTGTTTTTTTTGTTTTTTTTGTTTTTTTTTTGTGAAAGGCAACTTCAGACCTTATGGTTAGCCCACCAAATTGACAAACATCCTTTTTTCTTTAAGATATAACTATTTTGATATGTGCAGACAGACACAACTCTGAGCAGAACTAATTTAAAAACATCACTATGAAATTGTCAACTTTGAAAATGAGGAAAAAGCACTGTCATTGAGATAGTGACATAATTTAAAGAGATGTGGAATAAAAACTAATCATCACACTGCCATATCTGGTGTGGTATTCATGCTATATATACCAAGATTCTCAACAAAACTAACCTAATAGTTTTCTCTTTCTGAAGATACAATTCTTTCTCATGAGAAAGAATTTTATCTTTAGAAAGAGAAAAGATTAAATTTTGTTTACATATTAGTATTATCAAAATAGCTTAAAAAATAAATAAGATATCAGCTGTTGAAATGGAAGACTGTAAACTAGGGCATTTTGGGATACCAAATAATGGGGTTATCAACTCTGATCCAGTTTTCTTCGCCTCACTTGTGCCCTATAAAATACTGGGTCCCTGTAACAGAGAATTGGGTCAGCCCAATAAAAGACTGAGTTGGTTGTATGTGGTGCTGTAAGCATCAGGAGTTGTGTCCTCTTCCACAATGGGCTGTTGAGAGAAGACCTACTTAGAGTAGGTGGTGCTATTTGTATAGCAAAGATACTGGGCAGGTATTAGCCAATAGTCAGCATGTGTTTGGGACTGGGAGAACTATATAACACCAGGCAGTCTCAACATACAGATGTGCAAAAACCAGACAAGACGAACACAAGCTATTTTGGCGATTGGCGGACCATTATCAAAGTTCAATATAAAATGAATTCCTGAGTTTGACGGATTGGCATCCAGTCTTCCAGTGGTTGAATGGATAGAGAAGCTGGAACTCGTTTGTAGGCTATGTAGAATGAAGTCTTTGGAGCATGTGTTTTGAGACTTACAGGTGGGGCATTTGCAGTTTACCAACTGGATGACAAAGCAAAATTTGACATTGACCAGATAAAGACTTGTCTTGGTTGCAGCCTTTGCTATGGATTCATTTATGTCATACTAACAGCTCATTGAGCGGCACCTGCAGTACGGCGAATCTGTAGATGTATACCTGGCTGAACTGAAGAAACTCGCATTCTTGTTGGGTAGGACGAGTGACCATATGCTGGTTTGCGTATTTGTGCACATGTTGCCTGGCAATGTAAAGCAGACTATTCATGCGTTGTCTAGGATGGACATGCTGTCTATTGACCAGTTGCTTGCCTGAACCCAGGTGATTATGAGAGATGAGGAGATGGAGTAAGTCATGGTGGCAGCAGTGACCCAGCCAATGCAAAGTACGGACGTTTATGTCAGAAAGTGCTTTAGATGTAATGGTATTAACCACATGGCGAAAGATTGTCCAAGCTGACAAAATGACAGGGGATGGGAGTGAGGACAACGCAATACCATGCGCTGTTACTGTTGCCATACCATGGGCCATATGTCTCAATATTGTCCGAGAAAACGTGAGAAGAGATATGTCAATGCCAGTATCTTCTCTAGCCTAGCACTACCTGTGAACAGGGTCCAGATTGATGGCAGAACCATCACCGTGCTGATTAATACTGGTTGTTCACTGTCTGTAGCCAGCAAAGAGATATTCCAGTTGTGGATGAAAGGACCTGTATGCATAACAATGATAGACAAGGAGACCAGAGCCTATTGTGGGATCAGAGTCATTGCTTTCTGGTTGCAAGATGGAAGTCCTGTCATGATTAACATACTGTTGGCGTGAGAAAAGCCACTTGGTTTCAACCTTGTGATCAAAAAACTAGGGGGAGTAGGAATCACTCCTTCAGGTGCAGTGAAGTTCTTCGACAAAACCATCTCTGTGTGCGGCTCTCACCATAGAGGAACCAGACTTTAGTGTCAAGTTCAATCAGAAAAAGAAAGCATGGACAGCATCATGGAAGTGGACTGACAATCAGGCACCAACGAGCCTACGAAACAAGATAGCAGAGTATCCAGTGTCTGAGCTAGCACATAAGGAATATAACCAGAACTTACAAACATGGTTGGATAATGGCTGGCTCATACCGTATCCTGAGGAAGAGCTTGGACCTCCCAAGGGTCTAGTTCCATTGATGGCTATTATCCAAGCAAGCAAGAAAAAGGTACGCCCCGTAATGGATTACAGAGAGTTAAACAAGTACATAGATATGTTCATGGCAAGTGCGTATGTCTGTGCAGACAAGCTAAAGGAATGGTAACAACGCAGGCAAAATGTATTGCTGTTGGACCTTTGGAGAGTGTACCTACAGATCCATGTACACCAGTCATTGTGGCCTTTTCAGACTATCTTACTGAAAGAGCAGGTGTACTGTTTTACATGATAAGGCTTTGGTCTCCATGTGGTGCCTCTTATAATGAAGGCATTTATCAAGACGATACTGTCACAGGATGAAGCAACCCAAGATGCCACTTTAGCATACATAGATGACATCTTTGTCTACGAAAGTGTGGTTTCCGTGGCGTGCATCAGAAAGCATATATCTGACTATTCGGACTGATCTATAAGGACCCCATGAGACTTGACAATAGTGCAAAAATGCTTGGTTTGCAAGTCTGGGGGGAGCACAGTGCTTCAATGGAAATGAGGGAGTAAGTTCCCAGATATTTCAACTCTTATCACGCGTCATAATACGTTCTCTCTCTGCCGAAAACTTGTAAGTCACCTTCCGGTATGTGGTTGGCTTAGGGCAACTGTGGCATTCTTAAAGCACCGAGCCACTGCAGTAACCAAAGGTCGGGATGATGACAACCTCCTGAAGCGCATGATCCACAAGATGGTGACGAGAGTGTGTCAAGAAGACCCTGCAAGAGGAGGCTGGTGTGTGAGTGGCCAGGAAATGACAGTATGGGTGGATGCAAGTTCCCTGGCAACTGGGATGGCTCTGGAAGTGGATGGAGACAGTGTGGAGGATGCATACTGGCTTCATCTCAACAGTGACACTCAACACATTAACTTAACTGAGCTCAATGCAATGTTAAAGGGCATAAACTTGGCCCTTCAGTGGAATGTGAGTATTGCATCTGGTCACTGATTCCACATGTATGTACCGCTGGATTGACAGCACTTTAACCAGAAATACATGCCTGAAAATGAAGGCAGCATGTGAGAAGCTCACGTGGAGGCAACTGGAGACCCTCTGGGCGCAAACTGCGGAGTATGGCTTCAACTTGGATGGAAGGCTGGCAAAATCCAACCAAAATAAAGCTGATGAACTTACCAGGGTTCCACAGAGGTGGTTAGATTTGTTGAAGTAGGACACCAAACCTCTCCTCTCAGCATGTGCTGCAGCCATAGGAGAGTTGGGACCATGCGAAATAATGAAAATGCATCAGCGTAGCAATCACCCTGGTGTTAAGTGCACTACTTTGTCAGGCGAGTTGATCCCTCTGTATCTAGCAAAACTGTCAAATTTACCTCCAAATTTACAAACGGAAGTCACTGGGATCATTAATCTACAATCTGTCCTGATTGATGGTATGCTGCATCATGTTAATGACCTCTGACCTGCATAGGACCAATGCTTTGCTGCAAGTGACACTGATGATTCATCCATGAGCGAAGGGGAGTTGGAAATAGATTCCTGAATTTTCAATATGCCTCCTACCATGGTGGAGATGGATAGCAACAACACTGAGGATGAAGTACCTCCTACATGTAGTGACAACAATGAGGATGTAGTACCTAATCTGCGAAGAAGAACCAGAAGGAAATGTCCACCCCCTGCATGTTGGTGCTGTGATCAGGAGATCAGGGGGTAGTGTAACAGACTCTGAGTTGGTTGTATGTTGTGCTGTAAGCACCAGGAGTTGCATCCCCTTCCACAATGGGCAGTTGAACAAAGACCTTCTACTTAGAGTAGGTGGCGCTGACTATTTGCATATGAACGATACTGGGCAGGTATTAGCCAATAGTCAGCATGGGTCTGAGACTGGAAGAGTTTTTTCTGAGTTGAGAGAGGCACTCTCAATGTGTGGACGTGTGAAAACCAGACAAGTTTGCATGAAGGTCTTATGCTGTTGTTCAATTAGGGCTTTATGATGTCCCTCCCCTAACTATTTCCTACAGGGCTTCAACAAGTTACCTATTGATAAAATCATGTCCCACCCAAATATGTAGTATGCAGAAAACTTGCTAGTTTCAATAATAGAAAAAATCACTGATGTTAAAACTTGATTCAGAAACATCCTGTCAAGATTATAAATTTAATATAATATTGGGGCATAAATTCAAAATACAGTGTAACCTGGATATAAGAGAATTGTCGGGACCGGAGAAGAAGTCTCTTATATCCGGTTTTGGTCTATTTTGTTTAGGTAAGTATGGGAACACTTTGGGACCAGAGAAAATCTCTCTTATATCTGGGTTACACTGTATAGAATGTTGGTAGGTAGATATTTGGAAAAAATCATGATTTATGATATGAACTTATATGGTATATATTGTTAAAATGCTGTTTTAAAAAAACAAAAACAAAAAAAAAACGGGGGTTATTTAAAAATTATAAGACGTAAGGAGAAAGTAATATAAATACAGGGGAGGGGTAAGCCCGGTGTGTTGTATTGTTGTTCGGTATGGTAGTTTACAAGTAATTTCTTTGTCTCAAGAAAGTAACATTGTACTATATATTGAGCTAATGTTTAATATTAATATAAAATAAGCTAAAAATTTTATATATATATATGTTTTTAAAGTCTTTACCAAAAAATTTAATTGCTTATCATTGTAATGAAATTTTCTGTTTATCATTTCTTAAATTCTCTTGCATTTTCAATTTAGTTTATGATAAGCAGAAAACATCACAGAAATGCTTTTTGTTAATATTTCATTCAATGTTTTTTTTTTTTTTTTAAATAAAAATAAATAGAAAATTAATTTTTTGGCCTCGTTTATTAAAGCAAAATCCTTGTTTTTTATATTTTAAAGATCAGTCAGTCAATTAAGTTCCATATGTGATACACACTTTGGTGATCATGTCTCTTTCAATTCATGACTGACTAGGCAGAAGATTTTCCTGCAGTGGATTGCCATTTCTTTCTGTGGTAGACTGGTTGCCAACCAAGGACCCAACCTGTCTTGCTGTTTAACACTTGTTTGGAGAAGAGATGGATTCATATTTTTCCCAAAGATATTTTCATATAAGTGAATGTAACAAACCAGACTGAAATTTGAACTCAGATCATTGGTTTCTCATTTCGAAATTCAGAGATAAATAATACAAATTTCTAAATTTAAGTCCTTCAACCTTCATATTTCATTTAGTTTAAAAAGAAGCACTTAAGTTTTGTTTATTTGTATGTGCTCCATTTATTAAAAGCTTGCCATTATTAGGAAGAAGAAAAAATTTATCTTGAGAAATTGCTTTTAAAATAAGTTTTAAATGAAAAAAAAAAATTGTATTGTATTGGCACTGTCCCCGCAAAAACCCCCTAACCAGTCATTCCAAACTAATGCCTTATTGTCCCTGGGACAACAGGATTACATTAATTTTGAGCCTTGCTTTGGGGGGATGATGAAAGTGATCATGTGGGTTGTATGCAGGCTCTCTACTGCTCTTTTTGTCACCATATTCAAATTTTCAGATAGTAAAGGTGCCCAGAAATATTTCGATAGGGACGTCTGATTTCGGTATATTTCTGGCACTTAAAAGAATCCAATAAAACACCTACAATAAAATGGAAATTAATAAGAAAAGCTAGAATATGTAGGTCATTAAATGACCCATGTCCTTTGTGCATACATGAGAAACTATATATTATTAAGTTTATAAAAAATAAAAATTTACTGAATCAAAAAAATGAAATAGCTATTCTTTGCCAATATTGTCAAAAATGTTCCTTAAATAATATTTAAAAATAAAATAAATATTAAAAAAAAAAAAAATGGGAGCTGGTAATATGCATACTTATATTTGATATGTAATAATAATTTTAAATAATTTAAGTAACTCTATTACATTTACTTGATTTAAAAAGAAATATAGTCTATTAGTAATTAAGAGTAAAAATAATATTTTAAAATTGTAGTTCAGTATAATGTATTCTAAACCAAACACCCCTTTTAGAAAGCATCTTTAAGTATACAAGTACGAATTTAACAGAAAAAATGCCGAAAAACTTTTTGTCATTAATAAAAAAAAAAAAAAGACATGCATTGAACAGATGTCAAAATTTGTTGAAAAATGCACCCCTACCCTCCCTAAATTCAACCTCTTTTCCGAACATGACTGATACAACAATAGTTAATAAAAATGAACGCACTACCATCCCTGTCTAAATGATTGGATTTCCTTGTATCCTTGGAAACAAGAAATTATGAAGTATATATGTATTTAAAACTCAGTAAATTTAAAAAAAAGTTATTCCAAAATTTGATTGAAGATGAAACGGAACTAATGCTTTTAATTTAATTATATAATTAAATTTGAAGTTTTTAGCTTTGGTATTTGAAACATGGTAATTCCTGTGTAGCGAAGAAACCATATTTTAAATCAGTTAATTTATAATATAGTATCACTATCTATTTTTAGTAGTGTGTATGTATATATATATATATATATATATATAGCATGAAACAGCCTGTCGCCTCTGAGTGTTGACTTCAATGTTCACTTTTATATTTATATATGCTCTATCTGATATTGAACACTTTACTCCATAAATATAGCACACCTTAAAACTATATTTCTTCATATATATATATATATATAAAAATCAATAACACCTATCAAAAAATACATAAAAATTATGAGAATCTAATGTATTTCAAGGTGAGCAGATTTTTTTTTGTTAAGAAAATACTCAACAGAGAACCAGACCGACAATAGTCAATAAATTAATAAAAATTTTATTGTTATACCCTCTGACCCTGTTGGGCAGTGTTCTGTGAAACTTTGAAGTCAGTCAAGAGATAAGTTGATTATACTTCTATTAATTTATTGACACTCAAACACTATCTCTCTCTCTAATATATATATATATATATATATATATATATATATATATATATATATATTAGTCCACCCAAAAAATGCATGCACACTTCAGGAAAGGAAAAATTTGTCTTTTGTACTTTTATCAAATTATGATAACACTGTTTACTGTAGTACAATATTTTCTTGACAGAATGCAATCACCAGGCTATATATATATATATATATATATTTTTTTTTTTTTACAAAGATCGTAATCGATACCTAATACTCCAACCAATGTAGGAGAATATTGTTCCTTGAAACAATACAGTGTCAAATTTCATAAAAATTAGACAAGGGGTTCTTGAGTACAAGCCACTTTTCTGTTTTTATGCCATTTTAATAGGAAATATAAAAGTGGACATTGAGTCAACATCATGCCTGTTTCATGCTTCCATGCAATCTTCAGGCCATGTGTGTTGTTTTTGTTTGACTATTTATATATGCTGGTCAGTAGTGCATCATAGGTAGTAAAGTCTACTGTATTATCTTGATGTTTAATGGTTGGCCAGTGATGGTTATGTTTCAAATTATTCTAGAAGGCTATTGAGTAGAAATAATTGACTTTGAATGTAATTATTTGTAGCTATTTTATCATGTTTGTTAACTTTTTACTTGTTATTTATTATTTGTTAATAATTATTGTTATTACATTGTTTATATGTGCATTCATAGTTTGTTAATTTGTTTATTATTTACTAGTTTGTTTATTTAGATTTTTTATTTTATATATTTGGGAGGGGTCATGGGTATCTTTTTTGTTTAGTTTAAAGCATTGGCTTTGTTTAAAGTATGTTACATTATCTGCTTTGTATATAGTAAATATATATGAATTTTTCATGGTATTTTACAAGATATTTGTTTTTAGATTTTGATTTGTTTCCATGTCTGCATTTTGAGGTAATTTCTGATCATTTATTTAGTAATTTGTGTTTGTCTGGGAAAAGTGATTATAACCATTTTTCGCTCCAGGTAAAAGTTTACAGTTTTTGTTAAACTTTTACCTGGAGCGGAAAAATGGTTATAATCTGATATAACTGAATCTGTTTTCCTTATTTTTGTTAAAAAAAAGAAAAAAAGAGCATACCTTGAAACTATATTTTTATCATATATATATATATATATATATATATATATATACAGGTAAAAATTTCTATTGATGATGTTTTTATTTTATTTTATTTTTTTTTTTCTTAAATTATTTACCAGTTTCCTAAAAGGCCTTTTAATTATCAACTACAAAATTTTATGTAGAAAGCTGAGTGCATTAACTAGTTAACATTTTGTTAAATTATCTCCCTATCTCTTTTGCTCTTATTAGGAAAAGACTTCTATATCTTACAAAATAATGTAGCCATTTGTATCTGTCCATAATGAAATTGTCTAGGATTTATATGCTGACAACTTCATGTCATGACCTATATTAAAAAAAATTTTTTTGAGGAGTTTGAATTTAGCATAATATTGATTGGTTAGTCTCAGTAAAGCACACAACCCTATTTTTAATTCTGTTTTTTGGGGTTTTTTCTCAAAAAAAAAAAGAGGAAGTGTTCTGCTTTTGAAAATAAATTAATCATTCACTCACCAGTAGTTTACAATCACCCAAGGCGGATACATTTGTAGTGTTGAAACATAATTACCATTGTGAAGCGATTTTTAACATATTTTTGTTTTAATATCTTAAAGTAAATTATAAATAAATATATTTTATATATATATATATATATATATATATTAATGAATATACATAATATCCGTTGATAGCACAATAAAGTTTCATACAGTTTATGTAATCTTCAATCTTTTTTTATCCTACCCATTCCTTTGGTGGTGACATTCGAGTGACTTCGCCAGGGTATAGACCTGGGCAATGGCATATAGAGGCTGTGCACAGCCCAAATTACATGGCCCCCTTCTCAGCTGTACTGACAAAATTCAAAGAAATACAGGGCATTATATTTGGGGACAACTTAGCTGCAGGAGTTGCTGCAAAGTTATCAGTGTTGACAAAATTTAATTAAATGTGATTTAAAAAAAACAAAAACAGGTTGAAACAAGAAAAAAAAAATGGCAAAATTTAAGAAACATACTAGCAAAATATGGTGTATCAAAAGGAAAAAAAAAAGTTTTTCTCTTAATATGACTGTTAATGTATATTTTTATAACTTTGTAAATAATCAGCGTATATTTTTAATTATTGAGAAAAAAGAAGCATAAATCTAGTTTCATGTTTTTTTAAAATTCTAATAATAGCTTTTTAAAAACAAAAATTACTGAGTGAGCATAGAGTAATAGTGTCAAAAGAAAAACTATCTTTTTAAAACATTGTATTTTGCAGGTACAGTTGTTAAACTTAGCCAAACAATTAATTAAAAAAACAATCTTACTACAAAGTGGTAATATTGAAATACATGATTAAGAAAAAAAACAGTTTATCAGTCCTCTCATCAGAGCGAAATTGAGGACAGAAAAGCAGAGACTAAAAATGAACACCAAAGACCAAATGTTATATAAAACAGAATACAGAATAATTACTTTTAAGTCTACCAACCACTCCTCTTACTTGCAGGAAATGTCTGGTAGGACTTAGTGTAAACAATCAAATCTCCCCTACCTCATATTCTTGAAGCCGAGGTAAAGTTCACCACCATGTCTTTGGAATTTATCCTTGATAAGATAATGTATAGGCAAATAGACAGAATAGCAATGGGGAGTCCTTTGGCAAATATGTTGGATTTTTTGTTTTCAAGCAAGACTGCACTTGAATGCATTAAAGGACCCAATTATTGTTTGGTAACACTTTTTGTATTCAATAATGAAGTTGAGGTATTCCATAAAGCACTATGTTACATTGAACCCATCTTTGCACTTTACATAAAAAAAACAATTTTTTTTTTTTTTTTCTCTGGATGCCATGATACACAGATCAGAATTCTTACATTGGTGTATTGGAAACCAACCTTCATAGGCTTATATACCTGTTGAGATTCTCTGTGAAAGACCAAAAAAAAAAAAAAAAAAAATATTGATTAAAATCTTGGTAATATGCTCTGGAACAAAATTAAATTCAGAAAGGCCTGATCAAAAATGGATATCTGCGTCATCTTGTCGAGGCTACCATTTGTGAATGTGGTAATGCAATAATTTGTTAAACTTAAGCCAATTCTCCCACAAATTGCTATGTACCATGAAGTGGTGATGTGATTACAAGGTTTGCCAAGCAGATTTGTGTGCATTAAAAAAAAAAGTACCTGTCTGCACAATCCATGTGTTCGCTTCATTGTCTAATGGTAAGACTGATTTAAAAGGATGTTCTATCTCATCAGATCAGATATTTACTAATTCAAATGTGAGCATGACAGGTCAAAGGTTGGATGCACAGATCAAAGATGTATCAGCCAAATCTGCATAAGTATGCAAGTACAACTTGTTCAATGATAGTTGAATATTTGCTACAAAACCAGATGTGTCCAGTTTTACAACCAAAATATGGTTTCAGTACTGATGAAGGAAAATTCAGACTTTCATTTGAAAGTGTTGAAACTTATTTACATTAAGCCCTATCAGCTATCTCTTTATAAATGGAGTAGATATCCTCTAAGTGTTTATATAATATATACAACATTTAGTCTTTGAGGTTCATTTTGTGTGAAGTTGCACATTTTCTGTCATTAACTTAGCTCTGATGTTTTTGTTTCCTTGTGTTGTATTTTGATATTACCACTTTATAGTAATATTTTTTGTTACTATTACTAATTTTTCTTGTTTTAACATGTCCATTTTTATTGCCTTAATAATGATTAAAATATATGGAGAAGCAGCTACCCTCATTGTCATGATTTTCTCCAGATATGACAGAAAAGTCAAATTTGAAAAATTTAATTATTTGGCTGAGCATTCTTAAGATTTGATAACTCAATTGTAGAAAATTCTGCTGCAGTTAATAGGTTACATACATGCTGGTTTTTAAAGCCTAAGCTGGGTGAGGATATCTTACCCCACCCCCCAAGTAAACAAGGAGGGCAATACTTCTCCAATAAGTAAAACTTAAGTAGCATTATAAAAAAAAACAAAACAAAACTTCAACATCCTAAACATTTTATTTCAGGTTAACATACCCCCCTCCCCTCCAATACAAATAATCAAAGAGCAGATCTTTTTTTTTTTTTTTTTTTAATTAAAACTTGCTTCGGTTAATCATCAGGTTCATCCAAAGCATACAAGTGCAACTGCTTTATTCTTAGCATTTGTTCCATAATTGTCAGAAAAACAAATTTCAATTTTAAGGTGTCAGCTTAAAATTAAGATTTGTTTCCCCCCGCCCCTCTTCACATACATACACACACATTATATATATATATATATATATATATATATATATATGACCACAATGGAAGAGGGGAGGATATTCAAACAAGGAAACAAAGGCAGGAACAGTATTCTTTATATTGCATGAAGGAATTAATGGAAATAACTTATGGAAGTATTTTAGTTCAAGATATGCTTAGAAGTTAGTGTATATCAGCTTGATAAGCAAATATCTTGATATGTATTCAACAAGATCCTGAGACCAAAAAAAAATTTTTTTTTTTAATTAGATAAAAATGATGATAGAATAAAAAAGAGTGTATACAATATGATAAAGTTTATCATACTAATTTTAGAAGTTGGCATCTCAGGAAATAAATTTTGCATTATTTAAAAAATAATTAAAACTTTTTTAGTACATTGAGTATATTTCAGTAAGAAAAAAATAAAACAACACCTTAGTTTAACATTTTTCTTTGTAAAAGTCTTGATATACCTTCCAGTTTTTTTTTTCCAATCAAAAAAAAAAAAAAAAAAAAAATCAATCCACTGAAAGTGACTAGTTAAGTAAACAAAAAGTAAAAAGCCATCCGAGAGTCAGAAAGGCATAATTGCACTTAAATTCTTGTGATATTTGCCGATTCATTCAATTTAATACTGAATTGAACCAGTCACTTTTTCTTTTTTCATTATAAATCAATTTTCAAGTTTTGTTACAAATATTAAGACAATTCATTTTAATAGATATGTTTTTTTTTTTTTTTTTTTTTTTTTTTTGTTAAATCTCAACAAGATTTTGCTTGAAGTTATTTTTTTTTGGACATTCTGCCAAATTTTAGCCTCCAAAAAAAAGCCTCAAAAGTTTATTTTTTTCTTTTTCTTCATTATTTTTTTTTAATGGGAAGCACCTGTGTAAAAAAAACAAAAAAATTGTTGAATACTGCTACATTGGGGAAAATGAGATAAAGAGTAGAGTATTAACATTTTCTTAAATATTTTTAATGATTAAAAAAAAAAATTTTCACATTTTAAGAGTGATATTTGATTGATACTAATATAAAATACAAATAAAGAAAAGTCATTAAAATATTTAATAGATATATGTTTAGGATGCAGGACTAGAAAATGTTACAATTAAAAAAAAAAAAGAGGAAACTTAAATGGTCAATATTTCAGGCTAATTACATTAATATTGATTTATTTCTCAGTCAACTACTTACATTTTAAAATATTTAATAATACAGTTCTTTACATTAAAAACTAATTCACAACTTCCGATTTAAATTTTTATTTTAAAAAGTTTGAGGTGTCAACAATCAATGACAAAGCTATTCTATATGAAGTGAACATCAGCTTTTGTTGTTTATTTCATTTCTGAGGTAAACAAAATGGACACATTGGAGTGAGAACATTTAGAAAACAGCTGGCACAGGACGGATATTACAGATTGGACACTTATTTCTTTTTAAACTCTTTACAAACTACTTTTATATAAAATAAAAGTTTTTTTTTCATGATTATATATGAATGCTATTAGTTATAGCCACACAAGATGCTTCCATTTACCATTATTTTTATTTTTTCCTAAAGTATTTTTCAATAGTTGATAATTCTATCTATATCAATGTTTTTTTTTTTTTAATAAATACATTTTACAATTTTCTAAACTAAAGTCTTAAAAAAAAAAAAAAAAAAAAAATAAAAAAAAAAAATACACATTTTTAGAGGAAGAAAAAAAAATTCTGTTCAGTGTTGTGAGAATGTCTGGGAAAAAAAATCTTGTAACCATATTTGGAAGTGACTAACTTTCAAAACCAATTTGTTTTTATTTTCTTCCAAACACAAAATAACTAATTGGTTTGTCAGTTAAACTAAGTATCACAAGATATTTGACTGGGACTTGTCCAATACTGTAAGTCAAAAAAAATATTTGAAGAGATTTTTGAAGTGATATATATATATATATATATATATAAAAAAAAAAAAAAAAAACTTTAAATGAAGTGTGTTCAGACTTCAATGAAGAGGATCTAGAAGTCCCCCCCCCCTTTTCCCTCACTGCCATGAGACCAACCAGACGAGAAAGGGTTAAAAAAGAAAAAAATCCTTTCAGTGTAAATTTGTAAGAGTTGGTCCATAACTTTTTCTGAAGGATCAATAACAATTTGTTTTCAAGCAGTTTCTACATGTCATGTGGGTCTTCCAGCATCAACGAAAATAAGCTTTCTTCATTACTCACTCTTGTCTTTCGTTTTCCATCGTGATTTACCTGGAATTGGCACATGACCAACAACAGAAGAACCCACACCTACAACCCACTTCACACCACCCACACCAAGCCCAACGGCCCCACTGGCTGTGTTGTACAAGCCACTAGACATACGCCAGATCATACCAGGCTGTTTATCAGCATCTGAAAACATAAAATGAAATCAGAAAATTAAAATAAATATTCAATAAACAGGTTTCTAAATTTAGAAAGGTTTTTATTATTAAATGATATTAGTTCAGCCCTGTCACTTCACTGACATCAAAATGGTCAAATTGCAACTAAATTGTTTGTCGATTTAAAATACTACATTTATTAGAATAATTCTGTTTAATCATAGAAAGTGATTTACATTATTCAGACGGTTATTCTGATCTTCACTGCCATATTTACAATGTTTAGACTGTTGTATGACCTGGCCTTCTTTAGATGAAGGGATTTCCAAACCTAAACCCTATTTTAGATAAAAATAATGGGAGAATATATATATATATATATATATATAATATAAGGTTTATCATACTAATTTTGAACATTGGAAATGGGCATTTAAGGAAATTTTAAATTATTTAAAAAATAATTAAAACTATTCTTTTAGTACAATGAATACATTTCACTAAGAAAAAAAAAAAATAAAAACACCTTAGTTCAATATTTTTCTTTGTAATAGTCTTGATATACCTTCCAGGATTTTTCCCCCTCTCTCATTTTTTCTTAATGGATAAAGGCAATGGTTACATCCAATGACTAGACCCAAGGAGTTGTGAGTTCAATACCAGGCTACAGCAACGGGGAACCAAAAAACTTGGAGAGTTGACTTAAAGGGAAATAACTGAGGCATCGAGAAGGGCATGGCATGTGGAACTAGAACAATCTACCCTGGTGCCCGAAATAAAGGTTTGAATAATGTAAATAATCATACCATCTCATCTGAGAGGTAGAGACACATGGAAAGTTAAAAAAAAGACTTCAAAACACCAAACAATTCAATTTATAGTACCCCTCCCTCTTCAATCCTGGAACTGATGTGAATCTAACCGTCGCAACACAGCCCATTTCAATTTCATCCAAATTGTGTGCAAGCATATTAGAATAATTTCTGAAAAGTTCATGATTGATCAATTTGTTTTTTTAAGGCTTAACCTTTTGCAGGTTATTAAAAGCCAGAAAATATTTTTTAGATTTTAAGAATTTTTGGTGATGATTTACCGATAGACGCCCTACTAATTAACCCATAGCTGGGAGAAGAAGAGGTAGATTCCTACCTTTTCCAAGGGTATTTGTACGTAAGTGAATATAACCAAACCAACTGGAATTAGAATTGTTCTCAGATTCACAATTCTGTTATAATTATCCATTACACCACTCACTATTCCCAAGTAGTCACTCATTTAGGTAGTGACCAAGTTCTATGTTGCTTAACTTCAGTGATTGTATGGAAATTGGTGTTCCAATGTGATGCAATTTGTTTTTTTTTAGTCTAATTGCACGTGTGTGAGAGACACACAGACAGACACAGAGAGAGAGAGAGAGAGAGAGAGACAGACAGAGAGAGAGACAGAGAGACACACACAGAGAGAGAGAGAGAGAGACACACACAGAGAGAGAGAGAGAGAGACACACACAGAGAGAGAGAAAGTGAGTGTGTGTTTTAATCCAAATTAAATTTTCACAACAATTAAAATATCTGGGAAGCGTTTTAACAGGACGGAAAATGCAACACTAAAATCTGAAGGAGCATTGAGATAGCGAAAGATGCCGCCAAAAAGCTAAGCAAAGTATTAACAGGAAAATTCCATTAGTAACAAATAAAATGGTGCTGAACTGTTATGTAATGTCAGGCCTCCTATATGGCAGTGAATGCTGAACAATCTCCCTGCAGATAAAGAGACTCGGTTGATGGAATTGTTTTCTACAGGCTATCAACCATTTGCAAGTTATTTAAAGTCAGTTACATTACATTACATACATACATACATACATGAGGAGATAGTAGTTTAGTGATACAAATCTTACTAATTAACCCATAACTGGGGGAAATAGTTCAATCATACCTTTTCCAAGGATATTTGCACATAAGAGTGAATATAATAAATCAAATGGAAATTGGAACTGCTCTCTGATTAACATTTCTGAGCAACAAGAAAGTTTTAGAGAAAATGGAAACAAAAAGGACACTTATACTTAACATTAGGAAGAAATGGTTGAAATTTCTAGGGCACATAATGAGGAAAGAGGGCTTGGAAAATTTCCCTCACTTGTATAAATAAACTAGCAGTATAACCCGTTTTCGACCGGGTCTTTCATTACTGGGAATTTTTGCTGTTCAATTGGAGAAGTTTAAGTTTAAAATCAGACTACCCAAAAATCAATATTAGTAACAACATTTGGGTGCAACTGAGGCACATCCCCAAATGGGAAGGGGGGGTTAACAATTTGAAGGGGGGGCTGAAAAGGGAACTGTATAATAAATATTATTGTAATAATTTAAACTATTTATTTTTTAAAGTTTTTATGAAAGATATATATCCAAGAACAGATAGTAAATAGTAAAACGTTGTTGAGAGTTATAATGGACAGGAAGTAGTGGAGAGCCATTGTCACTAACAATTTGAACTTCAAACCGGCACTGAAGAATTATCTATCAAAACAAAAAATTTCATCAAAATCGGATGAAAACTGGAAATGCATAAACAACATTGATCACCCATACACACACTTTGAGATTTATAGATATAGATAGATGGCAGAACAGATTTAGGAGAGATAGCAAAAAGACAAATTTATTAAGTGCTACAAAGGACAGGAAATTGTGGAGAGTCAAGATTGCTAATGTCCTCAACTGAACAAGGCATATAGAAGAAACTAAATTTACTTTATATTGTCACTAATAATAAGCTGGACATTTACTTTATACCCATCTCTATAGAATAGAACTAAAATATAGAAATTAACCCCCTAGACCAATGTTTCTCAACTAGTGTTCTCTGAAACCCTGAGGTTCCACAGGCAGTTGCTTGGTGTTCCAAGAGAAACAGTAATAATTAGGCTAATGCATTTTTTTTTTTTTTTATAACTAATTTTTGTTTAATTTTAGGTTCATAGTTTTACTATACACATACATCACATTGTTGGAAAATCTTTGGTGGTTATAATAATAAAGTATAAAGGATAGATATTAATAATGGTATATAATAATATTTATGCAAGGGTTCCTGGAGATATGAAAACTATTTCAACGGTAAAAAAAGTTGAGAAATGCTGCTTTAGACAAATTTCTGGAAACGACCATGTGTAGCCCCCATTTTTTTTTTTTTTTTTTATTTGACTCCTCCTGCTGAGGGGGTGGGGTGGGGGAAGAGTTGTCCAGACTGAGTAAAGAGGAAATTATTCTAATGTCTTATTTCAAACTGTCAAATTGAGAGAGATAGGTTCATGCAAATGCAGGATCAACAGTTTCATAAAGATTTAATTTTATTTTCAAATGCTACTAGAACTGGCTGCAAATTAATTACATGTAGATCATAAAATTAACTTCAAAGCATAATCTGCAGTACTAAAATTTAGAACAGTGTACAAATCAATTGCAGAACTTTATCACATTATAAAACAATTAAAAACAAACCAGAATAAACATTTCATTATTGTTGAAAGTGAAGAAAAAGATCTGTCATTAAATGACACTTATTGATCTTAATATAAATTATCTCTTGCTATTAAAATTTTATAAAATGAATATCTGCTTCAAATTTCCTTTGAAACAAGGAATTAGATTTAAATTGGTTAAATCCCTTTTAAGATTTTATTTTCAAACATGAAAATTCTTTGAAAAATGGTGCTATACTAAAATATTCTCATGCAAAATATCACATAAAAGCATTTAGTGAAGCAATTTTAAAATTACCCAATAATCCAAAACCTAATAATGAACTTCAAATTAATAAAACATTACTCTTTATACTAAAGTCAGATAAATTTTCAGGAAAAAAGCCAAAAACAAAACTAAATTTTGCCAAAACAAGCAAATCTCAGTTGACAGTACAAAAATCAATGTCAAGTTTCTGATGATCAATCATCTTTTTTTTTAATGAAAAAGGTTAAAAGCTTTACTGACTGGCTTGTTCATCTGTCTTTTTGTTAGAATTTGCTGCATCTACATCTTTTGTTTGTTGCACACCCTCAGTAACTGGAACATCCTGAAGAAAAAACAAAAAAAGCATTTTTATATAATTAAAAAAAAAAAAAAAACTCCATGTTAATCAAATGTCAAAACTAGAGATTAAAATATTGACTAAAATATTTTACCCAAATTAAATTGATCCATTATAAGCCAGTTAGAGATATTTAAATTATTCTTACTACTATAAATTACAATTAGTGGGTACACAAGTTTAAGTGTACATTTCAATCTTAGCACGCTTTACCATTTAAGCAATACAACAAAGCAAGGCTCAATAAAGTTTATTGAACCTTGCAATTAAGCAGGGTTTATTCAATAAACCTTTCAAAGTCTGCAACTTACTTTCGTTACCTGAAGTAAACAAATAAGAACTATTGTTGGATTAAAAAAAAATAGTAAAAAAAATATTCAAGTTTATTTTTTTTGTGTGTGTAAAAGTTTAAATTGTTAGTTCAACTTTTGCAAAAGGAAAAAAATGTGCTGAAAAGTTCGTGGCCCAACCCACTCATCAAAAGAACATTCAGCATCATTATGAAGATTTTAAACTGGTTCTTATACTTTTCTAAACGGATTCATTTTTAAATCCAACTTTTATTACTTCAAATCAAACGTTACGGTTATCAGAGAATTTCTAAAACATGTTCTGAACTAATCTTGAAATACTCAGTTATGAGAGATGCGTGACTGATGAGTAGATTGCCATTCTGCGATAGACCAGTTGCCATCCAAGGCTATAGAACATGGTCTGTCCGCTATTTACCCATAGCTGGGGGCGGGAGAAGAGGATTCATACTTTTACTAGGATATTAATACGTAAGTGAATTGTAATGAATGTGTTTGAACTCGGTTCTCCGATTCCTCAATTAGAGCCGCTATCCATTACTCCACCCTGGGGAGATGGCTAAAAAATTAACCCACCCCGTCTTAATGCATACATTTGTTTTTGTAGAAGGAGCCGATAATGTAATGCTGCATAATAAATTCATTAAGTACTCTATTTTTGGTAATACTTGGGGAGAGAGAGAGAACAAAAAAAAAAAAAAAAAAAAACAGTTAATCACTTGATTAGTGATCAGACCAGTTTACTTTCTGCAAATAGCGCTCACCTATTCCCAGATTTGTTCGAGTGAAACTTTTTTTTTTGCGCTTCTCATGCTGTTGTGTTTCCAGTTTTCTCACACCCAAGAAGCAATTTCCTGGCTAAATACTTTTATTTTATAATCAATTCTGCTATAAATTGTTATTTGAAGATATTTTTATAGTTTAAATTTATAAACAAAAAAATTTCAAACTTACAGTTATGAATGCAATATTTAAGCCTGCTTAAAATGATTTTTTTAATCACATTGTTAAAATATTTGTATGGAAGTAGTTTTAAGTTATTTAAAAAAATAAAAAAATGGTTTTCAAATTTACTTAACAGGCTAATTTTAAAAATTTAAATTAAATTTAAACTGGTTGACAATGATCTTTTTTTATCCAGGCAGAAAGAATGTTTCTATGCTAAAAAAAAAGGTGGTGGGGGGTTCTAATTTAACAAAAGCACATTTATTTTTTGTTAAAACTGGAAGTGATTTAATGCAAGAGAAACTTTTTTTTTGCACCGAAGACATTATTTTTCGCCGATAAAAAGATCGGCACACGTGGAGAAAAGACAACACGAGAACACATGCTGACAATTGTTAACACTTCTTTTAACAACAGTAAGAGGTGACACCTGACATTTTCTTCTATTGTAATTTATGTTGAATTTGAATTTAAAAGAAGAGATGTATTGTAAACTTTTTTTCTTTTTATATATATTCTGAAATTAAATTGGCTTGCGCCTGGTTAAATCAAGAAATAATTTCGAATTATTGCCAAAGACAATGATAAACGAAAATAAACCAAATTAAAAAAAAAAAAAAAATTAAAAAGGAATATACATGGAAAAATCTTAGATTTTAAATGCCAAGTTGTTTTTATCAAGTTCAGACTGACAAAAAGGCCCTTAAAAAAGTGAATTAAGGAATTATGAGTTACACATGGATTAGAAAGAGTTTGTCAAGACTTTTCTTTGACATGTGCGAGTGATAATGGAGAGAAGGTTTTCAACTTAACAAGTAAAACAAGTTTTTCATCAAGTACCATTTTTGTAACTTTTTGTATAATTAGTCAGTGTGTGTGTGGGGGGGGGACCTGAAGATATTAAGAAAACGTTTACGAATCAGATTATTAAACCTAGCATAGATGTGGCACAAAGCCGAAAGTAAAGAGTACCCAGTGAGGATTGACGTCACAACTCAGTCGTAATTGATCTCCAGCGAGATCATCTTGCTAACCACGTCGAAGTGCCCCACGAATCAAATTATGAGTCATTTAAAATTTTACGAGAGTAAAGAAAAAAGGCCCTATCATTATTTCTCTAGAAACAAAAATAAAATCAGAAACTTAGAAGAGTAAGATTAGAAAAAAAAAAAAGATTATTTACATTTTAAATATCTAGTTAGAATATTTGAATAGACGGTTCTTTTTTTGTTTTAAAGAAAAATAACGACGAAAACGGAAAACACGAAACATTTTTGCTTAATTTTTTTTTATTTGTGCAAAGTCAGCAATTCTTTTTTTTTTTTTTTGGTGAGAGTTTTGGGAAATTAAAAAGTAAACTACCAAACAAACTTAATATATTTGTTTAATTTATTAAATAGTTAGATCCAAATCATGTTTATGTTTTAGTTTCTACAGAAAAAGATACTTTAGGAAGTATTTTTGTGTATCCTGATTAATAATAACAATGGAAATTGTTTCGTTTATTTTTACTTACAAGAACACGAAGGATAACAGATTGAAATCACGACTGATTAAGTACGTATTTTTTGCGCTACCAACATCTAAAACTTGAAAGATATTTCACTACAAAAAACATTACTAACGTATAATCCGCAACTGTGTAGCATATATTTAGGAGGAAGAACTTGCAAATATACGCTACACATTCTTACAGTTTTAATGGGGGGGGGGTTAAAAATTATTTTATTTTTACGCATGTTTTTATTTGAGAACTTCAGAATCAAAATAGAAGTTTTTTCTTCGATATTGTCCCCAGTTTTGTTAAGCTTAAAAAAAAAAAAAAAAAAAAAAAAAAAAAGGAATAATCGTGAAAAATTAAAAAATGGAAAGGCAAGGAAAGTAAACTTCTCTTCTAATACTGAATTCAAATTTCTTTTTCAAGCAAGTATAATGAAGCAATAATTTAACAATTTATAAATAAATGCAAGCCTTTCCTGGCCACATAAGAGAAAGATGAGAGAAAAAAAAAGTAACATAAAAAGCAGCAAAGTACAAATAAATGAAAAGTCTTGGACAGCTTTCTTTACAGCTACCCCCATCCCAATCATATTCTAGTCACGTACGTAAGCAAAAAAAAAAAAAAAAAAAAAAAAATTCAAATCAAGTCTTTAAGACGGGGAAAATAACGAGGTGATCATGCAAATAAATGATTCTCGATGTCGTCAATTACATTATTATTATTTTTTTAATGTTTTTTTTAATTTCTATATTGAAAAGAAGTTTAATAATCGATCGCTTTCGTATGACAAAATAGGAACCTATATATTTTTTTACAGTATTGTTTTTATGTGCGCAAAACAAAATGCAAGTCTTTAAAAAAAGCCTGTTGACTTGTAAAAATAAAATAAAAAAAAATCAGGTAAATGAATCGAAGTTACGTCGCTTAAAATTAAATACGTGTCACTTTTTAAGGTAAACAATAAACAAAAAATAAACAATGTACAGGAGTTATTTATGACGTCTACATAAACATTTCATTAGGAGTTTAAATTCTAGAAAAATAAGACTTTTTTGATAAAATTGAGTTAATTTAAATTTTGTTTGTAATTAAAAAAAAAAAAAAAAAATCAGGTGATCCCCGCTTCAGGTTTTTTTTTTTAATTTAACTGACTTTAGATTTAAAAAAAAAAAAAAAAAAAAAAAAAAAAGGGACTTAGTAATAAAGTTTTTTGTTTTTAACTTTAAAAAAAAACACACGAAACGTTTTTTTTTTTTTTTTTTTTTTTTTTTTTTACAGACAAAGAATTCTGGAGGTAACTAACGCAATATTTTATGCACAATTATTTTAGAACTTAATAAAAAATTAAGTCATTATTATTCCCTTTATTTACTGTTAGACATTTGTTTCAAATGATGGCAATAAATGACACATCACACGTCGAGTGTTCAAAAAACAAAAGACTTCTCTCTGACGCGGGGAAAAATAAAATAAAAATCTTACAATCTTTATCCTAAACATAAAAAGAAGTTAAAACAAGAGAACAAAAGATTACATATACTTCGATTACTTTTTAAAAGTTTGTTAGAAACGTAAATATAGCTAAAAAAAACAAAACTGTTACGTTTTCAATGTCACAAACAATAGGTTTATGTTGTGAGCTTGTTTTCATTAATCAGCTGTCTCAAATAAAAATATCAATAAACCACTTACCTTATAGATACAAGATTTTACGCTTTGGTATAACCGAGACATAGTGTTAAAGTTCAAACAGTCGTGTAAAAAAATCCAGTCGAAGATATTTGTTAAAAGAATTCTGAAAGAGGAAATTATAATGAAAACAAGCTCTGGGTCCGAAATTGATCCCACCTCCGGATTCTTTTAACACTACTGTTTGTCGTTGCAACCATACACGCTAACTGATCGGAGATACATCCAACGGTGGTGTTGTTGATTCTCTCTACAATTGTTCGTGCAAGATATTGAGTTTTTCCCCCCACTGTTTTGGGAAAAAAATGCTAAGAAAAATGGTCTCTTAGCAATAGTGTTTGGTGACTGGAAAGGGAATTGTAGGATGTTAGTAAAAAAAAAGAATTACTATGTCGACCAAAGAAAGCTGCCACGTTGTTTACCTTGTAATGGTCGCAGACATTTAGCACTTAATGTTGATTGGATAAATTCCCAGCCTCGATTTCGAGTTAGCCAATCATCTTAGGTTTTAAATATAGAAGCTTCTCGCGTATTTCTTTTTTTTTTTTTTCTTAAAGAAAACCGCCAAGGTAGAAGTTCCTCGGATAACAATAACAGAAGTGACATTAACTATACTTTTTTTTTGTCAATTATTTTTACTTAATTATGCATATGTTTGTCTTGATTGCAACTGACAATAAACCAAACTGAATTTTTCTTAACAGGCTAAGAAGATTTTTTTTAATATTTGAATTAATTTAATTAAAAAATTTTTACTTTCTGAAAAAAAATCCCTAACATCGATACCGTTTGATATTTTCTCTTTTAAGAAGAGCCTTTCCTTGTAAATAAGTCGATTTGTTTACCCAGATGCATAGACACAGGTAAAAAAAATCTGTGTTGCGTAACGTTACAAAAAAAATAGTGTTTGTTAATTATTTCTAACGAATTTGGAAAAACATGAAACCCCTGACCTAAAATTTTCATGTTTTGTGAAGCTGGTTATTGGATCTGATGAACTGATTCTCTTTATTTTTTAAATAAAGATAAAAATTTAATTATGTCATGAATGCCAGTGTTTTTTTATTTTACTTTTTTTTAAAATTTTATTTTTAGTCAAAGTAAAAAATACTTTTGGATAATGGTAAAAATTGCTTCTTTCAGACAATTTGAATTTCGTTTCAACAATTCTTTGCTCGCCTGACACCGTGTCACAGCATTTAAAACTAAAAGTGGTTCTTCCTTTATTCATCCAGACTTTTTGCTCTCTAGAGATACCTCTATTATTGTATTTTCAAAAGTCCATTGAGTCAATTGTAACTTTTTTTTTATTCTTTGTTTAAATTCAACTAGATATCAATATTTTCCCTGAATCATTGAGTTTCCCAGCAGAAGATTTTGTTTAATGCTACCGTACCCTTTTTTTCATTTCATTCTCTAAAAAGGTAAAAAACTGTTCCTCTGTTATATGCACGCTCCTTACGAGAGAAAAGTGGGAGAAAAAACAAAAAAAAAAAAACAAAAAACGAAGGGTACAATCGACGAGCCTTTCTGTGAATTAATGGCTAAGAGTAAGACGCTGGCGACCAGCATCAGTCATGCATTTCTTGAAGTCCTCAATACATTAGCCTATGAACTGCCCAACAGCACGTTTTCTAAAAAAAAATAGGTATGGCTTTGTGGGTGCTGATGTGATGAAGATGTAACCGACGTCATTTCAAGCATGGTTCCTGTGCAGGTCATAAGTATAAGAAACTAACAGTTAAGTCGTTCTTATACTTATGTGAAATAGAAGTATAATTATTTAATGACGAATAATAATGATAAATTTGGAAATAAGAATAAAAGTAATTTTCTTTGTATTTTTTTTAGGATTCTGAAAATTTAAGATTTAAATTTTATTGGTATCTTTTAATTAGAATTTTTGTGATACATAAAAAAAATATTTCTGATTTTAGGCTAAAACTACTGCTTGAGAAGAAAATGGTTAAAATCTTTTCTTTTTTTTCTGAAAGACTAAGAACTTTTTTTTAGTTTAAAAGGCTTTATCAATTTAAAATATTAAACAAAGTTCAACCCCTTCCATAAATGGACATATTTATAACCAAAACTTTTAAAAACCACATGAATTATTAGTTGTTACAAAAGAAAATAAATATGGGTGCTACTAGTATGATATCTACTATTCATTTTCTACTATGTTATGATATTTACCAACTGTTGGGAGTTAGGTTTAAAGCCTGTGAACAGTGAACTGGATTTGTATTAAAAATCATCAACAATTTTTTATATAAAAAAATCATCAAATAGGGGTTTTAGTGTTTGTTAACTGATTTAATGTCATTTAAAAATACTGTAAACAGGTCATTGTTTTTCCTGAGCATTTTTCAGCAATAATGAGTGCATTGTCATTTATGGTAGGGCGCAAATGCTGCAGTAGATATCATACTATAGTAGCACCTAAATATGTAAGTTAAAAAAATGGAATACCCTATTATTCAAAATTTAACACTGGACCCTGAATTCAGTAAATTTTTTACATCCTGGATATTACCAACAATACATATTTATAGTAAGATTACCAACAATACACACATACTAACAAATTGTAGTGACTTCACCAAAATCCATTTAAAATACTACCAAACAATCAACATAAAAGGACTCTTTCATGACATTAATCCATATAATATCCTACAATTTCTTAAATCAAATTGTATTCCCAATATAACTTCAACAAAACTACAACATATTACTGCTTCTAGTAGTCATGTCCATACAAAAAGGTTTCTGCATAAAATTTGAGTATCATCAACCATGTGAAAGCAGAATAACATATTGTTACTTCAAAGCTCCCAAGAAAATCAAATTTTGGCATTAAATGACCCATAAGGAGTTAAGAAGTTGATGAACTGTTAAACAAACCAAAACTAAGACAAACCTGGTAAACAAACCAAACTAAGACAAACCAATAAATTTTTATTAGTGTAAAAAAGTTAAGTAATTTAATTCAGAGAAAGCATAATTTTATCATAAATTTTTTTTACACTTACTTTTCAAATTAGGTCTTGGTTTGAAGAATACACATATATATAATGTGTATTTATAAAGCAGGTAATTGAATGATAAAATGGAAAATTTCAGTGTAATGTGTTTTGTTCTCTAAAAGGACTTCATCAGACTGAAATTGTGGCATGCTGAAATGTAAAAATAAAATATGAAAATAAAATATTAAAAACAATAAAATTAAAATAAGGCATTTACTTTCCTTAAAAACCCATATCTCTTTTTTCTCTCTCTCTCTCTCTACTTCTCTCTCAACTTAAGAGAAGGCAACTCTCATATAAAAAGAGGAAGAAGAAGAAAGCACTAAACAAATGCTGTGAAATGGAAGTTTGCTAATCCAGGGTCTAGTTATAGAAATCTACCAAAACAAGAGAGGTTCCATGCACATCATCTCCTTATTTGATACTGAAATTTAATTGAAATATTTTGAACGCATTTTTATGGCTTCAACTAAATATATTTTGACTGCAACTGTATGCCTTTGTAAGGACATTATTAATATTAATAAATAAAAATATAAAATAATAATAATGAATATCATAAATAAAATAAAACAAATAACATTAAAACTTTCTTTAAAATAAATTGAATAAACAAATAAAAAAGTTCTCCCAGCGTGCAACAGAAACATTTCCTGCCTGAAAATCGACATCACGCCAAAAACTCTGAATTCACTCTCTTTACCACTGACTGTTGAAAATCAAGACATCCATCTCCTCTCCTCAGCACATTGCTTGTTTTAATACAAAGTGACTTCTTCCTTTTTATCATATGCAAACATTAAAACACTTGTAACTAAAATAAGCACAAACCAGTACACAAAAATAAATAAAATTATATGATTTTAATTTACAACTTAACATGCTTTTAGTGTTATTTCTGTGTATATTTTTATTCCTGTGAACATGAAGGTATTTCTGCTGGTATGATGTGAGTGACAACCACACCTTTGACTACAGATAAAATATATTGCTGGTCATTTTGCTTTATAATTGTATTAGTGTTATTTTGACAATAAATATGTATTGCTGGTATTTTTACTATGAAAATGTGTTTTTTTTTTGGGGGGGGTTCACTATTTGCGCATACCTGTGATTCTAACAGAATTCTTCACCCTGGGTCAAGGTTGAACAACAGCAATTAAGAGGTGGTACTATGCTCTTCAAAATATCCAATCTCCCGATCAGAGGACTTGCTGCTGGATGTAGTTTATAGTCATACCCTGGACTATTTTGGGATGAAATTTGCCACTTTGGATTTTTGTCCTTCAATTAACCACTTTCAGTCCAATATATAAATTTATGCATCATATATATATATATATATATATATATATATATATATATATATATATATCATGTATGGATAGGAATCCGACAAAATGATAAAATGATAGGATAAGGAACAAGTAGGAAATAGATCTTAATCTAACATGTTTCGCTTTATTACTGACAAAACTAAAGTGAAACATATTAGATTATAATTAGATTTCTTACTTGTTCTTTTATTATCATATATATATATATATATATATATATATATATATATATATATATATATATATATATATATATATATACATAAAAACAGGGTGCGATGGGCAAATTGTAACAATTTTATATTTTTAATTTTGTGTATACACGTTATTTGTTTTTGATTTTGTTGACTGAACAGTATAGTAGGGTCAGTTGGGCACCATCTGAGAAAAAGAGCACCATGCTGAAATTCACTCTGCCAGAAATTTGGAAACAGCATGCTGTAATGCTTAGTATTCATACCAGAAGCTCCAATATGAACATTTCAGAATGTTTGGGTGTCAATCTGAGGACAGTGCAGAGGATTCAGAAAGAGTTGGATGAGTCTAATGGTGATTATGAAGGTACAGCAGCTCAGAAAACTCACTCTGATCATTTTGATAAGGAAAAACTTCCTGAATTTATTAGTAAAGGACTCGGTCTCAACATGAGGAGGTAGTGTTGCCCTGGGTCAAGAGGCTGGCTGCTGGAAAACCCTATGTCTGGCAGCAGGACTCTGCACCATGCCACACAAGCCATGGCTATCAGACAATTTCTGCAACCACATCACCCCTTACATCTGGCCACCTAACTCCTCGGACTTCACTCCCCTTGATTATTATGTGTAGGGTGCAGTTGAGCGAGAAGCCAACAAAACTCCTTGTAACACCAAAGATAAACTGAAGGCAAGGATTATAGCAGCATTCACCAACTTAAACAAGGAGACCGGCCAAAACAGTCATTGCAGATTCTGAAGTTGTCTGGAGGCCATGATTGAAGCCAAGGTGATTTTATTGAATAAATTTACTCTTCAGTATTTCAAGATATTTTTGTGCAATTTTGGTAAATATATCTGTTAAAATGAAGTGTCAGTGTTATTTTCATTTTTGCATAATTTAAAAGGCAATTTATCCATCCACCCTATATGTGTATCTTAGTAAAAAAATCACAATAGGAAAACCTTTTATGCCAGGGTGTTTTGTTCCTTGAGGGACCTTATCAAGGTAACTGTAAAAGTTTTGAGTGATTCTATATTTATGCAGATCCCAAAAAATTCATTCTTACAAAAAATAATGTCATGCATTCAAATATAAATTATAGAATGCCTGAAAATATTCAGAAAACTTCTTGGTATTTTGGAAAGGAAAGGAAAACTATGGAGGACACTAAGTGATATAAATGTTTGGCAAGTTGTTAAACAAAAGTGAATTAATGTTGTTATTATTGATGACATATTTTAAAGCTATGAGTTATCCATTTTCCTTTGATTTAATGTTGGCTTGAGAAAAGAGCATTTCTATTAAGAAAGGAGATATTCAAAAATATCAAGGGCTTATGTTTGTATTTTGTCTAGTAACTAGTAATGCAGTTTCAAGAATTTTTTGTCTTAGGTAGTTTCTCTTTTAATAAATACAGCATTTTTTAGATTGAAATTAAGTTTGTAAATATGTTTTTATTTTAATTTCTGGAATTACTTTTTGATAAATAATAAATCAATATTGCCAATTTTAAATTTTTAACAGCTTTTCCAAAAACCGCATTTGTATTACTTGATATTACATTTTTAAACATATCTACAACAAAACCAATATATTGTAAGGATCAGCTATTAAAGTTAATATATATATATATATATATATATATATATATATATATATATATATATATATATATATCTGTTTCAGTATTATTGTTATTATAGTCGTTTTTAGTTCAACAAGCTACCACTCCACTACTTTTCCCAAGAAGTCATGGCAATTCACAGATAATAACGACAAGGAATCTGTAATGGGGTTGGTGTTGAGTGTTGTATTGTTAATATATGTTACCCCGTATTACATGTACTAGTATTTGATAGAGGATTCCTTTTCTCTTTTTTTTATACTGAAAATGAAGTGAATAAAATGTACAACAACAGAGAAAGCATCTGGTTAGCAAATCTGTAGCTAAATGGTATAGCACGTCAGGCCAAATGGCAGTTCCGTGTAGGATACAGGTTCAATTCCTGTCGGAGGATGCATATTTTCTACAATATTTCTCAGACATTCAGTCTGGTAAATGTAGTTAATACTGTTTATTAAAAACAGAGCATTTACTTAAATATTTGCATTTATAAAAAATAATGTATAAACAGAAAATATATCAAAATAATTGTAGGACTTAGTCCATGTCATACTATCTATCTATCTATTTCTCTCTCTCTCTCTCTATATATATATATATATATATAGTTGGGTCAGTATAGATTCTCCATCTGTCTCATTGACACGGCTTCACTTGTTCTTACAGACATGACGGAATGCTTCTTCTTCTTTATTTGCTATATCCATTCAGGATATAGGTGATCATGGCTCTCCACAATTTCCTCTTTTTTGTAGTTCTTAATAAATTTTGCCTTTTTGTTATCTGTTGCATTAGAGCATGTAAATATCTACTACAAAATTGTACATTTTGTTTCAATGTTAAAATCAAACATTTCTTCAGGTGGCTAATAATAATGGTGTTAAACAATTTTATTCAAAATTGCAGTTAATGAAACACTACTTCACTTTCCATTACATTTGTGTATATATATATATATATATATATATATATATAAAATGAAATAAGTTTTGTTGTAGATATGTTTAAAAATGTAATATAAAATAATACAGATATTGTTTTTGAAAAAGTTGCTAAAAATTTCAAACTTAAAATTGGCAACATGGATTTATTATTTATCAAAAAAAGTAAAGTTATTTCTGACAGCCTTTTTAGTGCATACAAACCTATGAAACATTAGTACCACAGTAAACCCAAATACAAAGGAAACTTAAAGTGTTGGTGACCTCTCAATTCACTTTAGTGGGGTTACGAATTTGTTGAGAATAAACTGTCTTGCAAGTCCTCAGCATCCCACTTTAGTTGGGTCAGTATAGATTCTCCATCTGTCTCATTGACACTGCTTCACTTGTTCTTACAGACATGATGGAATGCTTCTTCTTCTTTATTTGCTATATCCATTCAGGATATAGGTGATCATGGCTCTCCACAATTTCCTCTTTTTTGTAGTTCTTAATAAATTTTGCCTTTTTGTTATCTTTCCTAAACCTTGTTCCGCCATCCATTTACTCAAAATCACTAAGTTATGTTTTTTTTTGTTTCTCTGTCCTTCTTGCCTTCAATTTTCAAGCCCTCTTTCCTAATTATGTGATGTAGAAATTTCAACTGTCTATTCCTGATAAAGTAAGAAGATTAGATAGCATTTAATCATAACTTTTGAAGTCATCGGTGTTTAATATTGTTTAGTCAGATGATAGCTTTTAAAGTTATATAATTAATTTATGTCAAATGTTTTTAAATGAGGACCTATCATCATTTATATGCCTTTCTATTTATACTAGTATACTTATCTTATTTATACTAACAGCATTTCAACTAGTGCACCATCCAGCCTTTTTCAGGTGTCTGTAGTACTTAATATGGGTGTGAAGGTGTTTTATTTGATTTCATTTCACAGCCTAATACAAGTTAGAAAAAAATTTTTTGATGGCCATGAGGCTGTTGATTTTCTCTTTTTACTCATCTCCAAATCTATGATTTTATTGCTCAGCCTGGATTAGGGGTTGTCCAAACTAAGTGGGAGGGAAGTGCATCATTTCTATGTCTTATTTCATTATTAGATCAACATCAATAGAATCATGTAAGAGAAGGAAAGGCTGATTGTGTATATATTGCTTAATTTCACAGCCATACACACCTGTTAGTAAGGATAGATTTTGGCTGACAGGAAACTGTTGATAAATCTTCCTTTTTCTTTTTTTTTGCTTGTTTTTGATGTTATGATTTTATTACTCAGCACAGGGTAGAGGTTGTCGAGACTGAGTGGGAATGGTATGTCTTATTCTAATGGCTTATTTCGAACTCAGTCAAATTGTGTATGTGTGTTTTTGGCATACATTAAACAGCGCAAGCACATTTAATTCACTCAGACACAACATGGACATAGGCATATAGATTATACAAGATCTAATTAAAAATAATGGGACTAGTGCTATAAAAAGAAAACTACAGCACATATCAATTCAGCATCTAATCTACTTCAAAGTAGTCCCCTTCTGAATCCACACACTTTATCCAGCATTATTTCCATTGATCAAAGCACTCTCTGATGTAATAAACCCTGCCTGTTGCTGCTCTGTCCTGTCTCTCTGGTGGTTCTGGCTGAAAAGTAAACCACCCGGTCCTCCCCCGGTGAACTGAAGGAACCACCACTATCCGCCACATTGTGAATTTTTGGACCGAACAGCAGTATTTCGATCCCTCAGAACGATCTGGGGGTAGGATGAATTAAATGGCTGGGTATTACGCTGAAAGGAACTCACTATTCATGCAAAAAAAAGTTTCTTGTCGTAGCCGCAAAGACATGAAAAAGAAAAAATAAGCAACTCTTTTGGTTTTTAGGCCACTGTTTTTATGTCACTACTGAAGAATTTACACGAGTACAAAATGTCGTAACGAGGTTCACTTGTTTGGGGTTGGAAGTGACAGAGAGAGAGTAGGAAAATTTTTGCCAAAACAATTTCGGCTGATCTAAGGGAAGTAATTCGTGGATCTTCATCTGCACCCTACGATATAGCAGTCTGTTTGCTCACAGCTTTGTTGACAAAGTTATCTGGATTCGTACGGGTTCTATTTCTATCTCTTGGTTCAGATCAGTCTTCTTGATGCAGGACAAACAACAGACCAGACCAGCAAATTCCAACAAGCCATCTCTTCTGCGTTCTGCCGTGTTCCGATCTGCAATCTGACTAACTCAAGTGTGCGGGCAGCTTATATAGAGAGAGTTGGAGCTAAACCATCTTTAGGCACCACCTTAATATGCAAATCGCCTTTGACCACCATGCAAGCTTTTCTGATCCCCAAAACTCAGTGGGAATCCAGTTTTCAAGAGATACTAAAATCGTATTCGGACCTCCTGCTGGGTCTTCCGCAGACAACGTCTACTTAAGTTTTGCCAAAACCACTTATCCCGGCTGGTTGAATTCCGCCATTCAGACAACCCAAAAGTCCAATTCGCCATTTATCACAAAATTTTCTTTAACGAATTCGTCTCTTAAACACTCTGGAATTATTACATTTAATTAACTAATAACTCAACCCCAGAAACAATTATTAAGAGAAAAAAAACAAGAGAAAAAAAAAATAAACTTATTTCTGGAATTACTCCAGAATCCCTTCTACCCAAGTAATTAGCACCTTCATCCTAATTCTTAAGCACTGTTGATTACTAAATCCACCTCGGGGTGGAGGGGTGTCTCACTCTCTATGTCACAATTATAGAACTCCTTTTTTGGGATGCTGCCTTGTTACATTCTATTGGATTTTTTTGATGTCTTGTTCCTTTCAAGTGGGAATTGATTTTTGAAAAGAGAAAAAAAGTTTTCAGGGATCTGGGGAATATGACTGTTGTTGGACTTGGGGAATGTTGTCTTTGACCAAAAACTGTGGCACAAGCCATGATCACTCATGGAAACTCTGTGGCATGGTGAGACGACCACACTCTGCATGCTTTCCTTCCAAGCACTGCAATTGAAACAATGGAAGTGAGTGAGAATGTTATAACTTAATGTCTATGTGCAACAGAGTTCAAGGTCAATCTGTGCCAAGCAGCTTCACTCTGCATACTTTAGCTCTGTTATGATAGCAACAGCCACGATACTTTTTGATCAAATCTCGTATATGTGCATGCAATGTCATACGCATGAACAGTATCCATTGGACAGGGAATCACTGCAATCAGCTCTTCTTTTATAATATGGAATCCCTTTTTTTTCTAAAAACTATTATTGGACGTTGTTACATTCAGGAATTAGATGCTGTAGATATTAATTTTGGATGTGCAGTTGGTGCAATGGTTGACAGCTTAGAATATAAAATTGGTGAGAAGAATTCAAATTCCAGCTGAGTTCATTACATTCACTTTCGCACAAATACCCTTGGGAAGAGTATGAATCCATCTCTTCTATCCCCCTACCCCCAGTAATGGATGAATGCAGACTGGACTCTTTAGCCTTGGTTGGCAACCATTATAGGAGAAGAACAGCTCTGAATTCAAAACCATATTTTGCCCTAGTGCAGAAGGTACCATGCAATTATCAACAAGATCATAAAGTTCACAATGATTCTACAATCTCAACTGGAGTCAATTCATTAAATTATTAAGCATTAATTTTTCACTTTTGATTTTAAATTTCTGATTTCAATTTGTTGAGCTAGACAATTTTTTCATTAGAATCTCTCTTACAAAGAAGTACTGTAAAACACACACAGATAGAAAATGGGCTCTACTGTGTGTGTGTGCGTGAGTTTGTTTGTTTGTTGGAGGTAGGTAACTGCTGTTAGTAATATTATTAACTTAAAAAGGACTTGTGATTTGTATTGGGCCAATTTTAATATTTAAAAAGAATCATTACCGGTTGAAAATTGTGGTCAAAAATTGACTTTCTACAAAGCAATCTGATACAGTCATGCTTCATATACAAGATTAATATTGTGCTTTCTATCAGAGAAAAGACATACTGAATATTGAAAATTATAAGAAAATTATTGATTAAAATATCATGAACAACTTTAACCCTAGAACACTAACCATGTGTATATAGTACCCAGCGCAAATTTTCCTATTTTTAATTACAATTTTCAGTACCTGATTTTTTACCTAAATAATATGTTTTTCAGTTCCTATTAATGTTAACTCAAAGTACAAAGTTTGAAGTGCCTGCATGTAAAATATTTCAAATAAAGATTTATATTTAATATTTTTTTGATATTTTCAAAATCAGGTATGATATACCCATGGTTAGTAGTGGTGTAACTTTAATTGATGGTTAATATTCTAGGGTTAAAAACTTTACTGAAAATATAGGCTTATGGCCATATCATGTCTTAATACCGGTTCTTGTATGGTCACCAAAGTTGAGCAACATCAAGCCTGAGAATACTAGGTTCTGTAAGCTTGGATGTGCAGGTGGTGTAATTGATAATGGCTCGGAAGTGGAAATCAGAAAGCCAGATTCCAATTCTAGTCAGGTTTGTTATATTCATTTATGTGCAAATACCCTCGGGAAGGGTACGAATCCACCTCTTCCACACCTAGCCATGGGTAAATTAGTAGAACTTGCATTAGTAAGTCATTATTATCTCTAAAATATTCTTACAAACTAAAATTATTTTCTGGCTTTAAATAATCTTGTTATGGTGTAGAATGATGATGATATTTCATCATTCTAAAAATAACCTTGTCATCAGTGATGATAGAAAGAAGGATATTTCATCATCCTATCTCTCATCATAAAAACAACCCTTCCACCACAAGAGAGTCAGTAGAGTAGACTAGGGTACCATTTAGCAGTAGTCAGTAGACCAGTAGACAAGTAGTAGTAATCAGTAGAAACACACATCTACCAGCACTTCGGAAGACTGAAAACAGATAATTTCAAACGCATCCTCACAAACAAAATTCTTGGAACCAAACCAAGTAAGCACTGACTTTTAAACAAAAGACACACTAAGAACATTTTTACACACACCATACCAACATTCTGTAATTCAAATCATAGAAATAAAATACAAATTCTTGCTATTTATGTCAACATGTGTTTCAAGTTTTTATTGTTTATGTTATTGTTGTATGTTTTAATTCATTTCATTTTCAATATAAAAAAAGAGAAAAGGATTCCTCCAACACTATGAATACATATAGCAATGGGCTAATTACTTTAACAACACTGAAATAATATCAAGTCAGGATTACTACTACATCAACACCCAAAATTACTTCCTCTGTTACAACCTGCAAAGGGTTGATAAGCCATAAGAAAACAAATCAATTTAGATTGGAGAACTGAATTTGAATTCTAGTTGAGTTCATTACATTCACTTACATGCTAATACCCTTGGTAAAGGTATGAAGCCAACTCTTCTCCCCCGTAGCTATGGGTAAATAGTAGGACAGACTGGATTCTATAGTCTTGGGCAGCAACCAATCTGGGAGAAGGAAAACTCTGAATTCAAAATTGCCCTGGCGAAGCAGACATGATGTAGCTAAGAACAGGATTTTTTGCATTGACTAGATGATCCCGACTATGGTAGACTCCTTTCTTTATAACTATTCATATTTCATTCAGTCAGTCAGTTATGTGCCATGTGTGATACATGCTTAGGCGATCATGTATCTTTCAATACATGACTGACAAGGTCTGTCCTGCTATTTACCCATAGCTAGGGTGGGGGAGAAGAAGAGGATTCATACCTTTCTCAAGGGTATTAGCATGTATGTAATGGATTCAACTGAAATCCAATAGTATAATTTATAAAGCTTTGTACAATTTCTTTCTAACAAAAATATTCTTAAACTTCTTTGAAATATCAAAATTCATTCAGCATGTTGAAAAAAGTCTGTTGTTGATTTGTGAATCTATTGAGTTGGAAACAAAGTTCCTGCTCAACTTTTAATAAAAATATATATAAATTTATGTGGGAACTTCATTTCAAAACCAATAGTTAAATATTTGTATTAATTTCAATTTTTACAAATTCAATGGTGGTCTAGATCATAGTTATGTCCGTGTGGTTTGGTTTGCTTATAGTACAGTTTCTTATTTTTATTTTTAGTATATTCAGAATCAAATTAATTTTCTCAGCTCATAAAAAGTATCAGCAAAACAAAAACAATGCAAGTTTTAAATAACAGTCTCAATATTTAATAACACAATCTGTGTTTTTAGATGGGAAGTCTAAATGATAGTTTTGTTTTATTAGGAGAAGGTTCAAAGTTTGTGAAGATCAAAGATTATGGTTATTATTAATATGTGGTTCCATTAATGAAGTTATTGAGAAGTAGTGTAGATTTTATTTCTTTTAATAAAGAGTTAATAAAATAGATGTATTTGAGTTTTATATTGAATATTCAAATATCCCATGTTCTATCTGTTTCTTTTAAAGCAAATGAATGAAAATGTGAAGTATTGAGGGATAATGATGAAGAAACACATGTGTTATATTTAACGAAACAAGACAAGGTAATTATTTACAAATTTACACATTTGAAGTTGTCAGTAGTTTGTTTCAGGAAAAAGAATCAAATATTTTAAAGTTCATAGTTTTGATGAATTGTCAAGAAGAGAAAATGTTCATATTAAATCATCAGACACAAAGTAATATTCCAAAATGTTTAAAACAAATTGAGAGAGTTTGTTTTCACATAAAAGTTATATGGTTGTATTCAACATGAATGAAAAGATATATTTTAAGATACTTAGCTTTGGAGTTGAATAGAGTTCTTTGAAATTGCCCAGCTGTCATTAGAGGCTGATAATGTATCAGCGTGTAATTTGACACCAGCATTATTCAGACGCATGGAACTCTGCTTCTTTCAGCCTTTTCTCTCTCTCTGTCTTGATTCAACTTTCTCTGCCTATTTATATCAAAAAGCAATTTCACATGGGCTCATTACCTTTTTCTCAGTTTGTATGCTGCGACCTTTTCCATTGGTCAAAATAAATTTTCATGTAGGCTCATTGGTCTTTTCTTCAGCCCAGAGCCAATCCTTTTTTCTATTGGTCAAAAAAACTTTGCAAAGTTTACAAATTTGAAAACAATAGAGAAAAGAGGGTTATTTTTATTTTGTATTCCCCACAAATGAATATATATCATTATTTTGTTTTTATTATTTTTCTTTTTAATCCAATTTCTCTTCAGGATGTAGGTAATCATGTCGCTCCACAGATCCCATTTTTAATATCTGGGAATTGCCATGACTTCTTCAAAAAGATAGTAGAGTTGTTAATCATTGCTTTCTCCAGGTTTTGGAATCCTGAGTATCCACCCTTCAAGATATAGAGAATCATGGCTATTCACAGCTTCCTTTTCTTTATTATCTGAGAATTGCCATGACTTCTTGGGAAAGATAGGTGAGTTCTTACCTGTTTTCTTTTCCACAGTTTGAAATCTATAATAGGCCTCCTCTGTTTAACACCTAGTTGATCACGACTTCTCCACAACTTCCTTTTCTTTATTATCTGGGTATTGCCTTGGCTTCTTGGGAAGGATTGTGAAGTTGTTTCCCATTGCTTTCTCCATGGCTTTAAATTAAAAGTAATCCTTCTTCTAGACTGGCTGCCAACCAAGTTTAAACAAAGCCTAGTCTACTGTTGTATTTAATGTTTGGGAGAGGAGATTTGAGATTTAAGTTGGCGAGAGAACTAATGGATAATAATAATAATACCGAGTACTATTATTGTTTGTTTAACTTTCCTCCCTCTTCCCTAATTAGTATACACTATACTTGGCCAGTCATGTGACCTTTAATGGCCTGTGAGTAAAACATACTCTATAGAAGAGAGTTCTGTGGCAGATGCCATAAAGAGAAGATACTCACTGAACACATGGAGAAAACACAACTTCTTGCAACATGACATGATAGATTTGTGAGTAAAAACAGATGTTTGTAACAGTCACTAGCTTTCCTTTACAGGGTCAGAGAGAAGTCATGTAACATATTTCCACACTTTGTCAGGATCTTCTATATTTATTAAACATTTTCATTTATGTTCTTCCAACTACTCCCTAGCCATCATTATTTTTATTTTTAATGTTTGGGTAAATATCTGTACCTATGGCAGATATTATTAAGGCTTCCTACATATGCTGGGTAAACCCAACAGTATGAAAGTGATCGCAAAAGAAGATGTCAGAATTTGAACTTAGTCTTCTGCTTTTTCTATTTTCTGTGTTGATAACCATTATACTCCCAGCACATCTATTTTATCATTAAATTGTTCCTGAATAAATTTTTGTCATGTTCTTTATAAGAGAAGTTGAAAGGAAGTGGAGGAGAAGTGGTGGGGAAGTTGAAGTGAAGTGAAAGAGAGTTTGAAGTGAAGTTGAAAGAAAGAGGAGGGGAAAATGAAGGGAAATTGAAGTTGGAAGGAAGTTGGAGGGAATTTGAAAGGGGAATAGAGGGAAGTGGAAGAGAAGTTGAAGAGAAAGTTGGAGGGAAGTTGTAAGGAATTTCAAGGGAAGTTGGGAGGTAAGCTGAAAAGAAGTCGGAGGGAAGTTGTAAGGAAGTCAAAGAGAAGTGAAAAAGAAGACAGAGAAAAAGTTGGGGGGGGGGGGAGTTGAAAAAAAGGGTGATGGGAATTTGAAGGGGAGTTGAAATGAAGTTGGAGAGAAGTTGTAAGGAATTTCAAGAGAAGTTGGGAAGTAAGTTGAAGAGAAGTGGACGAAAATTGGAAGAGAAGTTGAAGTGAAATTGTCAAGAAGATGTAGTTCATCATAGTTCAAATTAAATAGATTTCCATAAAAGAAAATAAAAATCCAAATATTACAAACGTTATGTAATTGCCTTTAATACAGTAGGACTTTATTAAATTCCTTGACTTTACTGATGCTCCATGGATAATAGTGTAGTTGACCCTCTGGAGGGGGGCATGTGGCTGTGCACCAAAATAAGGGATAAATGTCACAAGAGGCCGACTAACATTTTTAAAAAGAAAATAATCTGACAGGTCAACAAGAGGACAACAAAAGACAAACTAAAAATTAATACAAAATTTATTTACATCATAAACAAAAGTAGTGATTCATTTAAAGGAACATGAACAAACAATGAATCAAGTAATGGAGGCAGAATTAAGCTGTGACTAAATGTTAAAAGTAGAGTCCAGGTAAGATAATGGCATGAAAAGGCAAAGTTCAAAAGTTCAGTTCAAATGTTCGTTGAAAGAGTTGAGTAGTTGCTTGCTAAGTCTAATAATGAACCTTCCGTAATATTTTAACCAAAGTGTACGTTAATAGGTTATTTGAAATCTGGACGATATAGCCAAGGAGAAGAAAGTTCAATTTAAATGTGCAGTGCTGGTGTTGCGTAGTTGCTGGTTAAGTCCAATGGTGAACCTTCTGTAGTATTTTAACTGAAGTGTACAGAGTAGGTTGTTTGAGTCTGGATGGTATGCATACAGCAATTTCTTGAACCAGGTGAGTTAGGTTGACAGGAAAGCCGGAAGCAGGGACCTAGTGTAGCGGGAAATTCAGGGCTGATATAAGCAGGTCCATTAATGTTGATTAACCAGGTGAGTTAGGTTGAGATGGCGGTGCCAGAAGTAGGGACCATTGGATAACTGGAAGTTATAAAGGCCAGGAATGCCGGAAGATAAGGGTCAGTGTTAGCCGAAAGTAATACAAGCCAGGAATGCCTGAAGATAAAGACTGTGGTAGCTGGAAGCAATAAAGGCCAAGAGTGCCAGAAGTAAGAGTGGATAGGAAAGCCAAACTAGCATCCAGTTGGCAGACAAAAATAAAAGGGGATGCAACTCAATACATAACCCATCCTAATATACCAATTATGCTGTTTTAATGTTAATATAATGTCAACGTCGGACGTTTCGGTCTAGTAGGCCCTCTTCAGGACATATTCATAAAACATAATTAACATTAGACCATATTCAATTCAACATGAAAAGACGATGGACATAAGAGTAAGACTAATCAAAACAGACAACTGAAATTTTTCAAGATCAACATTCCATTTCAATATGATCTTACCCTTATGTCCATCGTCTTTTCATGTTGAATTAAATATAGTCTAATGCAAATTTTGTTTTATGAATATGTCCTGAAGATGATCTACTAGACCGAAACGTCTGACCTTGACATTATATTAACATTAAAACAGCATAATTGCATATTAGGATTTTTGTTTGTTTTTTCCGTATATTTTTCTTCATACTGTCGGATCTATATCCATATATTTGCTTATATATATATATATATATATATATTGTTTACCTCCCCAAATGAGACTCTGCCCTTCAGTATAGCCTCGTCTGGGTTCCTCTCTGTCTGGAGACAGAAAGTTTGACAAGAGGTGAAGGGAGTAGCAAAGGGGTTACAATAATAGCAAATCATATATAATATGGGCTAAAAGTTTTACTACTCTCAGATTTATAATAATTATATATCCCAGTTTATTAATTCTTGATAAAATTATCTCCTTCTACTCTTATTTTATCCCCTCCTACTTTTTGGTGCAAACTTCCTAGAAAAAACTTCAGTTCAATGGCAAAACTGATTTGATATACATTCTAAGACTTTATTCAAATTCATTCAATTCTAGAAATTCATTCAAATTATAATTCATTCAATTCTAGAAATTCATTTGGATCATAACAAATCAAAATAATTATTTTAGTTGTGTAACATATCAACTTTCCTCATTATTTAAAAAATAAGTCTGAAAAAGAACATTTGGGACATAATGACATTTTGACTTCTTTTCTCAATCAGTGGTTGTATAGAACAATGCATGATGTTTGGTAAAGAAAAAAAATGAAGAACATTAAAAATAAAGGCTTTGTAAGGTTTAGGTAGAAATTTGATATAGAAGAAAAAAATTGTTTTATTTAACTCTCTTTAAATAATTTACTGTATGTATACATACCATTTCTTCATTTATAAACTAAAAATTGTAAACTTTATATCCACCCCAGCTTATTCCAAACCTTTCCCTTAATAATTTTTGAAAATCTTCAGTTCCCCTTTAATTGAAGATCCGAAAATACGGTGTGGTCCGAAAGTCTTTTTCTTTTTCAAAAAGCTGACACAAGCTCCTACAGTTTGGAAGAGAGATTGGTGGTGAAAAGACATTTGGACTACCCTGTACACACGGAAAGCCAATTTGATGACATAGGGGACACAAATCCTCCCCGCTTAAAAATACGTGTGACATTTTAAAAAATAATTAAATTAAAGAAATAAAAAAAGAAAAATAAATAATAAAAATTGAAAACATGGCACAATTTTTTTTATTAACTCGAATTCCTTCCCTCACCCAGGTTTTGATAACTCCAAATTTGATAGTTTCAACATTTTTTAAAAATTGGTTTAAAACTTTTTTTTTAAATTTCAAAAAAATGCTGTTACTTAGTCAGTGTTAGTTATTTTATTAAAAAAAAATGTATGTTTTTGTTACGCATATCTTTTTTTTTTCTTTATATTTTTTTGCTCCTTTGAAATATATTTTGAAAAGTATTTCTAGTTTTGAAAGCTTTGCTAGCCGGTATAAGCGCGGATAAGTGAATTTTTGGTTGTCAATCCGCGGATGATGATGACTTCGCAGATATTTTTCAACCACGTTAACAAAGTTTACGTGACAACAACGTAAACAATTGGTGAACACGTGGACTTTATTGACCTAATTGAGTCTCTCCCATGTTAACACCCGAAGCGCAAATACTGACCTTCCAAAGTTGCTTTACCTAGCCTCATATCATGAGCACACATTTTTTTTACCCCTCAAAAATTCCTTTTTTCACGTTTGGCTTGGTGGAGTTGTACAATTGGCACCGTGGCAAGGAACATATTTTTTTTTTTAATGTATTCCTTGTCTCGGTGCCAATGATTTTTTAGTTCTTAGTTACGAAGCCTAAGGACACCAGATCCCGAAATATATATTTTTTCATTTATTTTTAAGGCGTTTTGTTTGCTATGTAATTATTTGTGTATAAAAATTGATCTTCCTTCGAAAGCCAAAACAAAATATGCCCGTACGCGCGATTTTTTTAAAATATAAAAAGAAAAATTTTAAACACTGATATTAATTAATTTTATCGTAACCTGGAGTTCTTTCTTCATACTATTGTTTTTAACGCACTCCAGAAAAAAATGTTTAAGAAATCACATGGTATGAAATGTACATTTTGTTTTGGCTTAGAGAGATAGATTTATTATTTTTTTTTACTACTTAATGAATTTACTTAGCAAAGAGGATTTCCCATCCGTTAACGGTTTACCCGTTACATCTCCACAAGGCGGGATGTTCACAAGGCCATTTGTGTTGTTGTTGTTTTGTTTTTTTACGAGCCCGTAGACTCGGGCAAAAATTCTGTAGATCTCGTACAGGGTCGAGTTTTGGCATGACTTCGTCTGGGTTCCTCCCTTTCTCGGAGCAGAGGTCTCTACAAGTATTGGCAAGCTTTAACTGTTATTAAAATTTAATATTTTTTTTATTCATGATTTTGTAGAGGTAATCTTTCTATGGCATAAAAATGGTAATTAATATGTAGGAAAAAAAAAGAAGAAAAGAATCTATTTCTGGTCACAGTTCCTATATTGTACAACTCTAACAAAAATCTTATAACGTACATTTTTTTGTTCCAATTATTATTTTACTTAAAAAAAAAAAAAGAAAACATGTACCTAAAAAAATTGTCCTTGACCTAAGCGACCATTCAGTTGAGTTTTAAAACAAACACCGGTGGATAAGACTGCAATTGTTTGCGGTATATTGTTTCCTTTTTTTTATGGATTTACTTTTCATTCATGTCTCTAATGATCAGAATCACATCCAGCTTATTTCGTGTGCTACCCAAGTGTCAACAAGTAGTTGGTAGCAAGCAGCAAGATGTGTTTTTATTTGGTTCCAAATTTACAAGGACATTTTCCAAGCAGCCTAAACTCTTGAGACAAACGGATGTTTCATTAGAAAACAATCCTAAAGATTGGATGCTTTCTGCTCTACCTATGAGATATATATATGTCAACACGTGTCAACAACGATGGGAAGACATACCCGGTAGGTAAAGTAAAGAAAATTGTAGGAAGAGAATCCCCCATTACAACTAGCGTGTTACTGTTATTGTCCTTCAAAATTCCATTTTTTTGGTAAAAAAAAAAGGTTCAATTTTGTATTGCATTTTATATGGAAATGTTTTTTCTTGTGTAATTTACGTTCCTTTCTTAAAATTAAAATATGGCATTAATTTACTTGCAATATATAATTAAATTAAGAACTAATGCCACAAACTGCATGTTGTTTTTTACCCAAAATGTCTGTGAAGGAAAGACGAAACCTAATAGAAAAATAAAAATAGACAACCAGTGAAAAAAAATCCATTTAGAAAAAAATCGATATTTTGAATTTAGTAGTTAATTTATTTATTAACAATAATTTAATAGCAAGAAGAGTCAGAGTGGCTTTTATCGTCTTGCTTGGGAGGAAATTATTTTAAAAAAATATCATAAATGAACAATGCAAAACAAACTACATTTTAAGAAAAAAATTTTTGAAAAAATACAAATGTTTTAAAGTTATAACAACATAGTAAATTTAATGTCAAATTTATTTTTAAAAGCTTTAGCAACATCAAGCTTTTTGCCATACATCATGTGGCCAAGCGGTGACACGTGAAAAAAATCTGCTCTGTATTTTAAGTTAATTGGTCGTATTGAGAAGACGTAAAAAGACCTCCTGTTTTCTAACTTGAAAGCATTTATTTAACAATTTACTTATCAAATATTGTTCATTTCCTCAAGTCTTAAAATAGATCTATATAAATTAGAAGAATATTTGTTTCGTCTGGCATGTTTAATTTTAGTCACAAATACAATCCTATGTGTACTACACCAGTTTTCTTTTAGTTTTTTTTTTTTTTACTAAAACTTTTTTTATAAGAATTTTATTTAGTTAACTAACAAATCGACAATCGACTCAACTTTAGATTTCTCAACGACAAAAACACAACTTTACGCATTTTTTACATGTATGTAATCGAGAAATCAACGTCTAAAGACTTTTTTTTAGTAGACGTTGATTGATTTCTTTTAAAAAGTAACTGTTTTTTCTGTTTAGTTTACAGTACACTTTACACAGATCGCAGCATCTATCAGAGATGAAATTTAAATTTTTTATTACTATTACAAATTACATTCCAAAATTTTTAACACATCAGCAGATATAGCTATTTAATGTCAACAACTGAGCACAAATAGTTATTAAATAAATAATTAAAAAAATTAGTAATTAATGAATGTATGATTATTACTTAAACAATAATAATACTGAATAATTTTTTTTTATACATTTTTTAAAGTATTATTTAATGACATCTCCCTAGCTGTCGTAATTTATTAAAATGGGACATAAATTCGTGGCGGCTTGATGCCAACGAAAAAACTGAGTTTTTGAATCTCTGATCCCGCATAAAGTTTGTCATAAACTATTTTTACGTTGTCAATAAATCAATTATTGTTCCGAAATCGTACTTGAAGTTGAACCAACCAACGTAATTGTTTCTCTGCGCAACCAAGAATATATTGTTTTTGTGTACTACTAAAACTTGAACCATGCTAAAATTGACAGTCTTTTTGAATTAATAGAATTAATTAACTAAAATCGTGTTTTAAATGTTGGCTGTTGGGGGATGCAAAATAGCGTCAGACAATTCTTAAGTTACTTTTTTATTTTATTTTTTAAGTTAACTAATTGTTCACCCAGCCCAAGTTTTTTAAGTTAACTAATTGTTCACCCAGCACTGGTTGGCAAATTGCGACCCGCAAAAAGCATTTCTAAGAAAAAAAAATCTCACCTTATTCGATTTTTGTCTAATTATTTTTTTCTTTAATTTTAATTAATGTCCAATGGAAATAAATGACTATCTACGACAATTATATTCACTTCATTGAACATTCATGAAAAATTACCAAATTTATATCGACAACTAGGTTACTAGGTCATTTCGTCCTAGTCAACGCAATTTGGGTCATTGTCACTGTGTGTGTACACTGTACTCAGTTTATATCGTATGACACAGTCATGATTTTCATCGCTTCTAAACGTATCACTTACTGGATATTCGTTACTATAATTAAAAAAAAAGGAAAAAGAAAGGGCTTTTTTTAATTAATTATCTAAGTATTTTTTTACCAATGGCCATGAAGTCGTCAAACAACACGTGTGAATCTCCTTAAAAAATGAAAGTAATGACTAGAGAGGCTGTTTTATGAACTTGAGAGGATTACTAAGTGTATGAAGATAGGAAAGATAATTGTTAACGAACCATAGACTTGACGAGGTTAAGAAGATTGTAGTGGTGATTTTCAAAGCGTAGCTTAGGTGTGACACAAGGCCGAAAGTATGGGGCACCGAATGAGGCTCGAACTTGCTACTCAGTCATAATTGTGCCTGTGAGACAAGCTTGCTATTACACCACATCATGGTGCCTGAGGTAAAGATTGTAGTGATCAAGGAAGCATCCTTTCTGAAATTTGTCCCACAATGCAACAGATCTGGGTAAGGCACTTTCTATGTGGAACTTCATCCTTACCAATGGAAAACGAAGTGAATGAAGATAAGTTGATTCAGTATATTTGGCTTAGCAGGTCCTAACTGTGAATGCTTAGGCTGGTGGAACTAAGGAATGTAATTTGCTTGAACATCTTTTATGAAAAATAGTGATAGAATAGCAAGAGGCTTGTGATGTTTTGTTTGCAAAAAGGGGTTGTAGAGTTGATCATCACTTACAAGAATTACTTCAGAAATGTGCTTGTCAAACTCTCTGCCTCCAGGCAGAGAGGGACCCAGAAGGGCAGAGTCTCATCCAGGGTGGTAGACAGCTACCTAACCCTGTTTTTATGAGGTCTACGGGGAATTTTTGCCTGAGCCTACGGGTTCGGATACCCCACAATAAACTTGGCCTTGTGCCGCATCCAGCCACATGGGGCAGTTAGTGAATATCTCACAAGGTCATGTGTACATCTTTAAAATGTCAAGGTTGGAAAGTGAGTCTTCAATTAAGACTGCAATAAATAAAGGCCTTAAATCATATTTTGTTTTGATTTTAAAAAAAAGCAACATTATTTGTCCATTTATATTTGAATCTTGAATGGTGATGTCATTTATGTTTTTCTTGGTTATCATTAGAAAATGTCTGCAAGATTAATTGTTTACATTGTTTACATAGTTCAGACTGTTGTCCTCATCTTTATTGCCATATTCACAACGTTTCAGCTGCCTCAGGTGGTATATCTTGGAATTTTGAACTGAATCCTTTATTTAATCCATGTGTGTGGGGTGTGGGGATAGATTGTTTTAATTCCACATGCAATGCCTTTTTTGGATATCTCAATTTCAGTTAATTCCTTTTTATTGGTAACTGTTTTTGTTCCCTCTGCTGATATTCAACTTGCAACTCTTTGGGTTAGTTGCTTTTTGGATTACTTCAACCAACACTTTTATCCATTGGGCCATGTTCAGTTTGAAATTACAACATATATCACCTGAAGAAGGCTGGAGCGTATAACAGCTGAAACATTGTGAATATGGCAATACAGACGAGGAAAATAGTCTGAATGATGTAAATAGTGTAAATAGTTACATCTTATCTCAGAAATATAGATAGATATTAAGATTAATTTTGCTTTATTTTTATACATAAAATTAAATTTATTAAACTCTTATGCATGTTCCAAACACTGTTTTTGTATTTTTGGCACCTCATAAATTTGGTGGATTTGCGTTGTACTCAATTTTATTTAATTTAATGTTGCAACCTTAGAAAGGTCTAATGAATGCTTTACTACAAAAGTTATATCCAAGCAAAAAGGACACTTATCGGGAAAGAAACATTTTAAATTTCTAGGGCACATAATGAGGAAAGAAGCCTTGATTTTTTTTTTTTTTTAATCATTTCCTCCCAAGCAAGGCAGTAATGCTACTAGTACAGGGAGTGAAAGTGAAAGAGAAGACTGAGAATAGGGAGGATTGAAGAAAGGACAAAAAATGAACAAGGTTCAAGAAGATAGAAGTTGGTGATTGATGTTGCATTTAAATTTTTGAAGCTTGTAGTTATCAGGGAAGTAAGGAAATGATGTAGTTGCACATGTGGGAAATATGAGAAAAAAAAAAACGAAAAAAACTTGGAGTAGAAGTGGCAATTGCATTTAGCTATTTTAACAGTAAAATAGTGGGATCTAGTTTCCTTACTTTTAGTGTGCCTAAATTCATGTATTCAGGTAACCAGGAAAAAAGCTGTGATGAAAATATTTGTAGAAATGACAGAGGGAAGCCACATGACATTGGTGAGAAAGTGACTGAAGAAGAGATGCCTGGTCAGGATCAATAACATTACAGATCCTTCTTTTGTGATTTTTGTCAAGAATCTTGAGATGTACAGCAGGAGCATCAGACCAGATATAGTAACAATATTCAATGCATGGACAAATGGTTGGAAAATTTGATACACAGGACAGATTGAAGGCAAGAGGGACAGGAAAACAATGCATAACCTACCTGGAGAGCTTGAGTAAATGGATTGCAGAACAAGGTTTAGGAGAGATAACAAAAAGATAAATTTACTAAGAGCTACAAAGGACAGAAAATTGTGCTGAGCCATCATCGCCAATGTCCTGAAGGAACATGGCATATAAGAAGGACCAGTCTATTTAAGTAATTCATTTAAAAAAAAATTTTTTTTTAATTATTTAATTTTTTTTTTTGTTAGATCAGTGTTTCTCAACCTTTTCTTACTTCAGAGCACACTTGTAGAATAACTAACACTCTGACGTGCACTTTAAATTTCAATAAGTAAATCAGAAATTTTGGTTTAGCATCCCCAAAAAACATTAGCAGTACTGTTTTCATTTAAAGGGATTTATAAAGAATCTGCTATTTATTTTTAGAGAGGCTGATGTTGACAGATTTAAATCTCATGAGGAAGGCAAAAGGAAATGGATTATCCACTCCTTAAAGATTACGGAATTTAGCTTAAAAAGTTTAAAATATCAAATGACAAAGACTTGACTTTAACAGGGAAGCCATGTGCTTGGTGCCTCTAGCTTTTTAAAAATAAAGATTTCTTTTAAATATAAAAATAATTCATAAATTACTCTTCTTTGAACTTGGGGTGCACCTGGCTACTGTTCAGGATGCATTAGTGTGTCTGGGCGCACCGGTTGAGAAACACTGTTTTGGGGAGATAATAAAAGCATAGGTGAAATGTTACAAAAATTATGGAAAAAATATAACCTTTAATGTTATAATAATAAAAAACACATTGGAATCTGAGTCATTGTTCAATCATCATCATCATCAGTTACATAATCAAGTGTAGTTGTAGGGTTGCTGCATAGCTGTGTACCTGACAAGTTCTCTCCACATATCTGGATTGAAAGCTGGAGAGGTATTCATTCATGCATAAAAATGTTTTGGTCAAGTAGACCTGGTGTAATTCAACCTTCTCCAGGTCAAGTCGCAGCTGAAATCCTCTAACTTGAAGGCTAGTCTTGGTCATGGACAATTGGTTGCTGATCCCATCAGAGGAACCTTCCACCCTGGTTATTGACTTCAGTCTTTGAAGTCCCCTTCTGTCTTCTGTCTAGAGATACTGTGTCATCACTGTACTGGTTGCATCCATAGCTATAGAGCTCCATTGTGCTAGATGATTGTTGATCTCTACAAGAAGGATTATCTGCTTTTTTCCTAATCTCATTTTTAATCCTAGTGGATGTCCTCACTAGAAAGTTCTGGTGGGTGAACTGGTTTAGTCACTGCTGAGCCGTGCATGCGGCAGGTAATACTGGGTTACATGATACCAGTAGCAATAATTCAATTCTACATTACAGTACAATAAGCTTGTTTTTTTTTCTTTGGTATTGCAAAACACAAACTGAGTTTACTGCATTGCTGTAGCTTTAAAATAAAAAATTATATCATGGGTGTACATGTGTGTCAGAAGCAGTTTCAGGTTTTAATTTATGCGCTTACCTCACTTTGTCTGCTGATGGGATATAGTGGTGACAACACAGGACTCTTCCCCTCTGAGGAGACACTCCCCGGGTAAATTGATTCACCAAAACGTGCTGCATTTATGCACAGAACTGCTAATCCAAAAATGTTTATTTTGGTGGCCAAGGCTATCAGTATATATGTATATATAATTTTCTCTCTTTGGAGCTATCAGTATGCACATAAATATAATTTCCATTTCTCTTTTTGTGAAGTATGTTGTACTTTATGTAAAAATATGTGTATAAAAATTTTTTGAAAAAATTTTGAATAGAGTTCTACTGTTGAGAAGTATGAGAGAAGAAATCATTAGAATATGGTTACATCTCACTAGTTCAGCAGTAAAATGCTATGCTTAAATTCATGCAGTCAAGGTACCAAAGAGGAAACCATATCAGAACAATTGTCATAAGTATATTTATAGAAATGGAACAGGCAAGATATATTATGGTGGTGGTGGTGGTGAGGAAGTGACTTAATCTGAGGTGTCAGGTCAGGATCAATAACATAGCAGATCCTTTAGATTTTGTCAAGAATCTCGAGAAGCAAAAGCACCAGATGAGATGTGGCAGCAAAATTCAATGTTGGGACGAATAGTACATTTATAAATGTGCAAGACGGATTCTGACAAGAAAAATTATCTGAGACAACAACTTTTCTAATAGCAGACCCAGCCATTAATTTGATAAAATCCTTCCACTTCAGGTCAGTGGAAAATATGCACTAATTCTTCATGTTTACTACATTTTTATGACAAAGGAAGAAAAGACATAAAGAGGCATAAACATGGTCGTATAGACAAACATTGAGAACATCATGGATAAAGTATGTGAGGAAAAGAGGAAGTCTTAAGGAGAAAAGGAACTTTATTGACTGGCATGCTCATTGAAAATAAGCAACAACTTTCAACAATTTTTGTGGATTACTCACAACATTTCTCAGAATAAAAAAAATATGGACTTCTCATTTTAGAAGCATGGGGTGGGGGGTCTGTTCCTGTACATGACATAAATTTACTTTAAAAGTCTTCAACCTCTTCTCAACACAATTTGCAACCGCATTCATCACAAAGAGACTTGAAGTTTATGGGAATCTTAAAAACTGTGCTTCATTGTCCATATGGAATGCATTCACATATCCAGACTAGATTTATTGTTTCTTTTATCAAAGAATATCTTTTAAACATCTGTCAAAGTTTCCAGTGATCTGAGGTCAAAGGATGACGCCAGTTTTACTATAGTAAATCCATGCTCTCAAGAAGTCTTATTGAAATAGCTCCAATAGTAACAGTGTTTATTTTGTTTTTTTTTGCTATTAACATTTTATTTCTTATTGATATTACTTTCATATCATTGTCCTGGGTATTACAATAAACTATGTCAATGTTCTGGGTAAGACAATAAACTAAATCCAACAGCAAGGTCTCTGATCAGGCGGTTTTGAGAAGCGTGGAACCACCTCTTAATTGCTGGTGTTCCTAGGTCCACCTTGACCCGGGGTGGTAGCATCTGTTAGGGTCCCAGCTATGGGAATATAGTTACCCCCAAACTGGGGTCAAAACACCATGAAAGTGTAAGAATAGGTTTTAATACCAGAAATATGTTGTAAAAAATTATTACCAACAATAAATTTTTGAAAAAATAAAAAAGTCAGCTATACATTTAAAAAAAAAAATTACCAGCAGTACATTTCCGAAAATTTTTTTTTACCAGCAATAAAAATCTTGTTGGCATTAAATGACCCATTGAGGTTGACATGCTGTAATATCAAAACACACCAAACCAAACCTTTCATATCAACTTGTGTAAGGCTTACAGTCATGTTATGTTGAAACAGCAGTTCTTGTATGATCACAAAAGTTAAGCAAGTTTGAACCTGGATGGGTGACTGCTTTGGAATACTAGGTGCTGCAAGCTTGTATGCACGGCTAGTATATATAATAATAATAAAAAATAATAATATAAAAACATATTCTTACCTAATAATTGTGAAACAAACTCTAAGGCAAGAAACTTAATAGAAAAAAAGAGAAAGATGTCAGAATTTGAGTGGATCTTGAATTCTTTCACTGACTTATGGCCATATCATATTGAAACACAGGTTTCTGGATGATCATTGAAGTTAAGCAACACTGATTCTGGTCAGTACCTAGATGGGTGACCACTTGGGAATACCAGGTGCTGTAAGTTTGGATGTGCAGGTAAGTGTAATGCACAATAGCCAGGAATTGGAAATTCGAGAGCTGAGTTCCAATTCCAACTGGGTTCATTATATTTACACACAAACTTACACATGAATACTCTTGGGAAAAGTATGAATCCACCTGTTTTCACTCAAGTTATAAATTCATTTTTTATGATCTGTATCAGTAAATCATTATTATAAGCATAATTTTAATTTTGACACTTGCAAATAAAAACAAAGTATAGATAACTTGGCAATGTTAACCATTGTGCAGGCCCCCCCCCCCAAAAAAAAACTGCCAAAAGGACAGTTATTCTTGTGACACTACTATTACTGTATACACATTTGACTCCTTCAACGATGATTAGAATTTTAATAAAATCCAAACAGAGCTAATAATTTTTGGAAGTGTTATCTGATGATCCAGCATCCCTTAAAAGGGCTCTGGTGAAATAAATTATTATAATGGAACCTTAAAGTGGTCTGTTTTTCTTTAAATATATATATATATATATATATATATATATATATATATCTTTTTTTTTAAATCAGTACCATCCCATGCAAGACAGTAAAGGCACTAAAACATAAGGGGCTACAGAGTGTGGAAGAATTAGGAACAGAAACATGACTTTTATCCCAAATTCGAGAACAACTGCTTTTATCAACCGAGCATTTTTTCATTCATTGACAACTGGCAGAGGACTCACACTATCAGCATATCCAAAATACTTTTATGGCAACTCCTGTGACTGACTTGTTTCTAATTTAAATATTGTGTCTTCAGCATATCATGCAGAATACATGCTCCTTTTTCGGCAAGTAACTTTCTTTTTGCAACATTTTCCATTGTAGGATGCACACAACACATTGTCGCTCAGTTTGACGAGGTAATTCACAGCATTCTTCATTACAAATTTTTCTCACTAGAATCCACCTTGAATATTTATAAGTCTGCCATTCATCTGGGCATTGATTATTGCCACAGCATTTGGTCTGGTTCTCTTGCTATATATATATATATATATATATATATATAGATTATTGACAAAATCCAAAGAATCTGCTGTTATTGGTCCTGACCTAGTATCTCAACTTCAGTTGCTTTTCTCCCACTGCAATATAAAGTCCCTGTGCCATTTCTATAAATATTTTCATGGCAATTGTTCTGATGAGCTTTCCTCTCTGGTACCTCTTTGGGGAGAGTTCTTTTTCCGACGGTATACGACCGGTGTTTGACGCCAGACGTATTTGCGAGTTATTACGAACTGTTTTTGATTTCAACCCTTTGTTCACGTTAAGTTCATTTTTATTTTACGTTCAGTTTATTGACTTTTTTTTGCCAAAAGTTTGATTTGATTTTTTCTTTCTTTTCCCTCCCCTCTATTTTCTTATACTTTATCCCTTGTTGTTTTCTTTATTATTAATTTCCTTTTTTTTAATATGTATTTTTGAGTTTTAATTTTTTTCATTTTCAGTAACTTCCCCACACCAAACTTTATTTTTTCATTGTTTATTTTGCCCCTCGTAAGACTTCGTTTTTTCTTTGTTTACATTTTTATTTCTATGTGTTTTCAGTGTTTCTTTGTTGTTGTAAATAACTGTTATTTATTCTGTATTCCTTTATTTAAGTCTTTTCTGTGTTTATTGTAAATTTTTGCATTTATTTACGCATTTATTTTCTATTCGTTAGTTCTTCTTTATTTTAGTTTCGTATTTTTTGTTCGTGTTTGGGCTGACTAGTTTTTTCTAGTGGCAGCCATATTGTATTTGTGAAGTCGTTTGGCATTTTTTGTTTCGTATTTTTTGTTGAAAAGATACCTTTTGTTTATTTTCCGTTTTAAAATGTGATTTTCATTTTTGTACTCGTTTTTTTTGTAATTTGTAATTGTTAGCTGTTTTTATTTTGAACGTATTTTTGTCATTTTAGCGTACGTGTTTCTGTTACTTATTTTTGCGTGTTTAACTGTTTATTATTCTGTCTTAAAATTCTTTTTGTTATTGTGATTTATTTATCTTTCGTTTAATTTATACTTTTATTTGTTGTTTTTTATGTGAAGGAAAAAAAAAAAAAAGAAAAAGTCTTGTTTTTTTTAAAAATAGCTCCCAGGAGAACTGTGAAAAAGAACCTGTTTGGTTCCAAAAAAAAGAAAAAAGGCCCTCCTGATAAAAATTTAGAAGAAAGCCCTGTAGTTGAAGAAAAATCTATGGAGTCCTCTAATTGTGATAATAATAATAAGAGTCCAGAAAAAGTATGGTGGCCTCAAATGGCCAAAATAGTGGCACTGCTTCAAGTGTCCCAGACCAGATTATGGTGGCCGAAAGCGGCCAAAATGCTGATATTTCAAACAATCAACAGGACAAGAATAAGGTGGCCGAAAGTAGCCAAGAAGCAACCAGTCAGACATCTCAGGACGGAAACATAGCGGCCGGAGAGACGCCCTCATGCTGGAAGTCCCCACCGAAATGTAAAATCAACATTACGGAGTTCCTCGAGAGGGCTAAGAGCTACGCACATCTGGTGACAGCAGATGGGCTCTTGCCTAATCGAGGAGTTACGAAAGGTTGAAAAAGATTGTGTCAGTCTTTGTGGTCGACAAGCGTTCGCGCAAGATTTGTCGTTCCACTAAAGACACTGTTATTAAAGCATTATACTCTCTGGGCATTAAACCTCAGAGGGTTGTGAAAGGAAAGGATATTTTATGTGGGACGTACTGTTACCCACGCCTGCCGACTGTGAAGATGCTGCTACTCGCGATCTTATCACCAAAGACCTGATTCTGAGAACCGAGTATGAAGGCAGGCGTGGGACCAATGTATTGGTATATGAGGTTCCTCCTCAGATTGTCGGGCGAGCACTTGGCTGCTTATCTGGGCCAGTTTGGCCAAATACTCAGTGCTTCCTCTGATGATCTGACCGGGGGTGGAGCTTGAGATCATGATCGATCAGGATGCCTTCCGCACCATCCCCAACTGTCTGGATGTAAAGAGCCAGAAGATGCGATAATCGTGACAGGTCGAACCGCATGCTGGAAGTGTGGAAAGACTGGTCACCTCTCCTCTTCCTGCACAGAGATGAAGGCCTCTGATGTTCTGGCTCCCGTCCAACCAAATCCCCCTTTGGCGAGTCTGTTCCATCCGTCCGCCTGTAGTGGGCATGCCAGCGACCGGGACTGGTGTGGAGAATCCCGGTTGGGTCCAAATCTCAGCCCCCATTCCCGAAGAGCCTTTGCCCGACGCTAGTGCGGTTGGGAGAAGGGAGAGGGGAATGGCAGGTCGTTGGTAGGACTAAAGGGAAGATCCGGGCAGCGGAACCTCGTTCCAGAACAAAATCAGGAAAAGGCACAGACAACCCCCTCCCTCTACCAGTGCAAAGGGCGACTCTCCGCCAGCTACTTCGAATAAACTCCGACAAAAGTTAATTCAATACGAACCATCCTACGAGAAGAAGGAAAAACTTATAAAACTAAAGGAAGAACTGAAATCCAAACGACAGGACGTGGAGAAGAAATCTGGCACTTCTTTGTCGGCACCATCTTCCCCTGTCACTAAACATCATTACATGGTCCCTCCCCCTATCACTAAACCTATTAGGGAAGTAGATTCATCAATGACCACACTAAAGAAGGGACCTGCGACAAAATCTCCTGCAAAAAAAACATCACCTAAACATTCTCCCATGAAGACCCCCAAAACCTCACCATCAAAACACGAACAGCAAAAGCGCCAAAGAAGTCCATCTTCGGATGCTTCTGAAGCCACCACAGAAAAGAAAATAAAATCTAGACCATTATACAATACAGGGGAAGATGTGTGCCGAATTTCCAAGGAAACAGAAGAGAAGGCATTACATGCAAAAAAATTAAAAGATTTAAAAACTCTTTTAAATTTCCGGAAATTGAACAATCTAGATGTGGAGAACCCCGAATTTCCCCAACGAAGAAGGGTTCTCACTGTGGTGAGATCGGGGGTAGCTGGTCAGCAAATATGGGCCATGATGGCCAATGCAAATGAAACCTTTACCATGTTTCCACCGATGTCGTGTTTTGACGATTTAAAAAACGTCAAAAAATTACAACAATTTTGTTCAGGGAGGTTCGATTTTCGTTCACCCCTCCCTGTATAGAGCTTTAAAGCTAACGTTCCCCTTGGACATTGGCGGCCTGTCTCCTGATGGCACCATCGTTAGTGAGATGGGTACAGGCTCAATGGGAGAGGCCGTCGGTGTCCTGACCCGGCCATGTTCAATGCAGGAGAGCAACCCTAATCGGTTCCATCATGGCTCTCTGGTTAGCAAGTGTGAATGCCCGAGGCCTGAGGTCCGAGTCTCGCAGGGCGCAGGCTCTCTCGCAATCTTCAGCGTCTGGGGTGAATATCTGTTGTGTACAAGAGACCCGTTTTTTCTTTCGTGACTATGAGAACATTCTGTCTAGGGGTTTCCCTCTATTCAGCATGTTTTGATGGGACGCCGAGGGGTGTCTCTTGGTTGGTGAGCAAGTCATTGAAGGCTGCGTGTGTTCTTGTCTTCGCGGATCCGGCGGGCAGGCTTTGCGTGCTGGACGTTACCATAAAGGATAAGGCTCTGCGTCTCATTGGGGTTTATCGCCCAATGTCCATTCTGATGCCTGCCTTGTTTCGGGCGGATCGAGCAGTTTTGGCGACATCATTTACCCGTTTTAGTGGGTGATTGGAATGCCGTCCTTGATCCCGATATAGATCGCATAGGGACAAATTCGGGTACTAACAACCGGGACGTGAAACCATTTTCGGGACTTTATCGACAGGTTTGATCTTGTCGATAAGTACCGGAATGAACACCCTCGGGAGGTAGTGTGGACTTGGACAAATAGTGGCGGCTCGGCTAGTTATCTAGAACCAGTCTTAGTTAGAGAGTCGATGTAGGGCTCTTAGGGTGTCCAAGTTTCCATGAGATAGTTTATTCGGATCATAGGCTTGTCCGGGTCCATGTAAACTTAGATAAGCCTAAGGTTAGGATGGCTGGCTACTGGAAATTAAACTCATCATTATTTGGTGAGCAAGATTTCGGGACCAGCTTCTACTAATAATACAGAGGGAATTGACGGGAGCGGTTGTGGGAAATGCCTGGTGGGATAAATTAAAATCCAAAATCAGAACGTTTGCTGCTGATTATAGTCGTGGCTCAATCTAGATAGATTAGCGGCATAAACGGCTTTAGAGCAGAAAGTTGATCGGGCGGTGAAATCCCGTGATAGTGGGGAAATAGCTTTAGTTAAGGCAGAGCTGGCCTCCTTGCTTATCAAGAAGGATCAAGCTCTGGTAGTTAGGGCTAGGTTAAAAAGAATGTCCTCTGAGGCTTACAAATATGGCCGCTGAATTGCGCGGCAGAGGAAGCCCGGTATGCATCTCAGCGACATATCGCGGCGCCACATTGCCGGATAAGCGGACTGTGACAACAAACGAGGGGGCATATGTGAGGCTTTTCGGGACTACTTTCAGGAGCTTTTCACCAGGAGCCCGGTCTGAGCTCTGCTCAGTTCGACACCTATTTAGCTGACTTTCCCTGCCTCGAGGCAGCAGCTGAAGCAGCTAGGTGCGGGTCCAATTACAGAGTCGGAAATCTGGGATGCGTTGAAACAGGTTGGCCTGGACAAATCTCCGGGACTTGATGGTCTTCCGTCACGAAGTGTACTTGAGGCAGTCGCCCGTTTTTGTTCCGCTGCTGGCACTGATTTTCGGCAACTGGATGAAGCAGGGTCTATACCCCAACGCTTCACCAGGGGCGTGATCAGGTTGTTACGCAAGAATAAAAAACGGTGGGGATGGGTTAGGTAACTTTCAGCCCTTTAACTATGTTAAACACAGAGTTAAAGATTTTGGCTAAGATCCTGGCTAACCGTTTGCAGGCTGTCCTGTCTAGTCTGATTGGCTCGGAACAGACTTGTGCTGTGAAGGGCAGGACTATTCAGGACAACCTTCATATGGGCGCCTGATCATCGAGCAAGTCGACAGTGAAGCCGCGCTGATCAATTTAGATCAGTCCAAAGCCTTCGATAGGGTTGACCATCGTTTTCTGGAGGCTGTTCTTTGGCGGCCGGTTTTGGGCGTACTTCGCACCTGGATCCGACTTCTGTATGCGACTCCCAGTGCGCTGGTGGAGGTGAATGGGGTACGATCGAGCCTTCGTATTGTCTCGCTCCATTCGTCAGGGTTGTCCGCTATCGCCTTTGCTTTACGTTCTTGCGTTGGAACCTTTCCTTCACAAGTTAAAAGGCGAATCCGGTCCCTACGATGGAATTGCCCTGCCGGTGCTACCACATCGCCAGGTATTCTGCCTATGCTGACGACGTTTGGCTCTTGTGTCGAGCAGAGCGAGATTAACGGAAGTCAGCAAAGAAATCAGTTGTTATGAGATGGTGACAGGGGCCAAGATCAACCGTGATAAGTTTGTTGGCTTGCGGTTGGGTGCGTGGAAGGAGTTTCTCTTCCCGGACCTTTCCACTGGGACGGATGGGCGGTCAAGATTCTCGCGTCGTCTTTTTCGGTCCTGATCTCCAGTTGAAATGAATTGGTCGGATGTGCGAGGAAGGCGAGATCGCAATTAATTTGTGGTCTCGGAGGAATCTTTCCTTAAAGGGGAGGGCGGAAGTTTGTATTTCACACATCTACCCGATTCTCCTTTACCGACTATGTGTGCTTCCACTTCTGTGTGACACTTTACTGGCGTTAGTGAGGCTCTTGTTCTTCTTCTTGTGGGGAGGCAAGGCTGCTAGATCTGTTGCCTTCATCCATCTGAAGGCGGTCTGGGCATGCCGAGCATTGAGATTCGTCAACATATGCTTCGCATTAGTTTTCTGGATCGAATGTGTCGCGATTCGGATGAGGAGGGCGCCTTCTGAAAGGAAGACGCCCGTAAGAACTTCCCATCTCTGAGAAGTGTGCATTCGTGTGAGGAGGAGGCCCGCTGTTTACCCCGAGCCGAATGCTCCTTCTATCGTGAATGTCGTATTGCTCTGAAGCGCCTCTTACGGGCGTCGGATGGCCTCTCCAACGTCCAGGCGTTGTCTCGTAGGGCATTATATCAAGTTTTAGTCAGGGGGCGTGCATGATGATCTGATAAATTATAGCTCGGTTTGACGAGGCAGCTCAATATGGCCTTGGGCGCCCGGGTTGAAATGCCTCAATAACGATGAGGCATCACTCACCTGGCTGGTGATACGTAGGGCCCTCTGGTCAGCTGGCTTGGAGAATTTTCCAAACTGCCGACGTTGTAGTGGGGAGGTCGAGACCTTGGGTCACGCCTTCTTTCATTGCAGCCAGGTAGTGCCGTTGGTCAAGTTTGTTGAAGGCCTCATGGTCCGCATGCTGCAGGGAAAGTCCTTTGTCCTTCAGTCCGTTTCCATTTGTAGCAATGTGGCACCGCCGCTGATGAAGGCTGAACAGTATGTGTTCCACTGCTTGCTAGGTGTTATGAGAGTCATGGTTTGGACGACACGTCAGAAGGGATTCTATGGAGGCGAGAAGTTCACCTCTTCCCAACTGATCTGTACTTTAAGCATCAGCTTAAAGTCAAGATTAGGGACGGAAAGGCAGCGGCTCACTTCATCAGAATTCAGCAAAAGCTGGGTGAATCTTTGCGCTTGTGTAGGTGAAAGGAGCTGACTTTGAGTGGCACATTGATGCGGTTAGGCATCAGGATATTGCTCTTCCTGGGTTGAACTTGTGCAACCCATCCTGAAACTAGGCTAGCTTAGTTTTTTCCTTTTTTGATGATTTAGTTTCCTTTTTCAGTTAACTTAGCTAGGGTATGTATGCTCATTGGCCCCCTTTTATTTCTGTCCCCATTTGTTTTTCTTTAAGTTTAATTCCCCATCCCCTCCCTCGTTAGGGGGTCAGTGATGTCAGTTAAGCTGGTGGATGCGGGGCGCCTTTTCGTTTTTCGTGTGAGTGATTTTTTTTTTTCGTATTTGTTGTTGTGTCTGAATGAGTGCATGACAGTGTGAGTGATTGGGATGAATGAGTGGTTTATACTATTATAGTCCCGCATTGATTTCGGCCAGTGAAGTGATGTTTCTGTCACATTTAGGATATTGTGGGGGGTTTTATTACTAATCTTATTTTCTTTAGTTTCTTGTAAATAGTTTTTGTATGCATATTGTAAATACTCATTGGGGTTCATTTTTAGAATTGTTGTTTTATTCCCCTCCCCCCACAGACCACGAATTGTAAATATGGGGACTAGTTAGTATTTTCATAGAGACAAAGAGGTATTATGGTGGTTGTAGTAAGAAAGGTACGAATGAATGTGTTGTTTTGGTGTAAGGAATATTGTTTAAATACGTTTGGGTCAGTGCTTGCGGCTAGCTAAGTTATAGTTAAGACAGAAGAAGACAATCCTTTTCCCAATCCCCTTTTCGGCCTTGTGCCACATTTCTGTATTAAACAGAATAAATATCGCTTTCCTCTTGGGTACCTTGACTGCATGAATTTAAGCGTAGTTGGAGAGCTGAGTTTGAATTCCAGTAGGATTTGTTATATTGACTTATGTGCAAATATCCTTAGGCAAGGTATGAATCTATCTCTTCTTCCCCCAGCTATGGGTTAAATAGCAGTACAGACTGGATCCTATAACCTTGGTTGGTAACCAGTTTACCATAGAAAGAAACAGCAACCTACTGCAGGAAAATCTTTTGCCGAGTCAGCTATGTATTAAAAGAGACATGATTGCCCAAGCGTGTATCATGTAAGGTACTTAACTGACTGACCAGATCATCAGCTATGTCTCCTCATTTTGGTGTTAAAATAGATTCAACCATAAGTTCTATTCTAATAGTTTCTTTTCTCACACTTCTCAACTGTGGAACTCTCTTCTGGCTATCAGATTTCCTGTCAACTATAATCTTCTAAAATTTAAATTCAACATCAATTGCCATCTTCTGTCATTTTGAATGTGTTCTTTTATTGTCCTTTCTCCTCATTAACATTTTCTCAATTTCTTTCACTGTCAATAACCACTTGTGTCTTAGGGGCTTTATCACCTTGCTTGAGGAGGGAAATGATTAAACAAAAAAGAAGGTTTGCTAACAAAGTGATAGTTCTCACACAGCCGTCAACACACCAGTGGTTGCAATAAAACAAATGCAAATAAAGTTTGACGTTCATGTTTTGAATTCGCAACAAATGCAGATCATACTGTGGGTGTGCTTGCCACTTCAGAAAGCCCACAAGTGAATTATTTACACACCTCCTCATAGGAGCATGCAGTGCCCATACATGAAAATAAATAAAAATTGATATAAGCATAAAAGTTGCCCAGTCTATGTGACCACTGTCATATTGACAGAGGTATTTCACTGATCCCTCCACTTTAATGCAATGAGGGAGGTATTGCTGCAGGGTTGAATCTCTGGGATCAGGCATATCTCAAAGTTTTACTATGTTCTGTCTGAAGACAGAAATACAGCACTATAGTAAAGAGCATTCACAGCAGTTAGTCTTCAAGTAAACTGAGGAACTGTTCCATGCTTGGTTTAAGTATAGCAAAGTCATTTGCATCGGTGGCAGATGGACACATTCTAATCATGGCCTGTTTACTTTGCTATAGAAATTTTCTACCATTCATGGCTATATTGGAGATTAGATATTATTTTTTTTTTATCTATATTGTTGTAATTGAACCTTTTCTTTTGTTGTTTTTTTTTCTTTATAGACGGATTTTTCTTTGATACTGGTTATGTTGATTCTCATCCCGGTTCTCCATTCAACCCGAATGTGCCTCTGGTTTTTGCAGTCCATGACATGTATGGGAGCCATGAAAGTCTACTTCCTTTACTAGCGCCTTTAGTACTAAAGAATTACAGAGTTATTGCTATCAACTTGCCAAGTAAGTAACTATTTTACATGTATTCTGTTAGTTTACCCATGCTTTTTAAAATGAATGCCATATATGAAATTGATATAATTTTTTTGACTAATTGTTCACCCAATACAGGCCCAAGAACCACTCAAGGTAGAAGGTTACTAAATGAGGTTGTATGAATGTCAGAGGTGGGTTGGTTGGTTGATTTTGTTTATCGACATATCAACACCTCTATGGGTTATTTAATGCTGCAATCTAAATATTTTGAACACAATTGTATGCCTTCAACTACAGATAAGATGTATTGCTGGTAATTCTACTATAAAATGTATTGCTGATCATTTTTTTCTAAAAATGAATTGGCCATTTTACTATAAATAAGTATTGTTGGTGAGTTTAGTATAAATAGGTCAGTCAGTCAGTTATGTGCCATGCGTAATACGCGCTCAGGCAATCATGCATCTTTCGATACATGACTGACGAGGCAGATTTTTTTCCTGCAGTAGGTTGCTATTTCTTTCTGCGGTAGACCAGTTGCCATCCAAGGCTACAGAACCTGGTCTGTCCTGCTATTTACCCATAGCTGGGGGAAGAAGGAGAGGATTCATACATTTCCCAAGGGTATTAGCATGTAAGTGAATGCAAGGGATTCAATTGGAATTCGAACTCGGCTCTTCCTCAATCTGATTCCTCAATCCTAGCCACTATCCAATACTCCACCGTACCTCCTTATATAATAAAATATAAATAGGTACTATTGGTAATTTTTTTATATAAAAATGTATTGCTGGTATTTTTACCATAAAAAATGTATTTTTATACTTTCATAGTAGGGGAGGTTCACTATTTGCCCATAGCTAGGACCCTGACAGGTGCTACCACCTTCGGTCATGGTGGACATGGGGGCAATAGCAATTAAGCAGTGGTTCCACACACCTCAAAACCTCCAATCTTCTGATCAGAGGCCTTGCTGCCGGATGTAGTTTATTGTCATATGTAAGAGGAGGGAGATAGGAAGTGTAGATTATGAGGATATGTAGGAAAGATAATTGTTAACCCTAGACTTGAAGAGGTTAAGATTTTGGTGATTGGGGAAGTGTCTTCTTGTGAGTTGGTTCCACAAAGTAGCAAGTTTCAGCAAGAAGCTGTCCGAATGGAACTTCCTTCTTACCAATGGAATACGAAAGGAAGGATGATGATTTCTCCTTGTGTATGTGACATGGCAAGTCTTAGCTGTGAACGTCTGAATTAGTGAAACTAAGGAAAGTAACATCTGAGAACATTTGCCATGGAAATATTGACAGATAACATGAAACTGTCTTCAGTTCTATCTGTAACTGTTTATATAAGTCTTTGTGTAGAACTTTCTAACTTCCGGCCAAGTGTCACTTGTTCCTGAAAGTTTTAATTTATTTGTCTATTTTAGTCCCTTTCGGTTAACCACTGGGTGACCACTTTGAAGATTCATAGATTTTACTGCTGGTCATAAAACCACACTTCAGACTCAGATGAAATCATTTATCATCTACTTCTATGTCCTGATCCAATTCTTTAGGGTCCCATAGTGTCATAATATTGTCATGTCTTACAAAATAATGATCCAATGAGGAGAACCAGTCAAGGTAATTAAAGACTACCTGTGCCGCATACGATTCAAAAATCCTCTCATATTTAACATTACATTTTATTCAATTCTATTTATCTTTTTCTATGTGTTGTGTCCCTTCAGGACATGGATAATCATGGCTCTCCATAACTTTCTATCCCTCATAGCCCTTATCAGTTTTTCTCCCTTTTCTAAGATCCCACCATCTGTCCCACCATTTAATCTCACAAACTTGTCAGTTTATTGCCTTTCTCTATCTCTCTTGCACTCAATATGCTATGTGAGGGTTGTTTACCTCAATCCTCATTATGCATTCAAGAAATTTCAGCTGTTTGTTTTTGATTCTGAGTATAATTGTCATTTTTTTTTCCATTTCTTTTCCTTACTTACATCCAATTAATTCTCAGTATAGAACCATATCTCTGTTACCTCCAGTTTTCTCCTCAACCATGGGGAGATTATCCAGTATTCACATAGCAATCCAGTGCCATTTTTTTTGTTTATAACAAAATGTATCTGTTTCTCAGCACTTTGCTTAGTTTTTGGAATATAACTTTGTGTGTTTGGATTTCGGTGCTGCATTTTCTGTAAGACACTTCCCAGATATTTAAACTTCTGTACAGTGGGCTATGATAAGTTTTTAGCTGCCCTGGGCTTGTATAATAACGTCTCTTCTTTTTTTTTTTCAGACAATACCATATTAGTATCAAGTTACTCTTATCTGTGACTGATAGTTGACTTATATTTTGCAATGAAAGTTCACGGAAGTAAGGAAATTGGTGAATTTCAATGAGGACAAATAATAGGATGGCATCAGTGTGGCAAGTCAAATAGAGAAATTGCTAGGTTTTTCCAGGTTAATCATCAAATGGTTAATAATACTGTCAATAAATTTTAATGCCATTTTAGGCCATTGTTGTGTGAAACAATGTTCAGTAAGACCAAGCATTGTGTCTGAGTGAACGAAAAGGGTGCTGAAGAGGGAAGTCATCAGAAACCGCCGTCAGAGTGTGAAAGATGTTGCCAACAGCATGGAAATGTCACGATATGCAGTGAGAAACACTCTGAAAGAACTACGCTATCAAATAAGAGTTGCAAGAAAGAAGCCCTTGATTTCAGAGGTTAACAGGGACAGGTGTATGGACGGGGCAAGAGAATTGCTTATGAATTTTGGCAGTCTGTAATTTGGTCAGATGAATGTAAATTCTGCCAGTATTCAAATTTGAGATAGGTTTATGTTTGGAGAAATCAGAATGAGACTTGGAACACAGAATATCTGCAGGCAATCATGAAACATGTAGCGATTGGCATAATAGTGTGGGGCACTGTTTGGTTTGGAGGGAAATCTAAGCTGATTCTTGTTGACGAGTGGTCCAAAATACTAAAGAAAGGACTACTCCCACTATTTGAAACCAATCAGATTGATAAGAATGTCTACCTTTTTCAAGAAAATGGAGCACCATGTCATACAAGCAAAGTAGCAAAGGCCTGGAAGTAATCACAAGGAATCAAATCACTGCGATGGGTGACCCAAAGTCCTGACATGGATCCAATAGAGCATGTTTGGGAGCACCTTGACTAAAAATTTTGAAAGCATACAACCAAAATCACATCAGTGGCAACCTTTAAAAATACATTGCTAAAGGAGTGGCTAAATATGGAACAGACAATTGTTGATAATTTGATCAAATCCATGAAAAATCGAATACAAGCACTGAAACTAGCAAATAGAGGACCTACTCCATACTAGTTTGAATTACTATTTATTTATGTTGAGTTGGGATTACATAATTAAATTTTGAAATTGGGTGTAGTTTATTTCTCCTTTCTTAGGCCATTGTACTTGCTTGATGTAACTCATATCTGGGGCTTTTTCTCTTGCTTATGACCATACTTTCTGTCTTCTTGCAGTTGACAATTAGTCTTTTGTTTTTCGCTTCCTTTTACTACCCTGTCTAGGAGGTCCTGTAGTTTTATTCCCATGTCAACCAACACAGCATATCTTATATTATTAAGATTATGCCCACTGATAATAAATCCTGATAGGGTCTTCAGCACCCTTAGAATAGCCTTGCTGTAGAGGTTGAATAAGTCTGGAGAGAAGATGCGTCCTTTTCTTACACTCCTTTCTATTTTGTGTAGCTATTCAATTTATCTGCACGTGGTTAGCCCCTGGTATAAGTTCTGGATTATTCTAACATTCTTTCCAAATAGGTCAAGTTTTCCTAACAGATAATCTTAATCAGTGTGTGTGAGTATCCCCTGACCTTACATTCATGTCTGCAATATCTGAGATGCTGCCCCTCTTACCACTGGGTTGAGTGTTTACATATCTACCTCAGTCATGTGTCTTTTTCTCACACACATCCCAGATCTAGCTGCACATGTTTACCTGGTAAGGTCACTTTTTATATCAGGCAAATTGTGGATCTCCTCTTTTGACTAGGGAATCATCTCAGTTCAACCCTGTATCATGATGGTCTGGTGAGATATTGAGTGCAAAGCCTATTCTGGCATGATCTGGGGTGGGATACATGCTATATTTATTATTAAGCTTTCACATATGAATTTTATATCCTTGAACCTACCTTGTTTCTCACTTTCATCAACAAACTTCCCAATGTCATCAGTTCCCAGCTAAGTATTTATGCGGATAACACATCTATTTACTCCTGTCTTAGTAGCAAATCTGACATGTTCAAAAAAGTAAAACTGGTGACCACCCTTGAAAATCAGTAGTTAACTGGGGCAAGGAATAGCTTGCAAATTTTAACACCTCCAAAACAAAACTGCTTTCATTTAATAACCATAGAGGACCTTTTCTGCCTGCCATCAGCATTGCTGTTGCTAACTTCAAAGAAAGAAAGTCTTTGTACCTTTCCACTGATATGGTGTGGAGTGATTATATCAAATCATTTGCTTGGTTTACTGGTAGGAAAGTTGGTTCACAGTGTTGTGCTTGACAATTTTCCTCGCTAAAATCCATCTTGCACATTTATAAGTCTAATGTTTGTCGGTGCATTGAATATTTCTGTCATATCTGGTTTGCTGCTAAATATCTCAAAATTCTTGGCAAAATTCAAAGAAGTCTGTAATGTAATCGATCATGTCATCTTGGTTTTGGTCATTTTCCCACTGACGTGGAGTGTCTTTTCTACAAATATTTTCATAATTTAAGCATGTTACTAGATTGGCAACTAGGTCTCACTCTTTTACTGTTGAACTAGATGCAACTGTATGTTCCATTCTAATAGCTTCCTTTTCTTGCACTTTTTGCCTGTGGAACTCTCTTCTAGTCTGTTGTTTCTTTGCCACTTACAATCTTCAAAAATTTGAATGCAATGCCAATTGCCATCTTCTGGACAGTAAAAGAACAGGATTCAGTTTCTGAATCTTGTTCTTTTATTGTCCTTTCTCCTTCCAAAAGTCTACTCATTCTCTTCCACACCCAGTAACTCCTTGCATCTTAGTGGTATTATCATCTTGCTTGGAGTGAAATGATTAAAAAAAAAATTATTATTATTATTATAATAAGATGTACTAATTCATAGTGTAACTTGTGCCTGATCTTTTTTCAGACTTTTTTTCAGACTAGTCAGCAGAGCACAGTCGAGTTTTGAAATTGCTTGAGACTCTGTATATTAAGTCTGAAAGCAGAAGGAACAGTTGCTGTGTTTTAATGTAATCTGTGATTTATACTGATGGTTCTCTGGTCGTATGTTTTGTTCTTCCTTTTTTAGTTGTTGTGCTTATATTTATGTTTTGTCCTTGATTGAGCTCTGAAGAGTGAGGAATGATAACCAGTTAAGACCCCCCCCCACCTTTCAAACAATTTTTAAAAATATGTTTTTTGATTCACTACTTTATGGTGAGTAATAATTTTTTTTTTGTTTTGTTTATACTTAATCTTCCACTGCTTTTGTTTTAAGATATTCATATATGCTTTTGAAACATCCGTTTTTAAAGTCATAATAAATTCATATTGAGCTGAGGGCTTACGCTTATGATCACTGAAGTTAAGCAATATTGAACGTGGTCAGTAACTAGATGAGTGACTGCTTGGGAATACCAAATCCTGAAACCTTGGATGTACAGGTGATGTAATAGCTCAGAATTGTTAATTGGAGAGCCAAGTTCCAATTCCAGTTGGGTTCATTATATTCACTTACAGGCAAAGCAAATAGATTCATACCTTGGGAAAGGTATGAATCTACCTCTTCTCCCTCAGCTATGGGTTAATTAGTTAGATTTATATCACTAAAACCATTATCTTAAAAAAAAATAAAATAAATAAAATTGTGTACAAAATATTTAGATTTTGGCATTAAATAATGCATAGAGGCTGGTATGCCAATGAACAAAAACAATCAATCATTTTGAGATAAAATCAAAAACAAATTCAAAGTAAATGAAGATTCAGTGATAATATTCACCATTTTATCATCATCTTTAGTAGATATTTTATCATATTTGGATGGGAGCTGCCCAGCCCTCCCCTTCCAGTCTCTGAGGCCTTGTTGGAGAAGAATTTTTTTCCACCATCCAACCTCACTCTCACAGGCAGGATGTGGCGAGCCTCTTACCTGCTTTATCATTAGTTCCTTGGAAAGTGCACGGACAAACTACATCCCTTGGTCATGCCAGTTCTAACCTTCATGTCTAGGACCCACCCTGCTACTTGTAGCAAACCACCCTTATTCCCTCTGTATTCTATTAGTGAGAAGTAAGTTCCACTGGAACAGCTTCTTCCTATGAAGCACTGCTCTGTGAAACAGACTCCCAAGAGGATGTTTTTACCAATCACTACAATCTTAATCTGTTTAAGTTAACTGTTATCTTCCTCTCCTATCCATATAAACTACCTCTTGACATAACTCTCTACCTTGAGTGGCCCCCAGGCCTTGTATAGGGTGAAATTTACAGTGAAAAGAAAAAGATAAATAAACAAAAACATCCAAAATAAAGTAAAACTCTTTCTTACCTCTGAGCATTTGTTTTTCTTTGATTCAGTTGTATTTTTAAAGAGTAAGTTCAAAATCAAAATTATTTTTCACCATTGTTACAAGAAAACTATTTGCATCAATTTTCTTTCATGTTTGCAGGTTCTAACCATACAAATGCTGTTGGGTTTGGCCATGAGGATGGATTTTTACACTCAACTGATGAATATGCAGAGTTTATAGGAGACTTTTTGGCAGAGCTGAAAATTCCAAAGTATTTCATATAATTTCATAACATTTATGGCATATTTCAGTACTACTAAAATTAACTGGCCCACTTGTTAAAAAGAGGGAATAATTCTTTGGGGAATAATTTTTTCACATTTGGTCATCTACCTATGGCTTTTGTCAGAATTGAAAAATATAGATTATTTTTATCATTTTAGAAGGGGGTCCTGTTCATAATATAAATACAATGTCAAATTGAACCCTCACTTCTTAAAGAGTTATCTGTACTTTTTATTTATATCAAGTTTGAAACATTATTGCTGTGTACTACTGATGTGGTCCTTTTTTCAAATTCTTAGTTGTTTGCAGTTATCACTGACATGAACATAGTTTCAAACATGACATTTTTACATAGATCAGTCAGCTATGTGTCATGCGTGATACACGCTTAGGCGATCATGTATCTTTCGATACATGACTAACAAGGCAGATTTTTTCCCATGGTTGGTCGCCATTTCTTTCTGTGGTAGACCAGTTGCCATCCAAGGTTATAGAACCTGGTCTGTCCTGCTATTTACCCATAGCTGGGGAGAGAAGAAGAGGATTCATACCTTTCCCAAGGGTATTAGCACGTAAGTGAATGTAATGGATTCGAATGGAATTTGAACTCAGCTTTCTGATTCCTCAATCCGAAGCGCTATCCATTACTCCACTGTGTCTTTACATAGATATCTATCTATAATGAGCCATTAACTAACAACATTTATGTATTACTAGCAGTAGAGCCCAGCGTTGCCCGGGGATGTAACAGTAAGAGATAGATCAAGTATCGACCATCATAAAGACTGAAAAATAAAATTGACAAAGATTATTGTTTAAGGTTGACAGACACGCATGTCTTAATTAGTTTTTTTTTTTTTATGAATTGGTCAAACTCAAACAAAAACATTGTTTTCAATTGTTATGAGTCTACCGATTGAATAGAATTTTATTATAAACAATTGTCTTGTAAATGGAATTTTAAAGCATTCTGAATGTAAAAAAAAGAAAAAAAGTGTGCAAGACAATAAGAAACACTACCTGCCAAAAAAAAAAAAAGTGAAGTTTTGTTGAAATCGGTTGAAAAATGTAGGAAATCCGATCCCATATATAAACAAACACACACACACACACACACAAACAACCTGGGTTTTATAATAAGTATAACTCGATATGAGTTGTCCCCCTTTCATTCTGCCAACAGAATCGTGTTTTATTGTTTTCAAATTGATTTCGTGCAAAAACAATTGTGTTTTTCCAATTTTTGGCACTGTCAGAACCACCACAAGGTAATTTTACGCAGTCCTGTGAAGTTTTGTTGAAATCGGTTGAAAAATGTAGGAAATCCGATCCAATATATAAACGTACACACACACACACACACACACACACACACACACACACACACACACAATCTGCGTTTTATAATAAGTAAGATGTTTTCTGCTTAAATTGAAATGCTCAATTGCCTCCTGAAAATCTCCATTCCTAACCCTCTTTCTAAGCAATACGATCCAGGGAAAGTAGCGACCAAGTTATGAAGTAACAGCTGAAGGCCAAAAATAAACACTGAATGGTGTCTGTTATAAAAAGATAAAGTAAAAAAAAAAATACATTTTAATTTTGGGGTGGTTTAAAATATTTCGGGGATGGTTCTGGGATGATGGTAAAACAGGTTAGTCCAGTACCCTGGTACATAGAGACTCTGGTCTTAGCTTGATGTACCAATCCATATGTAAATAATCCTATTATTTCTTATGGGTAAAAAAAAAAAAAAAACTATATGCAGGAGGAATTTGTTTCTACAGACGGATACTGAGAATTTCATGGACGGAGCGAGTAAGCAACAAGGATGTCTTAAAGAAAATGACTGCAGTAAGAACACTTATACTCCATATCAGGAAGAGACAGCTGTTATTCCTTGGACACATAATGAAGAAGGAGGGCTTGGAAAAATTAACACTCACAGGGCATACTGATGGCAAAAGAGATAAGGAAATGCAGAGAACCACTTACACGATGAGCTTGTGAGATTGGATGGTGGAATGAAATGAAGGAACTTTAGCAAAGAAAAAAATGCTAAGGACTAAAAGGTATAGGATGATGTGGAGAGTCATGATCGCCTAAGTCCTGAAGGGACATATCACATAAAAGAAGTGTTTGAATCCCTTTGCAGAAGTTGTTTGTTTCAGGTGACCAGACAACTTCTTTTTTAAATCATCTCAACCCAAGGCAATAAAGCCACTAGGACACAAGGGGTTACTGAGTGTGAGAGAATATGAGAAAAACTACTATTAAGGAGAGAGGACAATAAAAGAATAAGAATTAAGAAAACAGAAGATAATGATTGACATTGCATTTAAATTTTTAAAGGATAAGGAAAATAACTAGAAGCAGCAGAAATGTGGTTCTACAGAAGGATGCTGAGAATTCCATGAACGGAACAAATAAGCAATAAGGAAGTCTTAAAGAAAAAGGCAACAGAAAGAACACATACACAGAATCAGAAAAAGACAACTGAAATACCTTGGACACATAATGAAGAAGAAAGGCTTGGAAAATTTAACACTGTGAAGAGCCATGATTGCCTATGTCTTAAAGGAACACAGCACATAGAAGAAGAATGTGTTAGTTAATAATGAAACATTATGATGTATATATTTGAAAAGAAAAATATATTAGGACTTCATTTTTTTTTTTTCATTTTTGTTCCTGTTAAGACATTTCTTTGGTTTGGACAAGAAATATTTTTGCTCCTGCTTAGGTATAAAAAATCTTTTAAAGATTATGTCACAATTTTCTTCTTAGTATGAATATTGTTTATTAAAGTATAAATGGATGAAATATCAATTTTGTATCTCGTTATTTCTTTGTGGATGCCTTATTAAATCAAATTCTGTTTTTGCAGAGTTGATCTGATGCTTGGGCAGGGTACAGGCTGTATCCCTCTACTTCGTATTTGTGCCAAAACTGATTTATGTCAATCAGCTGTCCTGATCTGTCCAACTGGACATATTCCTTACAAGTTTGTATTTTCCTTTATTTATTTATATATATATATATATATATATATATATATCTTTGTCATTTTAATTTTAATTTAATATTTTATAAAAAGAAATATGACTGATTTTTATCATTTGATGGTAAACTACTTGTGTTATGAATCCTATTTTCGTGTTCATTTTTTTAATGATGGTGTTTATATGGACATTGATTTCTAAAACGATTTATGTTTTTTGCAGGGGAATTGAACCTTACAAAATGTATGAACAGTTTGTAATGTCATGGGAGACACCATTTCTGCGTCCTTACTTGAAAGTTGTAGCTTATTTATTGAAACATTTGAAAGGCTTAGGGAAACATACCACAGACAAAGTAATCACAAGTTTTAAAGTGATTAGAGGAATGGATTTCAACAGTGTAAGTAAAAATTATCATTATTAGAGGAATGGATTTCAACAGTGTAAGTAAAAATTATCATTATTAGAGGAATGGATTTCAACAGTGTAAGTAAAAATTATCATTATTAGAGGAATGGATTTCAACAGTGTAAGTAAAAATTATCATTATTAGAGGAATGGATTTCAACAGTGTAAGTAAAAATTATCATTATTAGAGGAATGGATTTCAACAGTGTAAGTAAAAATTATCATTATTAGAGGAATGGATTTCAACAGTGTAAGTAAAAATTATCATTATTAGAGGAATGGATTTCAACAGTGTAAGTAAAAATTATCATTATTAGAGGAATGGATTTCAACAGTGTAAGTAAAAATTATCATTATTAGAGGAATGGATTTCAACAGTGTAAGTAAAAATTATCATTATTAGAGGAATGGATTTCAACAGTGTAAGTAAAAATTATCATTATTAGAGGAATGGATTTCAACAGTGTAAGTAAAAATTATCATTATTAGAGGAATGGATTTCAACAGTGTAAGTAAAAATTATCATTATTAGAGGAATGAACTTCAACAGAAAAATCGGTAAAAAAATGTCACAAATGTTTATCCTTTATAATTTTGTTTTGTTACATTTCTCCTTTTATTCTAATGAATCCCTAATTTTTTAGTTATTGCTAAAGTTTATTAAGATTCAGTCAAGCTAATGTTTATTTTTGTCAAAAAATATATTTTTTCATGCATTTTTACCTGTTATAAGTTTCATTTCACAGTGTGCTTGCAAGTGTACATTTGGTATTTTTGGAAAAATTTTATTTGTGCTGATATCTCGCCTAAAATTAGATAGGATTTCAGAACTGGCCAAAGTTTGTATCAACTTCATTTGTCAAGTTATGAAGTTAATCAAAACTCACACATGTTCAATTTTTGCAAAGTTGGTTTTTTACTGCCTTTTTTTTTTAATTTTGTTAAACTGAATGTTATAAATGATAGGTTTAACTTGACATTCTTTTTTTTGATAAAGACCTATATCAGGGGAATTTTGGTGTCCCATAACACAAAATTCAGTCAAATTAACAATTTTTTTCCATATTTTGCTTGATTAAAAAGGGTATACAGTTTTGATTTCTATCTTAAGTTCATGGATATTAAAATCACTGTTTAATTTGAGAAAAAAGATGGATATTTGTACAAACATGTGTACCCATCAAATTTAATGTTTATATGAATAAGAAATGAATCAGGTTAAAAAATTCTTTCATATATATATATATATATATATATAAAATGGGGGGAAAGAAATATTTGTACATCACAAAATATTTTAATTAACATAGTTGTAGCTTAAAAAAAACTTAAAATCCATACAATATTTTTACACCATTGCATAATGCTGCAATATGCAAAAAACAATTAGAAAACTTTCTTATAAATGAAATTGTGTTAGTAAAATTTTGAGGCAAAAAAAGTATTTGTACAAAATAGGTCTTTAATATCAAAAGGCTTAAATTACCTTTATTTACATAATTCTTTTTAAGATTTTGCTAGATTCTTCCAATTATCCTATTACCAGAACAATCTAGAATATTCAGCAATTTGTTTCTTATATTGCTGCACACAAATCATACACAATAATTATCATCATGGGGAAAGGCGAGAAACTATCAAATTCACAAAAAGAATTGATTATCAAACATTGGAAGGAAGGCAAAAGCTATAGGAAAATAGTAGATACCCTGAATATAAACATTTACTACAATTAGTTCCATTATCGCTAAACATAAAAAGATGAAAACTTTTGAGAACAAATCAAGATCTGGTGCACCACACAAGATTTCTCCCAGATCAAGGAGATGAATTCATCGCAAAATTCAAGAAAATCCAATGACTACTTGGAGAGAAATATAGGAAGAATTAAATTAGCATCAGAAATTGTTACAAAGCGAACAATAAGCAATGAACTTCATAGGAGTCAACTAAGATCGTCTTCTTCAAGAAAAACTCCTCTACTCTTGAAGAAACATAGGCATGCCTGGTTAAAATTTGTTTGTGAGCATAAGAATAAACCTGAATCATTTTGGGAAAGTGCTTTATGGACAGATGAATCAAAAATTAAACTATTTGGGTGTAATTCAAGGACTCACGTTTAGAGACAAGACAGCTTTTGCACCACAGAACACAGTCCCAACAGTGAAATTTGGTGGTGGCAATATCATGGTTTGGGGATGTTTTTCTGTTCATAGTACAGGTATTTAGAGATAATAGATGGTAGAATGAATTAAAAAATATACCAAGATGTTTTGGACTCTAATTTGTTTGGGTCAGTAGTAAAGCTTGGACTCCCAAATAAATGGGTTTTGCAACAAGATAATAACTCTAAACATATGGCTTAATCTACAAAAAAATGGCTTATTAAAAACAATGTCAATACACTCGAATGACCATCACAGTCTTTAGACTTGAATCCAATAGAGAATTTGTGGTGGTTATTAAAAATTCAAGTTAATAAGAGAGCTACAAAAAAGCATCCTGGATCTAAAGAGAATATGAAAAGAAGAATGGAGTAAAATACCAACAAACTTGCAAATTATTGATTAAAAGCTACAGAAAGAGACCGATTTCTGTTGAATTGAGTAAGGGATAGGCTACAAAGTATTAAATAGGTACTATAATTCTGTACGAATATTTTTTCACCTCCAAATTTTTAATTTCATATAATTTCATTAATATAACATTTTTCTGAATTTTTTTACATATTGCAGCATTATGTCATGGTATACAAATATTGTATGGATTATAAAATTCTTTATAAACTCTAGGTTAAATTAAAAATTCATGGTGTATGAATGTTTCTTTCCCCCTACTGTTTGCATATATATATATGTATGTCTGTGTGTGTGTGTATATATATATATATATATATATATAATTCTCTGATGAAACATTAATAAAAGTGAAACACATTCAATCAGTCAGTTATGTGTCATACATGATACACACTTAGGCGATCATATATCTTTCAATTTTTTTCCTGCAGTAGGTTGGCATTTCTTTCTGCACTAGACCAGTTGCCATCCAAAGCTATAGAACTTGGTCTGTCTTGCTATTTACCCATAGCTGGGAGGGGGAGGAGAAGAAGTGGATTCATACCTTTCCCAATGGTATTAGCATGTAAGTGAATGTAATGGATTCAACTGGAATTCTAACTCAGCTCTCCAATTCCTCAATCCTAGCTGCCATCAATTACTCCACTGTTCCTCCTTCATTAGATTGATTTATAAACATTTCTTATTTGTTCTTTATCTTATCATATATATATATATATATATATATATATATATATGATAAAAATATAGTTTTAAGGTATACTCTATTTATGGGCAAAAGTGCTCAATATCAGGGATAAAGTGTATGTAAATATAAAAGTGTTTTAATTGCTAGATAATCCACAGTAAATTTACATCCAGGTTCTTACATTTCACCTTTCTTGGCAGATTTTATATTAACACAATGTTGGATATTTATTAACAAAAGCAATAAAAACATCAACAAAAAGAAACTAAATGGAATTGATTGGTTTTCAGTATTGCCAGAATTGGATTTATATTCTTTGTTCTGTTCCTATAGATATCTACCAAAGATTTAGGATCTTGTGCTGAATTTATTTGCTTGGCTTATTTTTGGCACCTTTCTTTTACCTCCAATTCTTTCCAAGTCCACAATATTGTTTTTCCATCTACCTTGACTTCATCTCAAACTTTTCTTTTTCTTCTTTCTATTGTTTCCTCTTCTTGATTTTTGAGTGTCCATGCTTTTATATGCCCAATTTTTTGTGTGGGTGAATCTTGACCTAGCAACAATTGTACTGGTGTTTGATTGGACAATCAATTGTGCAAAGTTGTGTGCAACATGACCTTGTCTGCCATAAGTCTGTCTCGGCTAAAACTGTCTGGTAGTGTTATAAATTTGGGAGGGGAACATGTGACAAGTCTCCAACTTGTTGCAACCTACTCTCTGGTATCTCCTCTTTGTCATTTAATTGACAAAATATGATTGTAACAACCCACCCCTTTTACTGTTGAAATAGTTAAATGTAACCACCACTTCTACTCCAATAGTTTATTTTCTCACACTTCCCGACAGTGGAGCTCCCTCTTTCTTACTTGCTTTCCTGAAAACTAAAATCTTCAAAAATTTAAATGCAACATCAATCGCCATCTTCTGTTGTCTTGAACCCCAGTTCATCATTTGTCTTTACTTTGGTCCCCCCCCTGTACCCAGTCTTTTCTCTTGCTTTCACTCTCTGTAATCCCTGTACTAGTGGTATTCCCACCTTGCTTGGGGTGGAATGATTAAAAAAAAAAGAAAAAAAGAAATAAACGTTTATAAATCTAATGTTTCATTTTATTAAAGCTTCATCAGAGAATGATGTGGAAAAAAAAATTCTGATATTTTTAGTTTTGTGTTGATTGATTTTCATTGGTTAAGCAGACTTTATGTGCATTTAACTTGTCAAGCAGAAGTCCATGTGTATAATTTAAGGTATGTAAATCTATCATAATTCTAATTTGTCTATGTGAAATTTGCATGATATATATATATATATATATATATATAATTATGCATGTGTTTACTTGGCCTTATTTATGTTTGGAGGTTTTCTGCATGTTGAATTGGCAATGTTTTTATGTTAACACCAGTCATGGTATTTAAATATATGTTAGAATCTTTAAGGATGGATGATGATGTAATATAGTGTATGTGTTCTATATTCTTTGATTACACCCAATAGTAAGGCCTCTGATCTGGAGATTAGAGGTTTTGAGGGGTCTGGAACCACCTCTTACCTGTCATTGTTCCCAGGTCCATCCTGACCTGGGATTGAAGCACCTGTTAGGGTCCAAGCTATGGGAAAATAATGAACCTTCAAACAAAATACTATAAAAGTGTGAAAGCGCATTTTTGTATAAGGAAATTACTGGCAACACATATTAATAGTAAAATGACCAACAATATATTTCTGTAGTTGAAGGCATGCAATTGTGTTCAAAATATTTAGATTTTGGCATTAAATAACCCATAGAGGTTGATATGCCACTAAACAAAATTAACAAACATGAAAGAACTTTTTCATGATGTTAATCTATATAATATCCGACAATTTCTTAAAGAAATCAAACTGTATTCCACAATGTAACTTGAACAAAACAACATCATAAAACACACATTACCACTTCTAGTAACACTAAAACATATATATGAACAAAAGCTGAGTATCATCTACCATGTATTCAGTTGTGAAAGCAGAATAACATATTTTTATTATCTCAAAGCTTCGAAGGAAATTAAATTTCAGCGTTAAATGACACATAGGGAGTTAAGCTGTTAAACAAACAATTTATGAATAATTAACATTTAATCAGATTTTATTCTTTTCAATTCTAGAAAAAATACAGAAGCCATTTTGATTCTTGTTTCTAAACCTGGGAAATAATTTTTGTTACAGATTGGCTCCTACCTCTTTAATCTGAAAGTTAAACAATTTCCTGTCGGAGTTCTTTACTGTAGAAAGGATGCATTGATTGAAGCCAAAATTTCTCAGAGTTTCTGTCAACTGTTGGGGTTAGAAGAAGAGCAAATGACAACTTATGACAAAAATGGACAAATAACCAAAAAAGGTTAGCCTTTTTTTATTTTCTTTATATTTACCATGTACATCCTTAATTTATAAGTCCCGGGTATGACAAACTACATCTGGCAACGAGGAGACTGGATGTTTTGAGGAGCATAGTACTACCTCTTAATTGCTCTTGTTCCCAGGTGCCCCCTGACCTGGGGTGGTAGCACCTCTTAGGGGTCCCAGCTATGGTCAAATAGTGAACTCCCCCAAAACAAAAAATTATAAAAGTATAAAAAAAAAATCCACAATACATTTTATCTGTAGTTGAAGGTATACAATTGCATTCAAAATATATTTAGTTGAAGCGATAAAATTACGTTCAAAATATTTACATTTCAGCATTAAATAACCCATAGAGTTTGATAGGCCAATAAACAGAATCAACCAACCAACCTTAACTTATAGATGAAAGCTTTCTTATGTAGGAAATATTTAACTTTATATAATTTAAGTAAATTCATGGTATATTCAGAGAAGGAAATGATTCTGGTTCGTCATTTCTGAAATGGTTAACCTTGTTTTTTTTTGTTTTTTTTTTACAATGATGTTCATCATGTGCAAGGCTCAAGAGCCATTCAATGTTGAGGCTTTTAGTTTAAGAGGCACAGTTTATAGGAATATGTGGATAAGATAACAGGTGACCTTAGATTTGAAGAAGTTAAGATTATAGTTATTTGGGGAGTATCCACTTGGGAGTAGGTTTCAAAAAGTAGTGTTTTGTGGAAAATTGCATCTCATCAATGGAATACAAAAGAAATGAGTGTGGTTTGCTACAATGTTCATGGCATGGTGGGCCTTAGCTGTAAAGGTTTGTTGGATTGATAGTTATCTTAACACCGGGAACTATGGTGAACTATTGAGCATTCAGCCAAAATTGGTCTTCTATCTTTAGCTTAAATTTTGTTTTGTTATTGTGTTGTAGTTTTCACAGTGGAGGCTTGTATTCCACTCACTCGGTCCTAAAAAAGGTTCACTACTTATTATATGTGGGAGAGTCTATTAACAATAGAATAGGTATGTTCCGGTATAACATATTGGAAATTTTTAAGTTGGGAAATCTTTCTTTCAGGGTTTTTTTTTTATGAGTTTGTCACAAGGGCTTGTTGAAGAGGAGGAGTTGGGAATTTTATCTGTTGGTTATGGTTTAGACCAGGGTTTTTCAAACTGTGGGTTACAACCTTTCCGTGGGTCACAAGATAAATAAAAAGGGTTGTGACAAAATAGAAAGAAAGATAGAAAAAAAACACAAGTAAGAGCAAAGTGCAGAATATAAACAACTCTAAATGTTGCACAGCAGTCATAAATCATTGAGTTTATGTATCTTCTCTGTCAAATTTGTTGCGGACTGAATGATGTCAGTTCTCTCTCACAAAAAGACCTCACGCCAAAACTTAGCTATGAAGATGTGCAGTGCACTCGACTTTGTGGCCAGTGAAAGCTGTTAAGATTGTTAAATAATTCACTTGCATCTGATGTCAAAGCTAAAAGTAAATTTCCCAACTCACTGTCAAAGGTGATTACTGGTACATAAATTTTTCTGAAAGTAATAAATTTTATATTCATACAAATAGATATGTGTAGAAATATCCACATAAATTGATGATGCTAAATAAATGAGCCTAGCAAATAGAACCTGTCTTTGATTTATGACATGTAGGTATAATGGGTGCAATGCAAAATGTGGTTCTTGCTGTGGGTCGCAGTTGTAGTGACCTTAAAAATAGTAGCAGCAGCAGTTCTAAATTAAACTTATCAGCAGCAGCTCTCAAATAAAAAACACATGAATCCTAAAACAACTCTCTCGCTCCTTTTTTTTTTTTCTTCTTTTGAACTGGTGTCATGAACTTTCCATGCTGAGGCTAAAAGTGCTGTGAATGCTTCGAACCATAAAACACACCAAAAAAAGTCTCACTCAAACATGCTGATAAATATTTTGTTGTGTATACAATTTACGTCTAACAAAAGAAATTCTTGTTTTAAACTTTCCTTTTGTTAATTTGTCTAATAAATATTATCCTGCATCACAAATCAATTGGTCAGTTATTTTGTGCATGTACTCTTTTTCACCACCATTATTTCATGTACTATAAAATGTTCACATAAGAAACCTTACACATTATTGAAGTAGCTAATCACTGAACAGTAAAAAACAAAAAAAATTTGAAACATGCTGGTTTTAAAAAAAATATTAAAAAACAAACTTAGATGCATATATTCTTTACCTCACAATTTTTTTCTTTAAAATTAAATCACTCATTTTTTTGTATTTTTTTTTTTCAGCAACTCTAAATAGCAAAAGTGAAGGAATCATTCTGGAAGAAAAACCAAACAATGTCTGTCAAGAATTTCATCTGCCACTGATTAACATGATTGAAAAACTCATAAATTTAGTCCATCAACGAGTGTGATATTTAGGAAATACTGTTGAACCTTTTTCAAATTGCTTATTTCAGTTTTACAAAATAATAAACACATTTTGATATATTATTGCTGTTCACATTTTTACCAAAGGCATACAAAAAAAATATAATGACACGAAATTGAAATTTTCGTAATTCTTTACTATTATTATCATTATTATTATTACATTTTCACACAAGTTTTTAATATGTGTTATTATTCCCAGTTTTTCATCTCTCAGCTTTTGTAAATGTCTTTGAACAGTTTACTAATTTTTTCACTTTTTTAATCATCTCACTTTAAACAAGGCAATAAAGCCCCTAAGATGCAGAGTGAAAGAATCTGAGAAAAAAAAAATTATTAAGAAGTGAGCACAATAAAATAACAAGAATTAAGAAGACAGAAGATGACAGTTGGCATTGGTCTTCAAAAATTTAAATGCAAAGTGACAACGTAGCCAAAAGCCAGAAGAGGAAGAAAGAAAATGTGAGTGAAGAAACTATTAGCATAGAATTTATTGTTACATCTAGCTATTTAAATTGTAAAATGATGAGACCTAGCTGCCAATCTAGTACTGAGCTTAAATTCATAGTCAAGGTTCCAAAGAGGATAATCTCATCAGAACATTTACCATGAAATTGGTTTGTTTTGTTTTACGGCATATCAACCTCAATGGGTTATTTAATACCAACAAGATTTTTATTTTTTTTTTTGTTTTTAAAATTTATTGCTGGTAATAATTTTTTTTACAAAAGTATTTCTGGTATTAAAACCTATTTTTACACTTTCATAGTGTTTTGAACCCTGTTTGGTGGGGTTAACTACAGTCCCATAGCTGGGACCCTAACAGGTGCTACCACTCCGGATAAGGGCAAACCTGGGAACACCAGCAATTAAGAGGTTTGTTCCATGCTCCACAAAACCTCCTGATCAGAGGCCCTGCTGTTGGACGTAGTTTATCGTCTTACCCAGGATGCAGATGTAGTTTATCGTCATACCCAGGATGATTACCATGAAAATATTTCTAGAAAAGGCACAGAGAAACTATGTTACAGCAGTGAAAAAATGACTGAAGCCGAGATACCAGATTCTTTGTATTTTGTCAAGAATATCTAGATACATAGAAGCACCCGACCAGATGTGACAGCAAGATTCAAAGAATGGATGAATGATAGGCTGATAAAAGTGTAAGTCAAAATGGAGACCCTGCCACCTTGCATCACCAGTGTAAAATTTTACACATATTACAGACAAAATAACGTATAGAGGGATTTACTAAGTGTAGCTTATGGCACAAAGCTGCAAGTATGGGGCACCTACTGAGGATTGAACTCCCTACTCAGGATTGAACTCCCTACTCAGTTGTAATTGATCTAATGAGACAAGCTTGCTAACCATTATGTATAAATATATACAGTGGGGGGAAATAAATATTCGTACACATGAAAAATTGTATTTTTTATAAATGTAAAAGCCTTAACTAAAACAAATTTTGACACATTTTATGTGTAAAGATACATTTTATTAAAAAATAGTAATAAACTTAATTCTTACCAAAAAACACGTTGCCAACTGTAAAGTTTGGTGGTGGCAGTATCATGATCTGGGGCTGTTTTTCTGCAAAAGGTGTTGGCAGAATATCAATAATAGATGGCAAGATGAATGCTGAAAGCTACCAAAAAATCCTGCAAGACAATTTAATGTGTTCTGTTGAGAGACTTCGGCTACCTCCTGATTGGGTTTTCCAACTGGATAATGATAATCCTAAGCATACCGCTAGATCTACAAGGAAATGGTTAGCTGAAAGTAACGTTGATGTCTTGCAATGGCCAAGTCAGTCCCCAGACTTGAACCCAATCGAGAATTTATGGCGATATTTGAAAATTCAAACTGGGAAGAGAGCAACAACAAATATCAAGAATTTGAAGACAATATGCCAAGAAGAATGGGACAAAATACAAAACTTATACTTTTTTCATAATTGATTATTTTATTCTAATAATTGATTTGTACGAATACTTTTTTCATCAGTTAAAATGAAAATAATGCATTAATTTCTGTTAGAATAAGAATTAAGTTTATTATTTTTTAATAGTATGTGTTTTTATACATAAAATGTGCCGAGATTTGTTTTATTTAAGGCTTTTACATTTATAAAAATACAATTTTTCAAGTGTACGAATATTTATTTCCCCCCACTGTATGACATATTATATATTGTACAACCTGTGTAAGAAGAAAAAAAAAACATCTATTTTTAATACTGAACTAATTTTGAAAAAAAAGTTTTTCTTCAGCACAGGAATTTTCTTTTTTTGTAAGCACGTAAAATATTTAAGATTTAATGTTGTAGTCTTGACAGTTCATGCTTTAGTAACTGACAATTCATTTAACCACATAACACCATTCCTAAGAGAAAATAATCATTGCAAGTTCATTTATTACATGCACGTCTTGAGTTATGATTTCAAACTGCCTGAAACTTTATTATATCTTGAGAATTCATCGAGATAAAATGGCATATTTACACTATTTACATTGTTTAGGCTATTTTTCTCATTTTTATTGCCATGTTCATGTTTCGGCCGTTGAATGCTCTGGCCTTCTTCAGGTGATGTTTGTTGGAATTTCAAACTAAACTATTTAATTCACGAGATAGATTGTTCTAATTCCACATGCCATACCACAGCAGAGGGAAGAAAACTTGGAGAATTGAGTTATCAAAGGGAATTAGCTTAAAAAAAAAAAAAAAATAAAGCAGATCTCCAAAGGCCTGGCATGTGGAATTAGAACAATCTATCCCAAGACATTCTGAATATGGCTATAAAGATGAGAATAATAGGCCAAACAATGTAAATAGTGAAAATAGTTACAATACCTCGTCTAAAACATATAGACAGATGATAAATGGCATATTTGCCTTTAATTTTTAACAATCAAACACTACATTCTTTGTAACAGGGCACTGACCCAGTTTAAATGTTTAATTGCATGAAATTGCAGGATCATGATTTGGAGGGACTACTAATTAGATAATAATTATTAAAATTCTCAGGAGAGTAGGTTGAAGGGTTGAGAAAAAAAAGAAAAAATGTTTTAAAACAAATGAATTTAAGAAAAGTTTTAAGTAGAACCAAACACAGAATTAACTAACCAAGATTTCCCATTCTATTCTCTTCCCACCAATAAGACATGATTATTGTGTTGTCCAAAATTTTGTTGGTACTGAGAAATTAAATTTGGGAGTTTGTTTACATTTATACTATCTATCCAAAACACGTATCTTCTTACAGATAAGAGTGACCCAAATTCTTATAGACAAAGAAAGACATCTATTTTTTGTCAAATTCTCAGGCTTGTGTATATCCCTACAGAAAAGAATGATCAAAATTCTTTAAAAACCAAAGAAAGCATCTTATTTTCATCTAATTTCCAAGCTTGGGTTTCGTTTATATTGATGTTGTCTGTCCAAAAACACCATCATCTTTACAGAAATAAAGGACAGAAAATTCTACAGACAAAGTGAGTATCATGTAGTTATTAACAGACCTCCTAAAATTAAGATGGTTATGGTGGAGAAATTAGATATATAAATGTCAAATTGGAGAAGGGGTGTCATCTACATAAACAAGAGCCTACCAAATCAAAAGACAGAGGCAAACAAGAGAGACTGGCCCAGGAGGAAGTCAGCTTGGACTTGCCTAGGATCATATTGTAAGCTAAAGAACACATTTGCAATTTCCATGGCTGGAGTGAAAGCACAGACAGAAAAATTGAGTAAGAGTCAAATGACTGATCATTACATTAGCATTTGCTACTAAATTCTCAAATCACCATCCAGCAAGCAGAGAACTTGATTTTGCAGTAAATAATAGACATTTTACTCACCAGTTCTTTTTATATTCAATAAACCTGTTAGAGTTATAAACATTATTGTGCAATTTATTGAAGGAGTTCTTATTCTTGCCCTGATTCCCAACAGGGTTCCTGGATGCAAAGAGACAAAAGTTATCATGGTTAACTATAAGTTGAGAATTATTCCTTCATGACTGTGGTACGCAATGTACATAGAGAGGTCCACAAAGACTTTGTTGTCAATCTTAATATTGTGAGATTTTGGGAAACCTGAATCAACTTTATAGAAATGACAACACCAGCATTAACTGAGGAGGGAAAAGAAAGCTGGATGACCCATAAAGTTGGTATTACTCAACAGAGCAAGTAACTGAGGAAGAGGAGGAGAAGAGACTGGAGAGAATGTGAGAGTAGAAGGTAGTGGTTACATCTTAACCCCCTTCAGGTCAAGCATCAATTATCCATTTTCCTTATCCTCATAATCTTCAATTCCTTCTACTTCTTTTGATATACATATTGCATGCCTCATTCAGTAACCCTCTACCTTGAGTGGCTCTCAAACCTTGTATTGGATGAACATTAGTTAAAAATTAAAAAGAAATCTGTATGAAAATATCTCCAAAGTTATGCAAATATTATTTATTGCCAATGGTATTCAACGCATAAGTTGTTTTTTAGTGGTCTTTACTTGAAAGGCTGCAGACCGATGGATAACAAAATAGACTTTAAGTTATTTCACAGTTCACTTTCACTGAGAACCTTTATTCTTTTGGCCTTGTGCCAGACTAGATTAATAAGTATCTATTAAAACTTATTATATACAGGGTGTCCCCCCACCAAAAAAAAAAAATGGCATCAAATTAAAGTGTGAATATCTGAGTAACTACATGTCCTAGGCAAACAAAATTAAATAGGCTTCATGTTGAACAATAAAAGATTTATCAAAATTCAAACAAGATATTGAAAGGGATGTAGATTTTATAACCGATTTACCTGAGGCTTTACCTCACTAATGGCCCAGCTTCTGCCAAACATTCTTCAGTACCTCAGTGTGAACTTATCTATCAGGAAGATGGATCAGGTGTGCCAGTGATAATGACAATTTGCTGTTCAAATGGTCGCCTCATTCACCTGTGATTTTCTTTTCTATGGAACTATGTAAAAGGACAGCTCTATATATCCCCACTTCCTACAGGAACTTAAGTATAGTATCACTGATGCTACAATGTCAATTTTTGGAGGGACACTGTACTTCTAGATTTGTAAAGTTTTGGCTGTTTTACTCTCTGGCCTTATGATATTGGTCATCATATGTAGAGTTTGGAACCAAATCCTTTACTTAGCAAAGGAAGAGAAATCTAATTTTGCTTTCCATGCTTAGTGGATGAAGAGGAGGGGAATCTTGTGTCAATTAATATTCACCAGTCTATTTCTGTTTGGACTGCTTGTCTGTTTCTTACATCAAAACAAGGGATATGACTTTTTTGCACTACCCAACCCAAGGAATGAACTTGAACTGCCAGGGAATCAGATATATTTTAACCAGTGACAAACATCTGAAGATAGCCTGAGGGTAAAACATGCAAGATAAAGATACTAATGTGATTAGGAAAGGTACAGTAAATCTTTCTAGTTCTGGTAGTATCCTAATCTTAATAATAATATTCCTTCACTTCTTTTTACATCAACATTGCATGCCTCATTCAATGACCCTTCTACCTTGAGTGGCTCCCAAGCCCTGTAGTGGAAGAATGTTTACACAAATGTCATCGAACCAATTTTCAGAAACATCAATATACAGATTGACTACTCTATGTTTGATTCGAAATTCAAACAAATATCACCTGAAGAAGGCTGGAGTGTAGAATGGCTGAAATATTGTGAATGTGACAATAAAGAGGAGGACGACAGTTCAAACAATGTAAATAATATTAATTATGAATTAATAATTCCTCATTTTAAAAATTCCTACAACTGATCTATATGTGTATTTTTTCAGTATTGATGTAGATATTTCCTTCCTAACCTTTTGTTTGAAGCAGTGTGGAATGTCAACATCTTGATTATGTTATTTTCTCTGAGTTACATCTGTTAACCATTTTAATTGTTACGGCTGTTGGTAGTCCTCAAATGATGTAGTTTTTCTTATTTTGTATAGCTCTTTGTTCGTGATTGTGTAGCAGCAGTCCACGAGATTTGAAGAATGGTCTTCACTAATAATTCCACGCTTCAAGAGAAATCCTAAATTAACCCACTAATGCCCACCATCCAAATTTTTGGGACAGTGGAGTTAATAGGTTTTAGGTAGAACTTCCTCCACAGTGCCATTAGACAGCCCAATGGAATATAGGGCTATAGCAACACCATGCTAGGTGTTTGCAGCTTGGGTTCTGTGGCAAGTAGGATTTTATGTGATAGAATTGCCAGCCTCATGTCCAATTTGTTTTGAATTCTGAGTTATCGTAAATGGCTTGAATGCTTTTCAGCACCCAATTTATATAATGTAGTCAATTTAAAAAAAAAAAAATTGAGGGGAGCATTAGGCGGGGAAAATCTTTTTAAATAGGGAGCAATTTAAAAAAAATAAAACAACAAAAAACAAATAACCAGGCAAGGGCAGGATAATAAGGACTAGTTTCAAAGCATGGGCATAAATTTAAGAAGCAGCCCCAAGACAACTTGTTATTATCCAATTTACTCATCTCACAGTATTTATCAACTTATTAAAATAAATTGGAAATAATTTTTGTGGAGCAGGTTCCTCATCAATTGTGAAAAATTCATTTTTTATGACTAAATAAAATTATTTCTATTTAATTTTTTTCTTTTTTATTAAAATCCTCAATTCCACCAACTTCCATAAATTTAAACCCAGTGTCAGTCCATACATCACAGCATTCCTCTTGGGAGTGATTCTTTGTAAGAGGACCTGAAATAATGAGTGGAAAAAAAAAATTCTTTACCCTATTATTGTAGCATGTCTGTTCTAATGAAAAATATATATTTATTTCTGGGATATATATATATATATATATATATATATATATGCCAACCATAAATTCATTATTTTACAACTATTTTCTTTTTTCAAGTTTAAATGTTTTATTAACAAAAAATAAAATGAAGTGCTGCAAAAAAATTATTACCGGACAAAAATATGAAGGATGGGGTAATGAAAATTTATTGGCTCTAACCACTTTCCAAAAATCAATATTTTGATGTTGGGTCATTGAAATATTGATTTTAGAGAAGTGGGGATGGCTGAGAACTTTTCACCACCCCATGTATATGAGGTGAAGAAAAAAAAATCATAAAAGACTGACGCTACTTTTGACACATTTGTAGCAGTTTTGAATAAAATTAGTTTCATCATCTCATCAAAAAGTAAAGTTACGGCAATATTAAAATAATTTTGCAATTGGTTATATATTTTCTGCATGAGTAATTGAAAATTTTTATTGCTACAATTATTTTTTATTGCTACAATTAACTACTGTCATTATCTAATTCTGCCTTTTAAAATCATTAAAAAGTAAAAGATACCCCAAAAAAGTGTGTGGTGGTGTGGGGACGACATATTGGCAACCTTTATGTCGATGTTTCCCAAAGTGGGCGATAATGCCCCCTTGTGGGCTCTGTTATGTTGCAAGTGGGCACTAGGAGTTTTTTTTATTTCATTTGTGGGATGGTGAACATACTCAGGTGGCGGTAAGCATGTATCCATATTTTTCAGATTTTCAAAAATTATTCAATATTGGCTACAAAAGGGAAGCTATCAAGCTTTTCTTCAATGCTTTTTCAACTTCCTATATGGCTGAATGTGGTTTCAAGGCAGAGTTTCTTACTAAACAAAGAAACCACCTGCAAATTACAAAACAAGGCGATTTACGATTACTTCCAAGAAGCATGGAACATAGAATAAGAGCCTTAGCCAGTAAGCACCAAAGTCAACCATCGCATTAAAAATATTGAGATAAACTATCAAATAAAAGTTTTTTTTAGGATTTTAATCATTGGCATTTCCAATAGAAATGAAAACAGTATTAACATTATTTTTGCACTAATACCTAAGTGTTATCTTGCTATAAAAGATGAATTCAGCATAATATTCAAAATTTAATTTGACAGTGGGGGCATTGACAAAAAGTTTATGCCCAAAGGGGGTGGCACTGGTTGAGAAAAGGTTGGGAAATGCTGCTTTAGGTTCTTAATAAAATATTCCATTGTTATGGTAAAACGAGGCATATTTACTTATTGATATCAAGTATTGCTTCCTGTGTCCACAACAATAAAATTATCAAGTTGGGACAGATCATGCAACGTGAACAATAATTGTTAATGAACAGGGGTTGTCTTAATTAAAAATGAGTAGTGGATTGATTTTTGAATAAGATGCATTTGTAATTTGTGCACGTTACATTTTTTTAAATTTTCATATAGGAAAAGGAGCCATAAAATATTACTTCTCTAAATTTTATAATTTGAAGAAAGTCTGCATATCTCAATGTCTGCAGTAGTGTGATAGAAAGTACAAGTGAATAGGTCTTAACCAAATCTTTTTGAAAACATTCAAATATGTTTAAGCAAAGTGATTACTAAAGTCTCAAAGTTTAAAGAGAGAGAAATAATTTTTTAATGTGTAATCCACCCACCGCATAAAACAAAACAAAAGACAATTAAAACATTGTAGAATTCCAGTTTCAAATTAAAAAAAAAACAACATTTTTGCTAATATTTATTCTAGAGTAAACTCTAGAATAAATCTTAGAAAAAATGTTATTTTGTAAATTTTGAAACTGAAATTCCACAATGTTTTAATTGTTTTCTTTTATGGGATGGGCGGGTTACACATTAAAAATTTAACAATAAACAAAACAATTCTGATGACACACAATTATGTTTATTGTATTTGGAAAATATTCATAGCACTATTTTATTTTTTTTATTAAATGAACATTGTCAGCCATTATCATTAATTTTCAACTAGTCATCTTCATTTTTTATTAGATGAAGCATTATCAACTATTATCAATTTTTGACTTTATGGTAAATAATAGAAAAAGATGAAAAGTAAATAAAGTCAAAAATTGATAATTAGTGTCAATATTTCACCTAATAAAAATGTAAGTAAATACTAGTCAACAATAGTTTACTATTCTTAATTTATTTTCTAATTTTCAAAAACATGGAGAAAAATTTTAGAAACATTTTGAAAAATAAATTCAACTTGAAATCAAGGATTAAGCAAGAAGACATTTTGTCATTAATTTTGTTTATACTGATAAAAAAATGTTAGTGCATAAAAGATTAACAGCATAATTGCCACTTCTTTTATGAGAAATAAAATCAGTAAATCAAAGAAATAATTCTGAGAAAGTCTTTGAAGGATAGAAATCAAAAAGAAAAGGCATCACAATCATAAAAAGTGTAATAGAAAAAACGTTTCTCTAAGAACACATCATAAGCATTGTTTATTGGTCAGTTGTGTGACGTACAGGGTGTGACATTTTCAATTTGCGATGACAATTATACAATTGTCAGTCTATTTATGGAAATCCTTTAACATTTTAACAAGCAGTTTGAGATAAAATAGAAGTTTTTAATATTGGCAAATAGGATTCTAAAGTTTCAAGGCAAAAGAAATGGAGACAAAAGGAGAAATGTCAAATGATAAGAATTCTTGAGTGTAACAGAATTTCCATCATTACTGTTCGATCATTTGAAGTTAAGGGTTTAAAATCCCATTTGTATCAAGTTTTATTTTGCACAAGGCATAAATTAATCCAACTGAACAATTCAGTTGAAATAGTCACTGGTTTAAGCAGAACAAGTCTTTTGATGAAACATATAGTCCAAAGGACTTGAAACCTCATATATATATATATATATATATATATATATATATATATATATATATATACACACACAGTGTGGCAGTAATACCTCCCACATTTTGTTACCTGTATGGTGTTAGTGAGCTTAGGCAAGTGGCAACAGTGTCTTCATCTAGATAATATCTTACCATTATGTGGGAAGTATTTCTGGGATATATATATAAGATAAAGAATAAATCGGAAATGTTTATCAATTTAATGGATTTCACTTTTATTTTATATGAATAAAAGTGAAACACGTTAGATTGAAAAATGTTTCTGATTTGCTCATTATGTTATCATTCTATTGTATTTTATTGATCCCAAATCATATTTTTCTTATTACTATAAATGTTATTTTTTTTTTTTAGTGAGTACATGTTTGAGTTGATATCCCTGATTTATAAAAAAGAAAAAAAAAAAAATTTTTTTTTTCTTAAATGGTGAAATTTATAGCCTAGATTGATAAGTCCTACTAAAGAAAAATGTGCCTCCGAACAAGTACTGAACCTGTATCCCACCAAGGAAACCACTCTTAAAGCCTAAGTGTGCAGTTACCCATTTGGCCACAGGAAACCATCTAGATAAAACAAAGCTCAGTTATATATTTAAGGAACAGCCATCTCTCATTATGGCTTCTACGAATCAATATCTGGGAGCTTCATCCGCAAAATATAAACACAGTAATTTTTAAATGGATTTTTTAATTCAACATTATTTCTTATTACTATAAAAACTTAGACAAATAAAATATATCTGTAAAAAACAATACAAGAAAAGAGGAAAGAAACACTTTTCTATTTACCTTGATGAAGTTCCTCAAGCAACAAAATGTGTTAATATAGAAAAGTTTTCCTTTTGTCTTTATATATGTATTTTATTAATTCAAATGTTATTTTTAGTGGATACCCATATTCAAGTAGATGCTACATTATAGTAAACAGTATTATATTTTGTCTACCAATGACACTTGAGAAAACTTAAAAAAAAAAAAAAAGAAAAAAAAAGAGCCCTCTGGCAAGATTTGGACATATGTCTCCATTTGCAATTCAGTGTGCTTTGACAGTTCAGCTATGAAGGGCTTCACAATCAAGGAAGATTCTATTTGCCTTTAAAGCACAGTTAGATGTTCAGTTTTTCTTGAAAAGGCATATCTGCATAGTTTAAAATAAATGGAGCATCTACTCAAATATGGGCATCCACTAAAAATAATGTTTGAAGTAATAAAACCCTGTCAGATTAAAAAATAAAACCCATAAAATATATATATATATATATATATGAAAGCTTAAGTATTTTAAACAGACTAATATTGGGAACAGCCAAAGATTTATCTGATGCCATTCACCGATTTGAATAATTTTCATTTACAAGAATGAAGAAAAAAATTATAGAATGGAAAAGATATGTATTAGGATATAACCCTCCACTATTTCTTTTGTAATAGCACACTCTTTGCCTAAATCTATAAAACTATAATTATAAAGAAATTCTTTTTCTGTTTATAACTGTTAAATCTTTAGGTTATTAAAAAGGAAGCAGGCATGAACCATAGCATCTTTACAGGGAATCATATATTGGCTTTCATACAAGTATTGGTTATTTTTTCTTCTTTATGAAATACAGTCATAATAAGTTGTATACTAGTCTCCATATCCTCCATAAAAATATGATTTTCTTTTTAATTGCAGATAAACAAAAATGATGATTCATAGCATATGGATAAGTTGCAGAAAGAAAGTAGATTATTTTTTGTTTTTTTATTTTTTATTTTTGTGTCTGAGAAGGTGCTATGCTGGTGTGTCTTGCTAATCGTCGGTTACGCAGAGTTTGGACCAGAGGACTCACGTTCACCATTTGTTCAAAATATTTCACGACAGGAGGTTCAGTGAGCATAGATGCTAAGAATTGTTCAAAAGTGATCAACCAGTCAGTATCAGGTTTGCTTGACGAGTCACTTGTTTCGGACATATGTCGAGGCCTTTCTGAAGTATTGTCTGGTTTGTCCTCCCCACAATTACTACCCCCACTGCTGCCGTCCACGGAGACAGCGTTATCATTCATGACAGCGCTATCGATAGATTTCTCTTCATCTTTTCCGACATCTGCAGTTAGTTCAGAGTTAAAGGTCGATACAGAGTCTGATGTTGCAACCGAGGTTGACATGTTGACTTTGTTGTTGTTGTCTACTCCAGAACTGTTTTCACTTGGTGTTTCATCCGACTCTGACAACCCGTCATCAGTGTCGATTCCTTTTAAGTAGAACTTTTTGCCGACTTCTCCAATCTCGAGTAGCAGCGTTCCTACATTGGCAATGGAATGATAAAGATGTTGTTCGTCTGGGTGATTTGAAAACATGTCGTACAGGGTTTTCCAAAGCTGGATAAATTGTTCCTGGAGAAAAACAACATAAACATTTTATTCTTTCAAATTTTATATATGAACAAATTTTGATTATCCTTCACTTAAGTGGTGCAAAATAAACTGCTATTCCCTGAATGGCATAAAATCAGTAAAACCAACATATATACCTTTATTACAATTAAACATTATCACAACAGGTAATAAACTATACAGCAAATAAATGCTGAAAACACTGGACTGGTCTTGTACAACTGATCCGTTTTGTCTATTGCTGGAGTTGAAACACAGTGCAGAATAACATCCAGCATGAACAACACTAGTAAAATGTTTGCTGCTTGGTGTATTCACTGTTGTGATTCATGTGAAATGGAAATTGAAGAATATCCATCAATGATCTGCAGTATAAAGGAAGACAGCATACCAATTGTGGTAGAAATAGACACGACAAAAGTTTTTTTTTTCATTGTAAATATCACCATGGCCAATAGTGCAATAAAATAAATCCAATTGGGCTTATTTACATGCTGTTTACACGAAGTAGAACTTTAGCAGATTATCTTACAATGTTTATGTAATGGATTACTGAATGAAGTACTACTGTCATATTTGGGTTGGTGCTGCTTGATAGGATTCAGTAGTGTCTCTGCAGCCTTGTGGGTGATGAATTCTTTGTGAAACAGAACTTTGACAGATTATTTTATGCTGCTTATGTGAAGGATTAGCCAGATTTTATTAGACTTCTTTATTGAATCATTTGAATTTATTTAAATTATGTAAATTGAAATTATATAAATTTTATTAAATTAAAAATTATTAGAAAATATTTTGTCAAAAATTGTAATCTTGTAAAAAAAAAAAAAAAAAAAAAAAAAAAAAAAAAAGAAAAAAAGTCAAGCCAGTAAAATTAAAACAATTAGAATTACATGTTTAAATTTCTCAGTTTTGTTACATCATTTTATTTTTTTTTCTTTTTAAATCTTTTCACGCCAAGCAAGGCAACAATGCCACTAAGATGCAAGAGTGGAAGTGAAACAGATCGAGAAGAGTAAGATAAGGAACCAGAAATCTAATCCTAAACAGGAAACAAGGGATAAATTTCCACTCTGTCAAAAGATGGGAGAAGTGTAAACTAGGCAATAGGCGAACCTCTACACTCCTGTTATATATAGTTAATAATTGAATAAGCACCAGGACTAAAAATTCTTGTAGAAATTCCCCTATATTGCATTTTTAAATATTTGAGCAAAACAATTTTAATGAAATATTGCAATAAAAATCATAAATATGAACACTGATGGTTATTTAAAGAAGTAGGACAATACAAATGAAAAGATTTGAAATTGACAAGGTTTTTGCTTTCACCGAAGCAGATGTTAAACGCATGAGAACATTATCACCTTATGTTTTCTTTTTTATTATGTAGGCTTTCTTTATCTCAATAAAACCAGACAGCATCGCTGATATATCTTTTTCTTCTGTCTTTCTTTGTAAAGGAATGGTCCATTATTTTTCTGAGGTAATGGCAGGGTATAACACATATGTTAACTAACGAAGAAACAAGCAGAATGATAATATGATTACCTGGTTGAGACGAGGCACATTCCTGAATTCTGCCTTACTATCCTGCCGAATGATATCCAATACAGAGCGTTGGTGGATGCCACTAAAGGACATGCTCTCTGCAAATAGGAACATCAGGTGTTAGTTTCAAAGTTCTAATACAACATTATATATACTTAACCAATTAACTACTGCAGGATTTCCCAGTCATTGAAACTCCATGGCTCAACTGCAAATGACAGAAATTTCCATCAGTCACACATACACACAGATATATGACAGCTATCTACTTGTTAAATGAGCATGGCCATTGCTGACCAATGTTTTTAGTTCATGTGAGAATGACAATAGCTTTTGAAGTCAGAAGGTGACTTGCAATGCTTATTGCAGATGTGGCAAACAAAGTTGTTTTGTACAGGGTCTGGCTTGTTTTGTAAAGTCTCTTCAACTTGCTCATAGAGTTTTAGATGGGTGAAACCTGAGCAATTTCTGCAGGTTTTTCTGACACACCCTGCATGTAAAGCCGTTTCCAGTGTAGTACTGATTGCAATTTGTTAAAGGTCTACCAATATCACTTCATGTGGCTAACGAAAACAGTACTGGAGAGACATACTCTGCCATACACACACACATTTTTTTTTTAAAGGCACTATTCAGCCTTGCTTGATTGGCAAAAGTTCTTCAGTTAAAGTACATCGGTTCCTTCTGTCAAAGGGGATGCAGGTTCAAATCCTGCTGGAGAGTTCATGTTTTTCTTTAATAAGATTTCTCAAATATTCAGGCTGGTAGACAACAATACACTGTTTAATAAGTAAATGGAGGATCTACTCAAATATGAGTATACACTAAAAAATAATGTTTAAAGTTATATATATATATATATATATATATGTGTGTGTGTAAAAGCTTCAGATATACTTTATATGTTAAAAAGGACTATATGAATAAAGTTTTCCTTTTGTCATTATATATATTTTTATTACTTCAAACATTGTTTTTAGTGGGTACCCTTATTTGAGTAGATGCTCCATTTATTTTAAACAGTATTTTATCTATTGGCCTTTGTATTCATGAAATTATATAAGGGTGTATGCATGTGTGTGTATGTGAGACTGATGAAAATTAATGCTTTATTACGGCTGCTGAAAATTCAATTCTATCTTTAAGTTGGGACATCAAATTGGCCCTCCTTTAACAAATCAATGCCTGCAAGTTTTTCTTTTAATCTGAGAGGAATTTCACTTCCTATGAAAAAGAAGGAAAATCTGGAAGTCATCGTTTCAATGCCATGTTTGCGCAACTAAAAGACCTCCCCCACTTACAAAAAACTAAGAAAAACAAAAATACATCACAAATCAGTTGAACCAGGCATTATACATTGGTTTGAAAGCTACTACACAAAAGTCTTTTCTAAATAAACATTTCTTTAAATAAACATTTTAAATAATTTTTAGTACTTTTTAAAAAGTTTTTCTTCCTCTAAATGATGTCCTTTACCAAGTATTTTTTAAAACTTATTAAATAATTATTAAAGAATCATATTCAAATAGAAAAATTAAAATAAAAACAAAATCTTTATTAATTATCCTGAAAATTAAATTTACTGCTGTATATTTAAAAATCATTATTAGAAAACATCAACTGAGCTGATCCTGCCTTAGTTAATGAAAAAAAAATAACCACTTTTATAACAATCCAATAAACTTAATGATTTAAAATTTTAAACAAGAAGCAAATTGTATATCAATTCATGAAGAAATATTCAAACTTCTTAAACAATGTTCAGAATGTTTTCTTTTGATTTAGTTTCAGCAAATTTTTGATAATTTGCTTAAATGTTTAAAAACTGCTCATAGCATAAATTAAAAAAGGATTATCCATAATTCAGAATTTACAAACAGTATTATTACTAAATATTTCTCTCAAATCAATATAAATTTGACACAAGAAGATATAGAAGATGAAGATGCAGGCAGCACAATAAAAAGTGTTGAAGGAAGAAAACCTTTTGATGTGCTAGTGGCAATACTAGCTGTAGCCTCAGAAGGTGCTTCTTCTATATCCAAGTGGTCAGTGGACAAAGTATTAGTATCACTATCAGTTGGAGAGAGAGATTCCAGCTTTAGCCGCTCCCGTAGATCTTTTTCCAAATCTAGAGGATCATGGGAAGTCAAGATTTTTGTAGGAGAGCCATCTTGCAGAGGATTGTCATCAGAGAGGGAGAGCTCTTCAGAATAGGCCGAGGGAAGTTCAAGGTCTGAGTAAAAGAGAGGAAGAGTCTTTGAGAGAAGATTTACACAATAGGAAAAAAAAAAAAAAAGCTGTGGAACCAATTTTTAGTGAGTCAAAGGCTTCAAAAGAAATAAAAGCATAATTTTATGATCAGAATGAAGAAAGGTATTAGTTGGTGAAAAATGGAGTTACGTTTAAGATGTGTGAAGATAAATAAACAAACATGTTTATGTTGCATTTTACATACACAGGAAATTAAAAAGAAAATATGATAAAAGAAAAGACATTTACTGCAAAGCAAATGAAGACTTAATGAATTCTGGATTGCTGCATGCAGTTTTGTTAGCAAAAGACTGAAAAACAGAAAGCATCATGCAAGAGGAATTAAGAGGACTAATGACGATCCTAAGGACTGTATGAAGAAAACGTCTTACCATCTTTACTTGAATCTTTCTCTTCTTCCTCTTCAAAGAAATCAGTGGCTTCTATTGCACTTTCTGTAGAATCTGAACAGATAAATATATATGTATATCACAAATAGTAATGTTTAACATGAGAAAAATTAAATCTTTGTTGTAAACATATTCTAAAAGATCATCAAAAACAGCATAAGTTCTAAAGAGGTCCTCAAGAAAAAAAAGTAATGCTTTAAAGAGATCCTAAAAAAAAAAAAAAGTATACATTAGTGTCCAAATTTAGGGAAGAAAAATTAAGTTTGATATCTCAAAAGAGTTCAATTTTTCTGAAATTTTCATTAAATGTAGACAAATGGCAGTTCAGTTGTGCTTTAAATTTTGTTATTTGGAATGAGAGAGAGAGAGATATGATTCATTTAATTTTTTACTCAAACATCAAGTGTCCAAAATTAAAGAACAAAACAATGTTTTTGATAAAAAATAACTGGACAACAAAATGCAAAAAAATCTTATCAATATTTACTGCTAAGACCCTTGTTTTGAATCACTGGTGCACATAAGCATCCACAGGATTTCACTAATTTTTGATATTCATCAACTGTAATTTTAGCCCATTCCTCCTGTAATTTTTCCCAATTTTCAACATTTGATGGATTCCTAGTCATAACATTTTATCCTAAAATCTTCCATAAGTTTTCTATGGGAGTCATGTCAAGACTTTGAGCTGGTCAATCCATAATGTTTATTTCTTGGTTGTTCAGATCAGCAATAACCCACTTTGCCTTATGACAGGGACCATTATCCTGCATGAACACAGGATTTTTAAACCCAGGATTTTGTAATATCTGTACAACAACTTGTTCTTCTAACAAATTCTTGTTCATAGCAGCATTAACTCTATTATGTAGGCGTACAAGAGGTGACATACCCAAACTTGAAAACCTGATGAAAACCAACATGCTGCCTCCACCAAACTTGACTGTTTTCGTGGTGGCTTAGCATAAAGCTCTATTTCTTGCAAGTGTTGAGACACATTAACGTCATTTTAAATTTCTTGTGAAATACTTGCTGCAGTTCAAAAATGGTCCTTCAGTGTTAGATGTTGAATGATCCTGTCTTCTCTGGTTGCTGTTTTCCTTGGTCTACCCACACTCTTGTTTGGAATGGTTAAATGACCAGTGTTTTTGTACAGTTCCAAACTCAGCTCACAATGTTTTTGGAATACTTCATCGGTTTTGCATGCTGGTCAATTGTGTAATTTTCCTTTTGCTGTTTAACAACATCAACTTTTAGAGACATGTCAACTTTTTCATTGGTTCACCATGCTGGAAAATGACATTGTGATAATAAAACAATCTTTATCTTAATTTTACTTATCAGAATTTCAGATTCTCACATATTTCCCTGATTTGTTCCTTAATTTTGGATATTTGAGTAAAGAGTTAAATGAACCATAGCTCTCTCTGTATCATTTCAAATAACTTACAGATTTAGAGCACAACTGAACTGCCATTTGTCTACATTTAGTGAAAATTTCAGAAAAATTGGACTTATATTTTTTGAGATATCAAACTTTTAATTTTTGTTCCTTAATTTTGGACACTAATGTAGATTCTAAAGAGATCCACGACAAAAGTATGTTTTGTAAAGATATCATCAAAAATATATGTTCTAAAGAGATCCCCCCCCCAAAAAAAAAGCATGCATTCTAGATTACTACAAAACAAAAGTTGTAAATCTTAAAAATAGCTAAGGATTTTTTATAACTTCTCACAAGAAGAGAATGGAATTAAGTTTAAAATTTATTTCATGTTGAGGGGGAGAAAGTGACCACACCTATCAACTTTGATACAAGTTCTAAAGTATAGATAGAGAACATCACTTAAAAGATAAGAAAATGAAAAGAAGCATTGTATATTATCCCTGCAGAGAAAATGTATAAATCAAACCAGTGTGGAGTTCTTTGTTTAGCAAGTCAAGATTTGAAGGCAAACCCATATGGAGTTGCTTCTGTAGCTTTAGAATTTAGCGTAATGGGTTGGTCCAATCAGTAGATTTACCAGCATTTGTTTTACTGATTTGTTCTACTTTCTGAAAAAAACAAAAAAGATCTACCTTTTTGCATGTGGGTTATAAACCAGAAGAAGGCTAAACAATAGATTGTGGCATCAAAGAAAAGAATAAAGATCAAAATACTTCAACCATTACAATAATAAACCATCTCAAAATTACAGAAGGTATGTTAACATTAGAACATATTTCCAAATGGTGTTGTTTTCAGTGCATACCTTATAGCGTATAGGTGAGAAATGTCTTAAAAGAAAACAATGCATCAATGATAATGCTGCTAAGAAAGTTGGTTCACCATGTTGTCCTAGACAATTTTTATTGCCAGAATCTATCTTATAAATTTATAAGTCTACCATTTGCCTATGCTTTGAATATTGCTGCCACATTCGGTTTGGTACTTCTGCAATATATTCAGAAATTCTTGATGAAATAAAAAGAATCTGCAATGGTATTCATCTTGACCTGGCATCTCTGCTTCAGTCACTTTCCCACGGCCGTAATGTAGCTTCCCTGTCTTTTTATATAAATACTTTTATAGTAGTTGTTCTGATGAACTTTCCTCCACGGCACCTAGACTTTATGAATTGTAGCACAGTACTAGATTGGTGGCAAGGTTTCATCTTTTTACAGCTGAAATAGCTAAATGTAACCGGAAGTTCTATGCTGACACTTTCTTCTCTCACACTTCTCGTTTGTGGAACTCTTCTGGGTTCTTGCTTTCAGTCAAGTTTGATCTTCAAAAATTTAAATGCAATATCAATTGTCATTTTCTGTCTTCTTAATTCCAGTTATTTTATTGTTAACTTTCCTTAATAGTGATCCTCCCCATATTCTCTACCACTCAGTAACCCCTTGTGCCTTAGTGGCTTTATTACCTTGCTTGGAGGTGAAAGGATAAAAACAAAAAAACTGAATTAAAATGAAAAATATGTTTACAGTGTGTCAGAAATATTTAACCAGAACACAAATATTTTGAATTTGTGTTAATCAGCTTGGAAATTCCATGGGTGTTTATAACTGATTATCTATTACTTCATGCCTCTGCTTTTCTTTTTTCCTTAGCTTGTATTTTTGCCTTTTCTCCCTTGTTCCCCATTCAGACTTTTATCTAAATGTAATATAAACATTGGTTAGTTTGATATTCATAAATGGAATAAAGGATTTTCTACTGCAACCTTTTTTCTGCTTTATCTCTTCCTAATAGATCACAAATTTTACACCTTTCCATCTCTAATTGTTGTTTAACTTCTTGTTCATTGTCTCTTGATGATATGAAGAGATGGGCATTGATCATTTACACATTCACTACCACATCTCAAACAAATTGACTAATAGAAGTATTCCCTCCTGAGGCAAATGTACTGATGATGTGGGGGTGCTATGCTAACAAACTAGGGATTCATAGTGAGGATAAGAATAATCTTGAACAAAAAACAAAAAACAAAAAAAAACATGCTCTACCAATATTTACATTATTCGGACTATTGTCTTCATCTTTGTCGCCATATTTATCACAACGTTTCAGCCGTTGTACGCCCCGGCCTTCTTCAGGCGGTTGGAATTTTGAACTGAACCCTTTATTTCGCTCACTGGGGTAGACTGTTCTAGTTCCACGTGCCATGTTTGATGGATGTCAGTTATCAATTATCTCCTGCTAATTTTCCCTCTGAAAGTTCTCCACTGCCTTAACTGGGTATTGAACTCACACTCTTTGGGTCTGTCACTGGATCTAACCAACGCCTTTATCTACTGTGCCATGTGTCTTTGGCGTACAACGGCCGAAACGTTGTGACAAATATGGCGACAAAGATGAGGACAATAGTCCGACTAATGTAAATACTGTACATAATACCTCATCTCAGAAATATAGACAGATGCTTTACCAAGTCTTCCAAGAAACAGGACTCAAGATAAACCTTTCCAAAATGGAAACTATGATCTGGAATTAGAATGAAAGCAGTGATGGCTCCTCCATTGAATCCATCATAAAAATTCAGGATGTGGAATTAGTAAATACTAAACACTTCAGGTACCTCTGTGTATGGATCAGTTATAACAAATTAAGTACAGGAGAAAAAGAAATTGAACATAGAATAGGCTGTGCTCAACACTACAAAACCAAAATATTAACCTGGAAACTCAAGTCATGTTCTTAAATAAACTGTATCTCTGTACCTTGAGTGGCTCTTGTACATAGTGAAAAAAAAAAAAAAAACTCATCAGATTGAGACATTTATATGGATGTCATGCTCAGTGCCAAACCCATTCAGAAATATCTGAAATGTCAGCTGTTTACAATCACTTCCTAAGATCAAAGGCTAAAAATAGCTTTTTTTGAGTGAAGCCTGTGGATTTTAGTAAAGACCATTCTTCTTTGTACATTGTGGAATGGCAAATAACAGAAACCACATCACCTGAAGATTAGTAACAACTAAAATGGATAGCACATGTAACTCAAAGAGAAAATAATGACAATCAAAATGTTGATGTTCTACAACCTATCTATCTCCATTGTCTCAAAAATTTGAATGGTAGGAGTTAGTGGGTTAATTTAGGATTTCTCTTGAAGCCTGAGGGTCATAGCAAAGACCATCCTTCATTGAACCTTGTGGACTGGTGCTACAGAATCATAAACAAAGAACCATACCAAACAAGAGAAACCACATCGCTTGAGGACTACTAACAGCGGCAACAACTAAAATGGATTTAACTTGAAAAGAAAATAATGGCATTATCAAGATGTTCCACACTACTTCAAACAAAAGGTTAGGAAGGAAATATACCCATCAATACTGCAAAAAGCAATAACAGCTACTGGACTTGAGAAACCTATTTTCCTGAAGAGAAACATTTTACAAATTTAAACCAGAAGCAGTACTGGCTGTTCAGTCAATGAATAGCAAATGTTTCCTTATAAGAAGACAAATACCAAATATTACCATTACTTTTCCATTTCTATAAACACACATTTTATATATATATATATATATATATTTGAAAAAAAAAAAAAAAAAAATCACCTTCAACATGACCCAGGTTTCAACTTTACAGTCTAATCAGGTGTTTTTTGGTAAATAATTATTTACTAGCACTATTCAAGCCTTATATAACTTAGTGCCATAAAGTAAAATTATCAGAAGGGGAGGAGTGAGGGAAGAACCAGAAGTGAGAAAAAGAAAAATATAAAAAATATTTCGTAATATAATAATCTAGGTTCATATTGGGCTGGGTATGTTGCAATAGACAGCTTTTCCTCTCGACACAACCTACAAACACTGCCATTACAATTGCAAGACACAACCCTTCTCAGAACACTCCATCTTATACTGGGGTTTCTATTAAATCTCTTTTTGAATTCCCACATATGGCTGGCCAGCTTGGTACAATGCCTATGGTTCTCCAATTTAAAAGAAGACCTATGATTATACCACTTTTTCTTGAAGGTGCCTTCTGGGCATCCTATGTAGACTTTGTTCTGCCATGTGAAATCTTCCACTTCTGCCTTATAGATCACACTCGCAGTATTACAGTTACCATCCAAAGGGCATTTGTTTTTATCTCTGCAGTTGTAGGGGCTGATATCGGTATCATTACTACATGCATCTGTTTTGAACTTCCTCATGTTGCGTTTCTTTATTATATTATCTAGATTGTTGGTGCAGCAACAACTTAATTTTACAGTATTTCTGTTAAAAATTTTGTGTAGATTAGAAATCTGAGAAATGCTTAGTTAGCAGTTTAAAAATATTTTCTTATATTAGTTCTTACTTCTAAATTAAAAAGAGAGGCCAAACCAGATAATATATCTTTTTCTATTTCTATTCCTCAATTGCTGGTTTGGTTGAGGATTAAAATTCAATTTGTTTTTGTGCAACTCCTCTCTCACTACTGTTTCATATGCTTTTTTCTTGGATTCAAAGATATCTTTAAATGAAGAATTTCTTGAAAGTCTGCACTAGATACCTTTCAGGGCATGCTTAATAATGGTTGGAGGGTGGTTGGATTAGGAATTTATATATTTCACTATTGTATTTGGCTTCATAGATAGAGATAAACAGTGGCAACAGAGAAGTTAAATTCAACATCTAAATATTATACAATCTTTTTGTTCATTGTGACTGTGACTTTGAATTTAAGGTTGTGGAAAAGCTTGAAAAGCATTTTTCTAATCCTGTGGTTAACCTTTCTATTAAAAGGTACAATAATTAAACCATCAGCTCTGTAGAGGTCATGATTGTCAACGTGGACAATTTTGATGATTTTATTTAATATAAACAGCCCCATTAGCTCTGAAACTTCAGCTTGATTAAAAGATCCTTGTAGGACATCAAAGCTATCCTTGCTTGTCTTCTTTACCCAAACATTGCCATTGTGGTATAAAATGGATTTGCGACAATGCAAAATTATATCAATATGTTCAAGTGGGATGCCAAATAAAAAAAAAAAAAAAAATTCACCCTCAACAATACCCAGGTTTCAACCTTATGGTCTCATCAGGTGGTTTTTGGTAAATAATTTGTAGCACTAATCAAGCCTGCTTCAGTCTGAGCTAACACTTTTTATATTTATATATATATATATATATATATATATATATATATATCCTTTTTATATTGTTTATTTTTGTTTTTTCACTTGTTTTCTTATCTGTTTCCTACTCCATAACCTTTTTGCAGCTCCTGATTTCCTTCACTTCCCTCTACAATTCCTTTCTATGTAGGTTTCTCGGACAGAAAGTATCTAGCTCAGAAAGGGAATCATGCAGCTACTATACTCTGATCCTTGGTAGAAAAAAATCATTTATATAGATAAACAGAATATTTTTTGTAAAAAAAAATGCCATGTCTCTTTAGGATGTGGGCAATCACGACTTGCTACAAATTCATTTTATTATCTGTGAATTGGCATGATTTCTTGGGAAAAGTAATGGAATGGTTTCCTTTTGACTTCTTCAGTTTGGAATTCAGAGTTTTTCTTCTCTTACACTTGTTGCTACCCAAGGATAGAGAGCTTTACTAAGTATTTATCGTTTCACCCACGACGAACGAATATGGCACAAGAGAGAGCTTTACTATTTAACGTGTAGATGAATTCATGCCTTTCCCAAGGGCATTAGTGCAAAAGAATATGCAACAGAATAGGCCAGAATGTGAACTTGGTTTGTCAGTTTTACTTTCCATATCCAACAGAATAGAATAATAGTATAATATATATAATATAGTAATTAATAATCCTATTATAATGGTGCTTTTCCCTCCCTTTGTTAATTCTCATGACCATTATGTTCTGTCAATACCTCATAAATAATGGACTATTCCATAGAAAGAGGGAAAAAAGACTAAATTGTTTCAGTGAGAAAATGAAAGAAAAAGGGAAGATAGAGCTGTTTAACGTCTACCAATACCTCATAAATAATGGACTGTTTCATTTTAATCATCTGGAAAAAGGGGAAAAGGCACTACTTGCTTTCAGTGAGAAAATGAAAGAAGGAAAGGGAGGATAGAAGTGTTTAACAATTGTTTCAGTGAAATGGAAAGTTGTCAATTTCAAATCTTTTCATTTGTACACACTTCTTAAAATAACAACAAGCATTCATATCTATGATTGTTATTGCAATATTTTGTTAAAGTTGTTAAGCTCAAATATTTAACAATCTTTCTATGGATATTTTCTTGTATAACTTGCCATGAGCTTACTCAATCATTAACTGAAGAATTAAGAAGATTCATTGGAAAATTCATATAGAAAAACCATGAAAAGTTTACAAGTTAAAACTAGTAGTATATTAATAATAGTATAATATATATTGTATTGAATAATAGTAGTAGTATTATATATATATATTAATGCAAGTTTCATTAAATAATATAGACAAGTTTTGTCTATTTATAAATTGTAATTTGTAAAATTTGTAAATTCCTTTCATGTTGTCGAATAAACTTTTTAGTATTGTCACTGAAACACGAAAGAAAATCACCATGTTGATACATGTTTTTATTGTTAATCCTGTCTAAGCTTTTGGCTTACATTAGCCATCATCAGAGATTACAAGTACATTACAATAAATTAAATAATAAATTAAATAAGATGGTAATTTTTGTTTTAGATTGGTTATGTGGACATTGCAACAATATATATATATATATATATATATATATATATATATATATATATATGGTATATAATTGGTGAATGAATTCCAATAACCAACAATTACTATTCTTAAAAGAGTGCTCAATACAAAGTAGAGCAGATATATTAAAAAAAAAAAAAATTTATAACAAATATGTTATAAATTTTTTTTTAAAAAAATATATATATATATATATATATATATATATATATATATATATATATATATATATATAATAGTATTGAATAATAGTATAATAACAATGAAATGAAATTAACTAAATAAGAATGATGCTTATCCCAAGATTGCTTTCTCCAGCTTTTGAATTTATTATCAGTGGGATATTGAATGGTTGTACACTGTTAAAACTTATGTTCTGTTCTTTATAAAAGTATGTTAATGTTGAAAGTTGGGCTTAAGAGGTTTTCTGGGGATGATGAAATTCCCAAACTGCAAATCATCTAGGTATGACCAAAGGTTTTTTATGACAAACGACTTGATGACAGCGAAGATGCAACACTTCTCATTAAGAATATGACTTATATGGTAAACCAACTGTATAAAAAAAAAAAGAAAAAAAAAGAATAGTAAGAAAAAGAAATTTCAGAGGTCAATGAACTTTTTAAATTCATTTGAGCTTTTAGGATGATAGATGTTAATCCCCACCACCACCAAAAAAAAAAAAAAAAAAAAAAAAAAAAAAAAAAAAAAAAAAAAAAAAAACAGAGCATCTACTAAAATATAGGTATCCACCAAAAATAATGTTTGAAGTAATAAAAATATGTCAGATTAAAAAAATGAATTGATTCTCTAGAATTCGGATAAGAAACTGAGCAGATGTGGCTTACAAGAAAATCTGAAGGAGTGAATGTGCTTTAAGGCAAATAGACCCTTGCTTGATGGTGAAGTTTTCTGTAGCTGAGTGGTCAAAGCATGCCAGATCAGATGGTGGGTTTTCCTGCAAAGGGTATGCAGGCTTGAATCTTGCCAAAGGCTACATTTACTTTTAAGTTTTCTTGAGTATGAGGGCTGGTAGATGAAATAAATACTATTTAGAAAAAAATATTGCATTTATTCAAATAAAGGTTTTCACTAAAAATCTATTGTAATTATTTACAATATTTACATTGTTTGGACTGTTGTCCTCACCTTTGCTACCAAGATGATTGGAATTTTGAACTGAGCCCTTTATTTCATCCACCGAAGTAGATTGTTCTAGTTCCACATGCCATGCTTCTTCTGGATGTCTCTTATCTCCCTTTAACTCAACTGTCCAAGTTTTTATTCACCACTGCAGTAACCTAGTATTGAACTTACAACTCTTTGTAGGACACATGGCCCAGTGGATAAAAGTGTTGGCTGGATCCAGTGACTTGGCCCAAAGTGTTGTGAGTTCAATACCGTGCAACTGCAGTGGTGAACAAAAACTTGGGGAGTTGAGTTAAAGGGAGATAACTGAGACATCAGAAAGAGGCATGGCACGTGGAACTAGAATAATCTACTCCAGCGGATGAAATAAAGGGTTCAGTTCAAAATTCTGATCAAATGAAGAAGGCCAGAACATACAATGGTAGAAACATTGTGAATATGGCAACAAAGATGAGGACAACAGTCCGAACAATGTAAATAATTGCAATACCTCATCTCAGAAATATAAATGAATCTATTGTAGACAAGAAATACTAAGACCTTTTTTCTTACTCTGCAATGAAAATTGAGTAAATTTAAATGGTTTCAACCAATTGTCTGTTGGACCTTATCTAATAATGTACATGTATAATATGTCTTATAATCCTCATATTATTCTATCAATAAGAACATTACTTTAGTCTTATGAAGTCCTTTTAGAGGACAAAAAATGTTAGAATTTTTTCCATTGTTATTCAATTATCCAATCCTTAAAATAATAACCAATCAGATCATACAGAGATTGCAAGCTCAAGAAAATAGAATTCAAATACATATTAAATGATTTAAAACAAAGGATTCATTGGTCAAAAAGTTAATTCAGTCATTAAGTAGATAAATAAAAGACAATTTTTCTTTTCAATATTAAATGAAGTCAAATATTATTTGCGCTTTCACCATTACATATATTTAGAGAAGAGTGTAGATAATTATTGACTTTCCCTTGTATAATTTCATCCATCTAAAATTACCAATCTCAGTAAAGAGCTGATATAGGTGCTTTTTACAGTTTTCCAAGGAACTGATTTTTCATTACAAAATATTCAAACTGAAATAAATTTTATTCATGGCAGATTAAGAAAAACATCCCAGTGAAGTTCTCACAATTTTTGTCTACCTAAGTTGCCAAAGAATCATGAGGTCAAGTGTTATCCTGATTTAATATTTTATTTTTCTCTTAATTGTTGATGCTTTTTGTTGATTTCTGTTTTCAGTTGGTTTAATTGGAACAGTATTTGTTTGAATCAATTGATTCTCCGGAAGGAACTCGGAGAAGAGGAATCCCTTTCATATACACAGAATCAACTTTGAATGAAGACCAAACTTAGTAGTGATTCATTCCAATTGTCCTATAATCTCTTATATTTCATATACTCATTGACAATCAATTTCTTAAAATGAACAGATGTGGTGTTTAGATGGCAAATCCTGCATGCAAAATACAAGTTCAGTAGTTTTATTTTAACTTGTGTGGAAGCCACAAAACAAGGAGACTAATATAACCAACATGACACAAATGACTGTCAACAATTGATCGGGATGTTTTTAATATGTTAGCTCTCTCCTAAATCAGGTATTGTCTCTTGATTCTTGGTTGACTCAACTGGAGAGCAACTTTCAACAAGAAATCTCCAGTGAAAAATGTTGCAAACCAGTTCCAACACATTTCTTCTTCATAAAGTGCACAAATTTCATTCCCCAGACTTTCTTAAAATAAAAAAAGTATCAAACGTTGAGTGTACCATTTATTTTCGCCCAATATTCTCTGCTGTAATCAATAAAAAATTGCTAATTTTGATGACATCTTTTGTAAAAGACAGACACTAAAATGACAGCTGTCACAGAATTGATCTTTTTGAATGAAGTTAAAACAAAATGGGTCTGACAAAAACAGAATGGAATTTTTAGGTTATTCAATAAAAACATTTAAATGACATTTGAACAAGATCCACATTGTACTTATGAATATGCAACACAATTTAATAATTCAGAATTTGGAGATATTTATGAATAGATAATGCATAATACATTATAGCTGTAGAAGCTTTTGCAGTTGCAATGAAAACTTTTTTTTAAAAAAGTCATTTTAAATACGTACTACACAGATATTATTAGTTTATTGCATGTGTGTGTATATATATATATATATATATATATATATATATATATATATATATATATATATAGAGAGAGAGAGAGAGAGAGAGAGAGATAACTAGGTAGTAATTGTTCTAAACAAAACAAATTTTATTAAAAAGGATAGATATTTTATGTCTATTGAATTTATCCAGTCTTTTCCAAATTGTGAATCGCCTTCTGCAAACCTGACTGCTGAAGATGATAAAAAAAAAATGTGTCCAAGCTACTTAAAAAAATGACTGACTTAAAAGATTTGATTTTTAGTCCTACATTTATATTACTTTAAATGTTATAGTTTTACACTGCGTATTGGAAATAGTGCATTATTTTATTTTATGTATATATGTATTAAGTCTAGTGGTCTGTGCCTTTGAGAAATCTTAGTAAAGGAAATGTGTTCTTCAGCAGGAATTGAACTTATGTCACCTTTTGTAAGGGAAGCCACCATTTGATCTGGCATGTATTACTGCTCAGCCATGAAGAACATTACAGTAAGCAAAGTTCTGGTTTTCCTACAAAGAGGGGACACAAGTTGATCCCTACCTAAGAACATATTGTCTTTATTAGGATTTCTCAAATGTGCAGGCCAATAAATGTAAAACACACTGTTTAATAAATAAAAAAAAAAAATGTATGTCTATTTCAAAGATGAATATTTGAAGTAATATATAAGGAGACACTGAAGTCAACACTGTGGTGACAGTGTTTCATGCTGTGTCCACTTTTATATTTACATATGGTCTGTCTCTGATATTGAGCAGCTTTACCCATAAATATATCATAACTTAAAGCACACATACACACATTTTATTGCCCATTGAGTGCTGGTGCAAATAAAATAGTGCTTGATGTATAATAACAGGGCTAGAATTTATATTAATAATAAATATAAATTCCCTCCTGCCACTCTCAATGGTAGGACAACTGAGTTTTATGCACAATGTAATCATCAGGTGCTGATTGAATATATATATATATATATATATATATATATATAGAGTGCTGAAAAAGCCTTTTCTCATAGAATTTTGATATTTGGTCAGATTTTGGGAAGTGTGCTGGGGTGACAATGTTTCACCATCTCTCCTGCTGTGTATATACATGAACGGATTACTTGTATGATTGGATAACTTTGTTAAATCTATTAAGTTATAATTTCTTTAATTTATAAGACTAGATCTATATTTCTATTTTATACTTACAGGGAAACATGTGAAGCAAGTTTGACACAAAATAATGTTTCAAAACTTCTCACTGTACCAAGTTCGACAAAAACTAATTATTGAATGACATTTAAACCAATGTCTATTTCTGGGAAAACATTCTGTTATAGCAATACAAACATTTCAAATGGATAGAACTTACCACGTTTTCATATGAATCTTATTGGCAAGAACTCTTACATAACAGCAATTTAACTAATCATATGTAATCATTTGCATATTTTTGTATATTATTAGCATTAAGTGTTCTTTTGAGCAATAAAAAGAAAAAAGGTTAAACAAGTCACACACAAAATTTTTAATAAAATACTCTGTACATAGTAAACATTTTCTAAAGAATTAATGTTTTTTCTTTTTTTGATTCGACATATTTTTATTACTGCAAACATTGTTTTTAGTGGATACCTGTATTTGAGTTGATGCTCTGTTCATTTTATACAGTATTTTGTCTACCGGCCTGAAATAAATATACTGTTTAATAAATAAATGGAGTGTCTACTCAAATACATGTATCTACTAAAAAATAACATTTTATTACTTTATAAACATGCCGGATTATAAAAGTCCACTAATATTTTAGGAATTGCTTTGTTTAGATTTTGGAAACAAAACTGAGTAGTTATGACTTTCAAGAAAATCTAAATGAGTAAATGTGCTTTAAAAGGCAAAAAGCCTTGCTCAATTGTGAAGCCCTTCATAGCCAAGCAGTCAAAGCACTGGTGGTTTCTCCTGCAAAAAGGTTGGGTGTAAGTTCAAAACCTGCCAGAGGGCACAATTTGTTTAAAATAAGTTTACTCGAATGTGCAGATCAGTAGACAAAATAAAATACTGTTTAAAATAAACAGAGCGTTTACTCAAATATGGGTATTCACTAAAAATAATGTTTAAAGTAGTAAAAATAATAAGCATTATGTGACATTTTATGAACATAGAACTTATAGCAATTAAGCAAACAAGCTGTCATGACATTTTTATCGTTAGTTTCTACTATTCCATGCATTTTTTAAACAATATTTTGACCGACATATTTTTCAGCCTTCTTGACGCTTATACTACATGATGTGTTGGTCTCTAGAAGTCTCGTAATACTTCTTGGCGCTACTTAAATTTATTGGTCCACTCGTAAAAATATTTTTTTAAATAGTTTAGTAGATTAGCATTTATTAGACCTATTCAACCTACAACAGGTGTCAGAATCAAAAAAAAAAAGAAAAAAAAAAAAAAAAAAAGATCTTTTTATCATTTTTACAAATGGAGGGGTCCAGTTCATAATATAAATGCAATGTGAAATTAATCCCCAACTTCATAAAGAGTTACCTGCAGTTTTTTTATTTAAAAATGTCAATGATAGCTGTGTATTACTGATGTTGGCCTTTTTATTAATTTGTAATAATATGCAGTTATAAGAGGTTTCAAATTTGACATTTGTAAATAAAAACAAAATACAGATAACTCTTCAAAATGTCAGGGATTGATTTAACATGGTATTTATATTATGAACAGGACCCCCACTTCTAAAATGATAAAAAAATATTTTTCAAGTTTGACAATGTTAATCTAATTTTAATGTAAAAAAAAAAAAATTCCAAATCTTTTACGAGCAGACCTATGAATTTAAGTAGTCCCCTTTTCCCTGTTCCTTAAAAAACGAAAACAAAAAAAATTAATAAAAGGTCATGGAATTATGTTCCAAAGTGATGTGTGGGAACAGATGGTTTTTATCTGTTCTGTGAAACTTTGGCAGGAGTAAGGAAAAATTCAAATGGCCTTCTAAAGATCACCACATGCAATGTATTATGGAGAATAATTGAAGAATATATCAGCTGAGGAGGAGGAGAAGAAAAAAAAATATAAAAAGCCTGAAAACTGCATGGAAAAATATTTAATCTTAGGAAGAAACAAAAAAAAATGTTTACTATTAACTGAAAAAAAGCAAAGGAAAAAAGGTTTTCAGATGTGCAAGAAAAACTTTAAGAGATTTCCAACTTGCCATATATGTGGTAGATATTGTTGGGGAATAAAGTCTCTGAAATATGTAGAAATTAACAAAGCTTAACTTACATAGCATTAAAACAGCTGAAAATGAAAGTTTTGTTAATAGAGTCACTACCTGAAGAGCTATTTCCTGGCATGAAAGAATATTCAAAGATAAAAATAAATATTTAATCAGAAGAAAGTGTTATAAAATGAGTTTTTTTTTTTTTAAACAATTACCTAAATTTTGTCTGGATTTCTGGGATGAAGAGTTATTTACACTATTTATATTCAGGCTATTATTCTCATCTTTGTTGTTTTTATCACAACATTTCAGTCATTGCACTCTACAGCCTTCCTCAGGTGTATATTGATCTGGATAACCCACACCTGGTGGCTGGAGGGCACAACAGTTGAAATGTTGTGATACAACAAAGATGAGGACAATAGTCCAAATATAAACAGTATAAATAACTACTTAAATATTTAAAATTTTTCATGTATAACAAAGGAAAAAACCCTTCTTCCAATATGAATTGCTTATTTGTGTCATGGTTCAACAAATGGTGTAAAAATTTATTTAAGAGAGAACAGAAAAAATATTAAAGAGGAGAAGTCATTCTTAACAAAAAACCCGATTCTCAATTTTTGGGAAATATGATCTTCAGTATTCATTACCACATAACCATTTGAAAGAGATTAATAGAAATAAAAAGAAATAAAAAAAGCACTATTGAGATTAACAAATTTAAACATATAGAAAATTTAAAATACATTGTGTAATGTAATTTTTTTTTTTTTTTTTTAAACTTCACAATTAGTGACAAAGAATTTCTGGCAATCTTTAACCTTCATCCCCACAAAAAACAATGTGTCAAAAGAACAGTTTTCCCTTGACACTACAGTAATGTTTATCATTTTAAAAGTGATGAATAGAATTATAATAAAATGTAAACATATTTTTTTTGTTCTTGAGAATAATAACCAGATAAAAAAATAGAAATTTTGATATCAATTTTGTAATAGTTAAGAGTGATAATTTCCAACAATCTTTTTTAAATTGTCATCATTCATTCCTCAAGCACAACAATAAAATAAACAATGCAATATCATTCATTTTGTAATGAAACAAATATTGGCAAAAGTAATGCCCACATGCTTGCAGTTAACAGAAAATAAAACGGAGCAAAACAAAGTATAGAAAAACCAACTTTTGTGACAATATACGTGAATGGCATGGTGAGCAAAGCAGACACAGATTCATATTATATTTGTTCAATAAAATGCATTTTTATAGAGAAAGAAAAATGTATTATATTCAAATTGGAAACACATGTAGAAGAGAACGGCTTACAAGACATAATTAAAAACTTCATATATAAACTATGAAGAGGTTAAGAAAATAATTTGTCAAACTGGAATTTAAAAGAGGGATTCCAAACTCCAAGTTTCTAAGAAAAAGTTAAGATAAAAATACAAATCTGAAAAGAAAAATGAACTTTGCATGATAATTTAGGCAAGACAAAAGTGTATACACACTTTTAGATGACCATTGCATTAAAATTGTTTGTTTTTTTTTTTTGATAAAGAGTAATACAACATTAATATGGTAGACAATAAAATAGAATAACACCCATAAATATGAAGATTAATCAAAAAGTAATGTCTGTTCTAATTTAAATTTAAAAATATTACTCTGAATTTCTTTGATTTCTTTCTTATAAACCATAAATTGTGATGAAGCCCAGGTTGCAGGGAATCTATATGGTTACCTTGTATTTTCCCACCCATAACCATTTTTAAAATAGCTACCACTCTGGACACGGAAAGCAAAAAACAATGTAGAATTTCTGTTTTTGTCAAACATTCAGGAGGCTACATTTGATATAAGAATGATAAAAAGATGGGTTAGTATTTGATTGATTGCTTAATTGATATTTTTTTTATGATTTATCAACCCTTAAATGATTATTTAATATATTTAAACATATTTTGGATTTTAAGATTTTTTTTTTGCAAGTGAAACAATTTTGGAGAATCAGTGATTTTTTTCCATATATAAAGCCTACTATTTAACCCATAACTGGGGGAGATGGATTCATACCTTTTCCAAAGTTATTTGCACATAAGTGAATGTAAAAAAACCCAACTGAAATTTGAACTCTGGTCTCCAATTACTTATACTAAGCTGCTATCCATTACACCACTTGCACATTCAGATACGATAATAGAGTGAAGGGAAATAATTGACCTCAGTGGAACAAGGGTAGGATAAATAGGCTGATGCTGTCATTACAATTGACAGAAAAAAAATCTCTTCTAAAACTGTGAAAGCTTTTTAGTGAGCCATAGTAGTAGTGGCAGTTCAAGATAATATCTTGGCTACTCAAACAATTATACAAAGTGATGTTCCCTGAATGCTGACAGACTTCATGAAAGAGCAGATGGTGGTTGCTGTGCAAGAGCTTCTGTAACTGTACAATATGGATAGCACAGAGAGGACAGTGGATCTCCTATGATAAGGAAATGAAAGGTAACTTGCAACTGGCTAAGAAAGCAGCCCAGACAGGAAGCTTCTAAGAGGTGATTAGACATGCTCTCATTCAAGCAGGGAATAATGTGATAGAGAAGAAGGAGAATGAGAATCCTGAACATTTCTATACTTCTATTAAATCTGTTTTAATTAAAGAAGAGGCATTTCTCTTTCACTGACTGTCATATTTACTTAGCTTACTCTGGCACAAAGTCAAATGCAGGAAAATAGGACATGGAAGATTGTGTTGCCACAAATTCCTAAATGGGGAGAACCTACTTATTTCAAACAAATCTCACCATGGTCAATTTGTCAGGGAATTGACTTCTTGATGTTATTGACTGGGTAGGTGATCCCACCATTAGAAAGTACCTCAAAAACCACACCATGTGTTAACCTAAGCCTTGTGAGTGAAATTAGGTAGACGGAGGTGTTCAAAAGCTGTTGATGAGTGTGCTAGCCTGAAGTCACAAGTCATTGTGACTGAGGATGCGAGTGTACTGGCCTTGTTCAAACTGTTAATCACACCAGATTATGTGCTCTCTCTTGGAAAGTAAATAAGGCCCACTTAGCATAGTTTCAATATAAACCATGGGTGGACTTTGTGGGTGTTGGACAAACATTAATGTGCCTGAGCAGGCGTCTGCAACAGAGATTGGGCAACAGCCCAAGGAGATGGGCCTGCTTGAAAAAGAGTAGCTGGCTATTATTATCCTTTGAATAGAAAGGTATGCACTTTTTAAATTTTCAAAAGGTAGATCTTCAGATTCATTTTACAGATATTGTAGTTATACATCTTTTTTTTTATCTGCTTCATTCCTTAAATTTTTAAATTCCTGTACATTGAAAAAAATAAAAAAAAAAAAATAAAAAAAAAAATAAAAAGAAAAAAAAAGATAAAATATGAACTTGTTATATTGAATTTAAAAATGACAAACATTTTTGGATGTGCATAATTACCTGTGGAAAATGTATGAATACCTGTTCACTCCTAAGCTATGAGTTAAATTTTTTTTTTCTTTTTAACTAATGTTCACTCAGTACAAGGCCCAGGGGCCACTCAAGGTAGAGGGTTACTGTGTGAAGTTGTATTACCATAAGAAAGGGAAAGATAACAGGCAAGTGAGACAGCTAATTCTAGACTTGAAGAGGTCAAAATTTAAACAGCAAATAAAAAAATTTAAGAGTTCAAATGGAGACGTGAGGAGTATACAATTGAAGTAGGCTTTAGAAGGGTCACAATACTAAATGAGAAACAAGGGATGAACCTCTACTCCTGTTCAAGAGACCGGGGAGGAATGTGAACTGGGTGATAGGCAAACCTATCTACTCCTAGAGCAGACTGGACTCTCTAGCCATGGTCAGCAGCCAGTATAGAAGGACAACTGAATTCAAAACTTATGTATGTGTCTCTAGTGAGACACATAATTGAACTGTAATGAAGATTCACTCAGCATAGTTGCAGTATAAACCACAGGTGGGCTCTGTGGATGCCAAAGAAACATAAATGGGCAGATAGGCATGTTTAGAAATGAGCAGTCATACTGAAGATGTAAAATGTAACTGATGTGCCTTAAGTGTGCCTTCATGCTCTGATGATGATACAAATATTTTTCCAAAAAATGACAACATTATGAAATTAATTGATATTTAGTTTTGTAGTGATATTCAAATAAGCCTTGCCTCATTTGCATACAAGTGCATTGATATATTAGTCCACATTGGTGGAATTGAGACTTTTCTGATGCAGTCACAACATCATTGCGTTGATCATGTTGCAAGCATGAGCGATGACAGAATACCTAAAGTCCTATAACCTGCAACAGTGGACAAAAAACTTTTGGACGGCTGTGGCTCAGGTATAAAGACAAGCTAAAGAGTAATCTGTCAGCTGTCAATGTGCCTCATACCAAGTTTGAACAAGTTGCCCTGGATAGGAATAACTATTTGCACCACAGTGGTGTCAGAAATTTTGAAATCAGTCATATTGACAGGCTAGGTGACAAAAGACAACAGCGAAAAGCATCAGCAAATATTCCTGTGGTTATGTCACAAGATCTGAGCTGTTGCAAAATATGTGGACTTGTAAGATCAAAAGCAGGACTGAAGTGTTACATACGACACAAACATAAAACCTAAATGAGGTTTGTCAGATCTTCATACGTCAAAGTTGATGGGAGAGGCCATCACACACACACACACACACACACACACACACACACACACACATATATATATATTATATATTAAAAAGAAGAGGGAAACTGCAAATGTTTTTGGTTATAATGCGGATTTTTTTAAATATATATTATACTTTATTTTCCATATTTTTCCTACACAGGTTTCTGGTCTTGTGGCCTTCATCAGGCAAAGAGTGAATATTTCCACATATTCTAAAAAAAAAAAAAGAATTAATTTTCCTTATGTTTTTCCAAGTTTACTTTTTTGTGTAGTAGTAACCAAATGTTTTTCTTGAACTGGTGGCAAAAGTGTTCTTCTACTTAACGGGTAATAAAACAATTACGATTGATCAGAGAAAGGGCAAGGAATGATGTCTTCTTTCTTATCTTTTTATGATCCCTGTATCTTCTTAGATCTATTTCCATTTTGTGTATTGTGTGTGTATGTATATATCAGGTCATCCCATAAGTTCTGTCCGAATTTTGAATAAAGAAAACAAGTGACCAAATGTTACATTTAATTACAGATTCAATCAACAATGTATTTTCCCTGATTATCTATGACTTCTTTCCATCTATTAACAAGCTTACTAATTCCATTATGGTAAAATTCTTTTGGCTTTGATTCGAGAGAACAGCAGATGTCAACTCGGGATTTGAGGTTGTTTTCAGATGTTGAAGATGATGATGAACAGTTGTATGGTTTGAACTGAGAACCACTGCCAATTCCTCAACTGATAAAGCAGGATTTTCTTCAAGGGCTGCTTCAAGAAGCTTTTCATCAAACTCAACTGGACATCCGATTCGATCTTCATCTTCAAGGGTGAAATCTCCACCTCTGAATTTTGCAAACCATCTTCTGCAAGTTCTTTCATTCACACATTCCTTTCCATAAACTGAATGTTTCTAGCCGCTTCAGCTGCTGAGTTTCCTTTCTTGAATTCATAAAGAATTATGTGCCTCAAATGATTCTTGGGTACTTCCATGTTAGCAGGGTTTTAATCAAACAAAATTTAATTTTATTGTTCTTTGAAATAAAATTTGATCAGTTTAAATGCATCTAAACATAAAAATAATGTTCAGCTCCATTAGACATTATAAAATACTCTTTAAATTTTGTTCATTTTAACAAAAAGTTAAAATTTGGACAGAACTTATGGGATGACCTGATATTTACACACACACACACACACACACTGATTCCTTATAATACTGCAGTATGTATGTATGTATGTATGTATGTATGTATGGAGAGCGAATATACATACACATACTAGCAAAATCACACATGCACACACAATACACAAAAATAGAACCATATCTAAGAAGATACAGGGGTCATAAAAAGATAAGAACAAAGACAGTTTTTTTTTGTAAAACTGGTCTGAAGAGATGGACGTCTGAAGTCCACAAAATAAATTATAACTTGACCTGATGAATTTTTAAGGATTAGCTGTATTCATTATTATATTGGTCTGTTCTTACATTGAGCTCTATTTGGATTCATATCCTGCTTGGAATTACCCCTACTAATCATCAAGTGATATTTTTATATATATATATATATATATATATATATATATATATATATATATATATATATATAGTGGGGAAACAAATATTTGTACACATACAAATTTTAATTTATTCTATTACCAACTAATAAACATAATTTTCATATAATTAACTCTACACAGATGTATAATAATTAAATATGCATAGAAAACAGAAAAAAATTGATTTAATAAAAATAAATCCCATTTATCCATTTTAATGGGTGAAAAAAGTATTCGTACAGTACAAGAAAAGAATATATAATCTTCATTTAATACTTTGTAAAATAGCCATTATTCACTTCTACAGCAACCAATCTCTTCATGTAGTTCTCAATGATTTGCAAATTTTAGTTGGTATTTTGTTTCATTCTTTGCATATGGTCATTAGATACAGGATGTTTGTTGGAGCTCTCGATTGGATTTGAATTTATTAGTTTCCTCCCACTGTGTATATTTTGTCTAGTATGAGATGTTGATTCACCAGTTTTAAGATATGTGCAATTTAAATCAGAATTATATATTATTATAAATATAATTATTTTTAATAAGTAATTAGTTATTTTAATGAGGATTAAAGACTTTTGTTTGCATATCTTATGAATTTATTCAGAGCAATAATTTTAAAAGAAATGATATAAAATTTTAAATGCAAATAATTTTCATATTTAAAAATTAAATCTATGTCAAATATTTCTACTTTGATTACCTAAAATACTGAACTGCTAATGAATAATTTTGCAAGAATTACTAATATGCCAATCTATTTTACAAGTTTACCCATCTGTGTAAATTTTGTATCATAAGATTGTATTTTATTTATTTTTTTAAAAATCGCCCTTTGTCCTACAGTGAAGGACCTCTGAATCATTTTAGTTTAATGATCTGGGTAACTTTAGAATAAATAAATATGGTGTAGTTTTCCAATATATTCCATGCTAAATTTAGAAGCAATTGTATATGTCAATGTATATTTTAGACTGAAAAAGATGGTATTTCAGTTTTATGAAAATTATGATATGAATTTTTCAGTTTTCTACCAGCTACTGACATGTTTTTGACATTACCCAGCTAAAAGAGGTGGGTGCGAAATAGTTCTTGCTTCAACCCACTTTCCAAAATCATTGTCTCAATAATCATACAGCAGGACAATCTTTTTGGTTGACCACCAGAACTTTTCAGTACCCCCTTGGAATAGAGTCCAAACAGGGGAATTTTTTCATTAGGTTTTCTCTGCAAAGGATACTATTTAGAAACATTAAATATATCAGTTTGTTGCTAAATGGGTTTTGAGTTTCAATTAAAATATTGCTAATTAAAGTAACAGTCAAATTTTATAATTAATGCAAATTTGCATTTTTTTTTTTTATTTTTAAACAAAGTTTTTCTTTTTAGAAAAAATAAAAAAAATAAATTTTTTTTTTTTTTTTAAAATTCTAATAGTTTAATTGCTTGATTCATTTTAACAGTTTGTCAACCATATCTGGGTTATTTAAAGCTGAAACATATTTCAGATTGTAGGAAGTTGCTTACAATACCTGGTGTTCTCAAGTGGTCCACCATCTAAGTACTTATGCTGCTTAACTTTGGTGATCGAACAAGTGCCAG